>OU898280.1:68580905-69185905 GCA_918026665.1 Diabrotica balteata | reverse complement strand
CCTCAAAAAAGGCAGAGGAAGTTTCGATTACAATGTTGACAACACAAACGGTATAACAGTAGTCAAGTGGGCCGATACTAAATGTGTCACTTTAGCTAGCTCATACATTTCCCACAGCCCCGTAATTTAAGTGAAACGATATAGTAAGGAACAAAAACAAAAAGTTGATATGCAGTGTCCTTAACATATGGGCGGTGTTGATCTATCTGATATGCCGATATCACTATATAGAACACCATTCAGATCAAGAAGATGGTATCTTTGCATATTCAGCCAACTCATAGATATAGCAGTGAACAATGTTTGGTTGCTATATCGTCGAGATATGAAAGCATTGAGAAAAAGACATGAAAAACTAAAAAAAATTTGCGTCAATATTGGAAAATCTCTTATTCTTTCAAAAAATATCACAAAATCTCGGTGTTTAAGTGCAGAGCAACAACCAAAGAAAAAAATAAATATCCAGTAGCTCCTCGGCCAACAGATGACGTTCGATTTGACAACATAGGTCCACTATCCAAGTTTAGTAGATTAAGGTAGATGTAAATTGTGTACACTTGGACAGACTAAAATTTATTGTGAAAAATGTAAAACTCGTTTATGTCTGGAAAAAAGTTTAGAAATTGTTTCACGCTCTATCATAAGAAATGATTTAATGGCCATTGTATCTTGTGAGATACAACTCGTAAGTTTTTTTGTGTTTATTTAAACAAAAAAAATGTTGTTTTCTTGTGTTTTTTAAATAAATGTATAAGATACATGCGTTGTAATTTATTTCTAGAGTTCTATTTGTTTCTCTGCCCGTTTAAGAGTTAATGGAAAGTAAATATAGTAATAAAGTAAGAAATAAACATTTATTCTATGCAAAAAAATATTTTCTTCCTGTTCAAAAATATAGTATACACTTACACATTTTTATATATAAATGTATAACATAATTTCTGATACAGAGAAAGAATATATTATGGTACAAAAAAGTTTTTTTTAAATATTTTATGATTATATCTGTTTTCCATTACATTAACAAACCCACAAAGAACCACTAACAACAAAATAAAACACAGATATCCTGACACCTGCTTATTTGTATAATTTTCTTTGGTAAAGTATTTTCAAGTTAAACAAATACCCTCTTCCTCCTCATTTCTTAAGCCCTTGTTAAGGTGTGGGTGGAGACACTCTAAATATTGTTAGCTTGCTGTCTCCATTACCTGCTATTCTGTACCAGATGGACAACTTCATGAAAGGATTTTTCCACCAATCTTCATTTAATCTACTCATTATGTTGGAGATCTTACTTTTGATATACAAATATAGATAACTCTACTAATTTATTAGTACTGGTTTGTTGTAAGTTCCATATCTTCTAAAATACTCTGCCTTAAAAGACCATCTGTAGATATTAAAGTGTAAACTCTAGCATTTCTGCGATCTTGCTCTTCAGGATCATCACAAATTAAGCCGGATTTATAAACGGACATAAACATAATTTTAGTCTTTAACCCTAATCTTATTATATAAGCATAATGTTAAAAGTTAATAAATAAATGTACCCATTTAAAAGCATCCATAATACATAAGACATAAATTTAGTCCTTAAAACATGACCTTGAAAGTTTGTAACTTTCAACATTTATGAATTAAGTATTAAACATTATGGAATTGTTGGAATATGCGCATGCGTTGGTAGAATCATCTGCAGTTTCCTCCTATAAATAGACCTTCTTTATTACGCTTTCTGTTTATAGGTCTTACACCAAACCTTCTAACTCTTCTTTGCTTGTTAATAACTATTGCAGATATAGTTACTACAAAATGTAAATAAAGTGGGACTGCTGCCATGGCCAAAGCAACTTTTCTATTAATCTTCATATTTAAAATTAATTAATTAATTAAAATTATTTCACTTTTCTATGAATCTAAAGACCAGAAAAAAATTCTTCGTGCTCTATAAAAATTTGGTTAGGTTTGTATTTTCTGAAGTAGTTCTTAAATATTATGGTTAGGTATTATGTCTAGTTATAAACCAATCTTAAATCTTATGAATTATGATTGTGGTTGAATTTATGTTTATGACATGATTATGTACTATGTCCGTTTATAAACCTGCCTTTAGTATGTAACTCCATGTAACTATTGTTCAGAAGTAGAAAATACATGAAAATCTAAAATACCGAAATGTTATTAAAATTAAGAATGTATGACTTTTTTATAAAATAAGGCCAATTTTAGGAATGAAATAAAAAGAGTCAAGTTTTTTTATAAAATGTGGCAATTCTTAGGAATGCAATGATAAGCTTTAGGAGTTTTAATAATTTTAAAATATATATAGTATATAAATATAAGATTAATATTGGTTAATATTTAAAAACAATTTAACTACAAAAACAAAATGTACGAAATAGTATCGAGTTTGTATTTACTAACAAAAGTTTGGTATAATTAGGTACTGAATGTTTAATAGCCATTTTTCCAACTTTACCTTTCACCCATCAACAAAAAATATTCTTTTGACTGGAAATACTATACCATTTTGGCAATGTACCTTCTTCTCCTTTAGCAGTGATTATTAGATATATAAAAATTGATGTATACTGTTTTTATCACCTATTTCTAAAATTTGGGATACAGTTGTTGTAAACAGTAAGTGGTGTTTAATATTTTTCTCTTAACAACTGTCAACGATTCCAAAAACACGTCCATTTTATTTTTCGGGTGTGGAAAACGAAATCGACTGCTTGTGTAGTCGGTACAGTATCCCGTAATTCACTTTTTAGGTAATTTTCTTTGAAGAAAATGTGTTCAATTAGCTAATCCTTGATTTGCTTTTTGTTTCACAACTTTTTTGAGAAATTAAATTTGCGTGAGTGTTATGAGGCGTTATACAAAATGACAACGGTTTCTTTGCCTTTCGGCAAGTTTGGAAATAAAATCTTCTCAAACTATTTTTCGTATAGATCCCCATTCATTTTGTCGTGGTAATCAGCGGTTCCCTTCTTGGCCAAGAAAGTTAATTCGACTATGTCACAAAATCAGTTTCACTTCCAGTATAAAGAAGAACAAACCAAGAACCTCTTTGGGTTGAAAGTTTTAGTCCAATAAAGAACCCTTTTATGAAGGCATCTGATGGATTCTTGATCATTGTGTCCCTTTATTGCTTTTTGAATGAAGCATTGACGAAGTCTCGTTGGTATAAACAAGGTTTACATAATTCTTCTTCCTTTCTTTCCATCAATATCGAATCTCGATATTTTTACCATATTCAAAATCGATGTCATTTAGTAGCCTACAAGGTTTTTGTAGCTGGTAAATCCTTATTATCCTTCACTCTATTTATTATGCTGTCGACGGTTGGTACTATGTTTTCCCAAAAAGCGTCATGGACAATTTACGTTATTTAATATTTCACTTCCTCATCGTAGGGATTCTTACGTGAATTGGACTGAAAAAATTCTTCCTTTTTTGTAGTGGTTTCAGTTCGCCTCGCTGGACCTCTTCACGGATGTCATATATTTTGCTAACACTCACATTGCACATTATCGAAACTTTTTCCATGATAATCGTCAAGCTGTCACCATTTTTTAAGTTCACATGATAGTTTACATTTAGTTTACTTGCACGCCAAGAGTCATAACCTGTTTGAAATTCACGACAGATACTGGCAACGACTCCATAATGTAGGTACTTTCATCCGCTTGAGAAAATAAAATAGAACTGAGTTTTTATAGTTTTTGCCAACAAGTTTTTGGTCTAATAGCCAGTACCCAAATCGACAAAGAGACAGCTTGCTTTGCGTGGAAAATTGGGATTAAAACTGATTCGCTTCTGCTGATAACTTCCTAATGATCTTTATTTTCCAAAGAATGCGTTTACAATGGAAGCTATTGCAAATTGATAAATATAGATAAGGTATCAACAATGAGTTTTCCATGTGTTTTACTTAGTACATATTGTACATATTAGTACATATGTAATTATTTAGTTCGGCAATGTAACTTTTTTATTTATACATTGATATAAATCGTGCTTTAGTTGAAACAAAAATGATAGTTTTTATACAACCGTAGTAGGCAATTGTTGTGTGCGCATATATTCCGCTGCTATGATTCTTATATTCGGTCCTGATGTGCCGCTCGAGTCAAACCGGCAATGTGGTCGGCTGTTCTCCAATAAGAAATACATTGCCTATCTTACTTGCACTGCATTCTAACTGTGGCTTCTACTCTAGATCTATGAGAACGTGCATAAAGAGAGTAACAAGATTTATGGCACATCTTTACGCTAGTTGGAATTCTCATTATACAAAAATGAGCGCCCACCCTGTCATAAAGGCTGCATTTACAATTAAAAAACAATATTTCAAAGTAAAATAAGACCAAAAGTTTTATCTGTATTTGATAGTAGATGGTTTGAACTTAAATTCATTTACTTGGTGATTTCAAAAATATTTTTTTACTAGTAACCCTTTTAGGTCGTCATTTTTCGTAGTTTTCAGTTTTAAATTTTATATAACTCAAAAAAAATGTTTAATTATATTGCTAAGTTAAGCCAATTGAGAGTCCTAAAATCAAAACAGCTAAATATAACTGAATAATATCCAATAACAGCTTATTCTCAAAGCTTAAGGCCGATCCTCGCGATTCTGGGCATAGGTAAATTCCAATGTAAAAGTTTATATCAAATAACGCAAAAACTATGGCAGATATTGAGATGATTCTTTTTTTATATGGAAGGTCTAAAAAAGTTCTAGTGCACTATTTGGTTGTAAATTAATAAATTCTTTAAACAATATTTTTTTTCAAATATTTTTGGTTAAAATAAACGAAAAAAATTTTTTTTTAAATAGGGCACTACAGAATTTGACAAACTTTCCGAATCTGTTTTTATTTTTAACATAAAGTGTAACACAAAGCAGCTATTTGATATAAACTTTTAAAAAAATTTCAAATTTTTGCTAAACGCAATTTTCTCTCCGTCAGCACAGGGTGTCCTTGTCGGTAGCTTCTGGATTCTCCCCAGGTAGGTAAAACCCTCGGAGGAGGATAAATAAAGTTGAATAACATTATTAGGGCTTATTCCGACTTTTGACAAACCAGTGCGTTTATTGTATTTAAAATAGGAAATGTTATATAAATAAGCAGTAAGTACCTATAATTTTATTAAATTTTTATATGAATAGAAATATTTTCTGTTAATTTTTCATTTTCTTTCTAAATATTTATACTGTTTTTATAATAATACAATTGATTCAGTATTTGCTTATATAATAATAATTTATTATATAGAAACAGCGTAGAGTTTTGGTCAATCATCCAGTACATTTTTTTGTATTTCAATCAGAATTATTATTTTCTTTGCTTCTTTACATGAGCTGAGAGTAATAACCAAATTTGCAGTATTTAAATATGAAATTTAATTATTTATATTTATTGGTTAGCAACCTACCAATCGTAAAATCAAATACTGCTCAAAGAAACAATGTACAGTCTCGGAACCGGATTAATACTATGAAGACGACTACAACAAGAAATAAGGACAAGCGAAAAACATCCAAAACCCAGATGAGAATTACTTGGAATATCAGATCACTCAACTCAAAGGACCAAGAAATAACCCAAGTGTTGAAAGAGAAAGAAATAGACATTTGTGCTCTACAGGAAACAAAAAATAAAGGAAAAGGTCAATCAAAATTAGGTGAATACATACTAATCTACAGTCTATACTAATTAGATAAGATTTTTATTATAATTTTTATTTGTAACACCTTCTGAAGAAACATTAGACATAATTCTATATTTATATCGTTTCATTTTATCAATTTTAATGATCGTGATACTAATCAAATTTTTATGATATGTTATAATAATCTTTTTTTTTATAATTTTTATTTTCCGTAAACTTTAATCTACATTAAACTTCAGACAGCCAATTTTTCCGTAAAAAAAATAACAAATAAATTATGTATGTACATTTGTTACATTGTAAATTTATGAATAGATTATATTACTTTGATCTGTTATTATATTTACTCAAAATACCACTAAAGAGATTTATGGTCTTATTGTAAGTCAAAACCTGTCACTGCAGGGGTTGTCTCGGTGTATAATCGGCTCGAGTAAAAGGTAAACGCATTTTTGACCTGGGCTTGAAAGAGATCTAAACGAAGTTTAGAATATTACTTCATGAACAGATTTTGTTTTCGTAAAGAAAGAAATTTTTGAAATAGAGATAGCAAACTGAAATTTACCGTTAGAATTTTCGAGGATAAGCCTTAAAGACCAAACACTGCTTCTAAATTAAAGCCGTTGTCTTGACCCACAATTAATTTATCGTGAGATATATTTGCTATAAAATATTTTTTTATTAAATTAAAATAATATACGACAACAATTTTCATATAACTATTTATTGCTTTCTATATATGTTTACAGAACTGAGTCTCGAATGCTACTCCTAAAAATACATTACAAAACGTCTAACGGAAGCCCCTAGTAGAGGGGCGGTCGTTTATAAAAACTATTAAATTTTAACTTGGGCAAACAAACAAGTAAATGACAAAAAGTAGTGTACTATTGTCCTTCTCAGAAATACATAAATACGGAGCGGGCGGGCACGATAACAATGTACCGCTTGATTCAACTAACTATAAATTTTCAAACTACCTACTTTCTAAAGACAGGGATTATTATCTACAAATTTTCCCCAGAAATATGTAAAACTGATAAACATTCTAATTCTTTTTTAATAGATTTCTGAAAGCTAATTTACCCAAACTTTAAGAACTACCGATATGAATCTAAAATAATAAAATAAAATCGACAAATAACATTAAGTATATTATAATAGGACGGAACAGTAATCTTATTTACCAACATCCTTATCTCGAATATAATAAACAGTATATAGGGCAAACATCGCAGTAGTTTAAATAAAGAATAAGGCAGCACAAAAGTGATTGGTAAACAAAGAAAAGTTCTTGTTCTCTGCTTGTTATTCTGTATTTAACAGATATTCGAAGTACTCCTCCAATCTGTTTAATTTTTCTGTAGATTCTTTTAGAAGTAAACCTTCTTTGTTTCTGTAATACTTTGTATTATCTAAATGTGTGTTGCTATAATAAAATAATAAATATTTTACATAGTACGTACAATAAAACAAAGTTCTTTGATATCATCAAGTCGAAGTTACTGATTTTTTCTTGTTTTAGGGTAAGCACATCTTCCATTTTAATAATATGAATATATTATATGTCTACAAACAATAAGTTTCGTATTAGTAGGCCATAAAAAAACTTCAAATGATAATTTATCCTAGTGTGATTTAATATTCCTTTTAATTTTGGTAGATATTTTACTGACCGTATAAAATATTTTACTGTAGTTATCCTTTAAGTATGTTTAACAATAACTTTGAAAATCCTTTGGTGATGAGTCGCTGTTTTGGCGTGAGGATTTTCGTTGTCCAAAATGTGCTCATTATGATGGTCTATTATTCGATTTCTAGTGAAGGTAGCCCCGTCAGTAAACAAAATATTTCTAATAGAATTAACATTTCGAGTGTTTTCTATCAACAACCAATCGCAAAATCCAATCCTTTTAGGATAATCTTCAACCAATAACCCTTGAACCGCTGTTAAGTGATAGGGTTTAAGCAGCTGATCCTTCAAACGCCTCCAAACCCTTACGTGAGGAACATTTAGTTGAGCAGCTATTACCCTTGTACTTGTTCCAGGGACTTCAATTATTTCTAAAATGTCTTCATCAGTTGCATCCATTATTGGACGACCACTATTGCCAGCAACTTGCGGCTGGAATGTACCCGTTTCCTTCCGTAAACGACGATCAATGGTCAGAAATAATCGTCTATTGGGTGTATTTCGATTGGCGTATTTTACTGCATAACTCCTTGCGGATGTTTCCTTGACATTCACCTACGATATTCCTGATAGTTTATTGAAATCATAATTTAATTTGATCCGACTGACCTAAAGTTAATTGCATATCTGCCATTTCCTGAAATGTGTAGGCCATTGTAATATCAAAATTTTTAATATTAATCTTATTCACACAATAAATGATATTGATGTAACTGTTTATAATTATAACTTTTAACTCATTTACGACTTCCGGTATGGTTATAAATCGTTTTGAAAACGTAGGGAAATCCTTGGAGATTCGTATTGGTAATCGGTAACTCGATATTTATAGTCATTATTTTTGGTAATCAGAAAAAGCCATTTACTCACATTCAATGTCAAGAGTCAAGTGTAAAAAATAGATGATGTATAAATACCAGATCAGTTCTTATGTAAAAATATTATGATTACAAATACATTTTCAACGAAATACTATAATAAAATTTAATTGTTTCTGGCTGATGTGAGAGACTTTCAGTTTGCTTCTGTATTTATAAAATAAAATAAAAATTGAATTTTAGTTTTGTCTGGAATAATTACTTGAGAATAATAATTATGATTGGGTGGGATCCAAAATAATACCTAACCTAATCCTAATCACTGTAAAAACTTAATAACCGATTTTTACTTTAAAAATAAAAAACCGGTTATAACCGGGACAACAAAACAACCGATAAAACCGGTTATTTCGAAGTAAAAAAAACGGTTTTCGGATAAAACCGGTAGGTTTTTCCCATCCCTATCTCAAACCTTCGTTCTATTGGTGTAAATGCCGGCCAACTTAATTTTATCCTAACTTCGGAACTGATTGAGCAATATTAATGTTTTTATTTTAAATATGCGTCTTTTACTCAACTTTCAACGTCAGTTTAGAAAAAAAAATACTAATTGAAAATTAAATAAGTTATTGTATTTGTTTATTACCTTAAAAATTATACAGTTGTTTAAAAAATTTTCTAGGTTTCTATATTCAAATAATTTCAATAATTCGACTTACATTTTACAACTTACAAATATACAAAGCTTTTTTTGTTGGCTCTACATAAGTTTGAAAATTAATAACTTGTTTTTAGAAGTTAAGATTGCAAAACTATTTTGCAAATACTACTTGATCGACTGTTCTAAAATTGTGTATATTGTTTCTTATTTTATAGATTTTTGGGTAAATTTTGAAAGTACCTACTATGTGAATCCTAAACACATTTTATTTTTGGCCTTTTTTAAATTATTTTTGCTGATTTTAAAATAATATTTATTATGTTTTTAATTTAAAATCAATTTTGTCTTATAGGATATTTAATTGTTAAACTTTTTTGTCGTTACAAAAATTTTTCTAAAATGTACAGGTGCCGAGATCTACCAACGAAAAGCAGAAAAACCATTGAATTTTTCTCATGTTTTTTTTACAAATTGTTTAATAATAAATTTAACCCACCTTTTGTAATGTACGTATAGTTAAATTATTATTTTTAATAATATTTCAAAGCAATTAAAGCAAAAAACTAGGATCAAATACGATTCACCCAAGTGAGGGTGTTTTAAAACAGATACTACCACCTGGACTATATAATACATCTTATAAAATAACTATTATATTCAAATAGAAGATATGTAGGATAAAATTTAAGTAAATAGAGCAGTATACAAACGTATTTTAAACTAAAATTATGGTTACTTCCCAATAAAAATAATAAATAGCGAAAATATTAGAAAATAGATAATTTTAATATTTTTTCCGTCCAATTGTGATCAATTTTAACACCCTCAAAATTAATTAAAGGCTCTGTGATTGGCAGTGACCTGTGGTGTAGGCAACCAAACGTATACCTATTTATATTCCTACTAAAAAATTTAAAATAAAGTAGCCGCCGTTAGTACTATCTGTCATTGTATGCCATTATTTACTTTATTGCTTAAAATTCTGTGTATTTAAAAAATCAAAAGATGGATATTGACGAAGAGTTTAATTTAACTCCACCAGAAGTGGCAGAAACTGCAAATTTAATATCTTTAAATTTACTGCCTGAAAAAAGCAGAGTGTTGTACGAAGAAACATACGCTAAATTTATTGCATGGTGTGACGAGAGAAAAATAATACGATATTCAGAATCTGTATTGTTGACATATTTTTCAAACATTGTCGAAAAAGAACTAATAGCAAGTTTGTGGCCCAAATATTCGATACTAAAATTAACCTTAAGTTTAAAATTAAACATTGCTATATCTAAATATAATAAGTTAATTATGTCTATCAAGAAAAAGAACAGGTTATGTACCAAAGAAATCAAAAACACTTGAACAAGCACAAGCCCAGAAATTTATCTCTGATGCTCCTAACGAAGTGTTTCTAATGATAAAGGTAAACCAGTAAATTAAGTTTATATACTTAATACTCGCATTTCATAACATTTTATTTTGTAGGTTGCATTGATTTGCGGAGTGGCTGGTGCGTTAAAAAAGGACGAACTATTGAAATTCGAAACAAATAACATTCAAGACTTGGGGTCAAAGTTTCTTCTCACAATAAAAGTATTAAAAACACACACAAATAGAATATTTACCATAGCAGATAACGAAAAAAATAGTATTCACAATGCGTTTAAAAACTGTATTTCTTTAAGACCGGCACTCACACCACATAAACGATTTTTCATTTTTTATAAAAATACCAAATGTTCCACACAGTCAGTTGGCATAAATACGTTTTTCAAAATTCCTTTAGTTATTGCTAAATTCTTAAAATTAGAGCATCCGCATCTCTACACTGGGCATTGTTTTAGACGTTTCTCTGGCTCAATACTGTGTGACGGTGGTGGAGACTTTTCAGCTATTAAAAGACTAGGTGGCTGGAAATCGACTGATGTTACAGAAGGTTATATAGATAATTCTATGCAGAATAAACTTGAGACAGCTGAAAAACTTTTGGGACAAACTACCATTAAACCTTGTCAAAGTACTTCCTTCCGCACCACCGCTTCTTCTTCTATCACAGAACTTACAAGAAGACTTAAATATAAATTTGTCAAAATGTTATACAGCAGATAATCATTTATCAATACCTTCCTTTAATTTCAGTAATTGTACTATTTCGATTATTAATGTTTACAATAATAAAACTACCACTAAGGAAACTTAAACTTTGAATAAAGTTATTAAAAGCTGAAAAAATTGTTGTTTATCGTTAAGTAAACAAAAATTTAAACTGAGATATCTTTATTTCTGAAAAGTACGGTCGACGGAAAAGTTTGGTAACGAACTGGTGAATTAAATTGACAATTAACAATCTCAAACAAATGCGTGAGCGGAGAGAGTGCGTTAAAATATCTCAATTGTTAATCGCCCTTATTCATACACCTTGGTTAAATAACTATTAAAGATATATTAAACCTTCTTTAAGTTGACAGTTGTTAAGAATAATACAAAATGGTTAACTTACCAAAACAACGTCGTACGTTTTGCAAAAAATGTAAAGTCCACAAGCCCCATAAGGTAACAGAATACAAAAAATCCAAAGAACGTCATGCATCTCAGGGTATAAGACGTTATGACCCTAAACAACAAGGTTTTGGTGGACAAACTAAGCCTATTTTCCGTAAGAAGGCAAAGACAACCAAAAAGATTGTATTGAGGATGGAATGTAGTGACTGTAAATTTAGGAAACAAATTCCACTTAAGAGATGCAAACATTTTGAACTTGGAGGTGACAAGAAGCGTAAAGGACAGATGATTCAGTTCTAAGTTATTAAACCTTGTTTTTTAAGTTAATCCTCACAAAATAAACCAACTATTAAAGATGTTAAGGAATTAAAACAAAATGTCATAGATAAAATGCACAATGGCAAAAATTTATCTTAAAGTGCATATAGATATGCGTGATCCGCACTTCGCGCCGTGTGTGCGGCGTGCGTTCATGTCGCGTTCAATCTTCGTTGAAATTTTTCATTTTGACGAACCTTCAAATTTACTTAAATTTAGTAATAATTGTGGATAATAATAATCATGTCTCTGTTACACAAATAAACTTATGCCATTTCTATGATAAGTATCTGCAAGTTACTTTCTTGGTTGGTTACATTTCTTGGTAACTGCAAGTTTGTACAAAAAGAAAAGAAGCAACGACGTTGGTGGCACACTGTCATGTTTAAAACCCGAAGTGGCTCCGAGTTTATACCACGGCCATGTAGGTTTGTGCGCGACTTGAAAACACGTACTAATCTAACGGACATGCTACATACGTGTAGCTTTAGATCATATATCATATATATATATATATATATATATATATATATATATATATATATATATATATGTATATATATATATATATATATATATATATTATATATATATATATATATATATATATTATATGTATACATTATACATACTGATACAAATTCAAACACGGAAAGTAGAACGAATGTCTCCTAAAGCTTCACCACTGCAGTGGTTTGCGAGCAGAGGCGCCACCTGCTTTGGCGGCAGTGAACGAAAACGATATAATCACATCGTTTTCTACCTCTGGGCTATTCGAATATATATATATATATATATATATATATATATATATATATATATATTATATATATATATATCCAAGGCAGTTATACGAATATTAAAAAGTGTTCAACTTTATGAAATTGACTGAAACGTCAGATATGGATAAATACGTGTAATGTGCTTTGATGAAATGAAAATAAAAATGAATTATTTATATGATAAGGCAAATGACGAAACTCTCAGGCTATACAGTTATGCCCAAGTCACAATATTAAAAGGATTGTTCAAAGCTTGAAAGTAATCAGTCTTTTATGACTTTGGCTGCAAACTTTCCAAGGAAAAAATATTTGAAGTAATAAACTATGCTGAATCATAATTTACAATTTTATTTTGACTTTTGACTAGGGTTTTCTGTATCTCAGAGTGCTTTATGTTTCGTAAATTCCATTATTAATTGCTATAATTATCATGATTAACTTCAGTTATTATTCAGATGTTCATTTTGTTTTGGTTGTTTGTTTTTTCAAACCTACTTACTAAATACTATTTTCTTTTTATTTTTGACATAATAAAACCTTTTTTTTAAATTTCCCTCCCAATTCTAAGTTGGTAACATGGTTGGTAGTACTTAAAATCACAAACGGCATTTTGTTAGACAGCAGTTTGAAAGTTTGTTTTTGTAGTTACATCGAACTATTTAAACAACAATAGTTCTCCTACTACCTCTTTCTGTTCGTGAGATGTGACTGAATTCAAACCTGCGAAGGACGACTGTTTTTTGTCAAACATGTCATCTTATTTTTTACTTTTTAAACTTTGTAACATGTTCTTTAATTTTTAAGTATTTTAAAGTTTTTAAAATTTTAATGCTTCAATAATTCAGATCACATTATGTTATTTAACGTTGTGTTTTATATGCTATGAATCTTACTTTCTGGTAAGTTTTTATAACTTTTATATTACATCAGCCTAATGTTATAACACAGTAATTTTCATTGTAGACCTTGATAAAGGTGGCAAATAACCACCGAAAGCTCGGATTTCAGAATAAATAGTACGCCTTAGCAAAGCTCTATTTTTTATTGACTACCACACCCAAAAAGAAAAAAGTATTTACATATATATATATATATATATATATATATATATATATATATATATATATATGTATTATTATATATATATATATATATATATATATATATATATGTATGTATATATATTATATGTATGTATATATATATAGATATATTATATATATATTATATATATATATATATATATATATATATATATATATATATGTATACATTATACATACTGATACAAATTCAAACACGGAAAGTAGAACGAATGTCTCCTAAAGCTTCACCACTGCAGTGGTTTGCGAGCAGAGGCGCCACCTGCTTTGGCGGCAGTGAACGAAAACGATATAATCACATCGTTTTCTACCTCTGGGCTATTCGAATATATATATATAATATATATATATATATATATATATATATATATATATATATATTATATATATATATATATATCCAAGGCAGTTATACGAATATTAAAAAGTGTTCAACTTTATGAAATTGACTGAAACGTCAGATATGGATAAATACGTGTAATGTGCTTTGATGAAATGAAAATAAAAATGAATTATTTATATGATAAGGCAAATGACGAAACTCTCAGGCTATACAGTTATGCCCAAGTCACAATATTAAAAGGATTGTTCAAAGCTTGAAAGTAATCAGTCTTTTATGACTTTGGCTGCAAACTTTCCAAGGAAAAAATATTTGAAGTAATAAACTATGCTGAATCATCATGTATTATAATTTAGCATTCACATTAATACGTATGGTCTTCTGATGTTTGTAAGTATTATTATTTTTTTTAAATTGTGTACAATTTTTATAGGTTTACAGTTAGTAGCCATGGTAAGTGCCCTGGGAAGCCGTAAAAGATCACTTTATAATGAACTGAATATTAGTCATACCAACACATGGTTTAAAAATCCAGCAAATAATCTAAAAATATTTGTTTTTGCTGATGTGCGTCATTTAATAAAGTTGATTAGAAACCACTTTGTCGACCAAGGGTTTATACTGAATTGGAAGGAAATAAACAAATCTATAATAGAAGAAGCTATAGATGTAACTAGCTCGTCAGATCTTAAGATAAGCCGTAAGATCCCTTTAAGAAGAGTTTTTGAATTTTCTAATTTTTTTAGGTGCTCCTCACTCCTTTTTTACCATTTAGCTATCGATATGTTTTGACGTCGACTACAAATATTTCTCTGGTTTTGCAAGTAGAAAATAAATACATTGTTATTTAAAGCTAATAAAAAATGTTTTCTATTTTTATTTAACCCAAAAACCTATTAAATCTTAGACAGGAGGTAAGTATTTACTTTATTTTGAAATTTACTCGTTTTTATAAGTCCACATAAGGTATGGATAGGTAAGAGACCTAAAATAAATCACCCAAGAATCATAGCTGTAACCTGTTATGCACAAGTTTCAGTGCAAACAAGAAAGAAAATGGACAAAAAGGCAATCAAAGGGTATTTGATTAGTTATGAAAAAGAAGATACAGAAAAATGTTTTAAAAGATTGTCAGAAATCAGTTCAATTGCATCTATACGATAATATCTCCCTATGTATTCCAGAATTTTTATATATTTAAAAATGACAATGATAATATAGATCGCACCCTCAGTGCAAGACTGCAGTAAGTCAGAATAAGTAAGTTTCGAGATAAACACGATTTTTTTTTATTTTCATGCTAATATCTGTGAAATAAGACACAAGTTTTAAGAAAAATTACCATCTAGTTATGATTTTGCATGCTTTTCAGCCTATATTACATTAACCAAAAATAGAAATTTAAATAAAATATTATTAATGCTAAAAAAATTAGGAATTTCAAAGTTACAACACTTTTGCACGGAGAAAATTGTTAATCATTACACATTTAGTAGTAGAATTTTTTAGTTACAACAGTTTTGCACGGAGAAAATTGTAAAAAGTGTAGACAAATTTTCTGTTAGTTGTTGTCCTCTTCTCGTATATCATCTTGGGCCAAAATATTTTTATAAAACTATGGTGGGCTTCTGGTATCATACCCGAATGGCATAACTATACCAAATCTTTCTTTTTGGCCATTTGAATTTTTGGCTGTTCTTTGTAGGCAGGTTTAAGTAGCACTTCTCGTACATTATAATACATACAACAATTAATTTAAATTTAACTTACCCTGCATGATGTTGCTATCCTCACTTGTGTGCGCACACCGGGAAAAAATCCTCAATGTTCAGGAACTATTAAATTTGGACATTTTCGAAATCGTTAATTCGGCTTCTATTACTTGCAAGGGCTAATAACAGATTATATTAAAAATTACATTACTAAAATGCACCTACTTGTACTTCTTCCCTGAAAACTCGTTTCTAATGAGTTAATCAGGGTAGGTAAAGAGAAAGTAATCTCCAACAATGATAGGAACAGTACTAAACATTGCATTTAATGGATTCCCAGAAATCACCTGGTAGATAAAAGAAAAGTAATTCTCGGGGTTCGGTATATACGTTTAATAAATTTCAATAAATCATTGGGTAAGTAAAGAAAAAATAATCCGTAACAGCAATCGGGGTTTAGTATGGTATTAAACGTTACATTTAATAGATTTTAAGAACTCAGATAGCTACCTAGAATAAATAGGTACCTAATAAAACGGCTTATCGCTAGCGGCGAGTTAATCTTTCTATGTCTGCACATGTTTCTGATAGCCACAATTCCTTTACTTTGTAATGACAGTGTCATAAGGTAGAAAAATTATTTGTTTAACTTTCAATATTTTTATTTAAATTCCAAACCAAAGGACTATATTAACAATATGCAAATCAGGCTACCTTGAGTACAGTGACTAACAAAAGGATTGAAATTCACTACCTTAGTAAAAGTTGGAAATTACGAAGGGATATGATAAGACAATCACCATGGAAGGTTATTTTAGTTTAATTTAGTTTTTATACAACAAGTTTTCTGAAAATAGATATTTTTAACCTGTTCGTGTTGTTAATACACAAGTTTTAAGATAACGGTTTTTCAATTCATAAAAAATACTTTTTTTCTGTAAATAATTAGTCCTAATTCATGTGTTTTTAATCCAAACTAATAAATAAATAGTCAAACGACATCGCATATATTTTATGGAAAATATAATGTCACATAAAGGACATAAAACTTACATGAATAGATTGATCTCGTTAATCATTGTTTATTGCCTCAGCCGATAATGGATTACGTAGACACGCTGTCTATTATGTCTATTAAAATTAAACAACACAGATGTAGATATTAAAATAGCAAATATCTTACTTTTTTCGGCCATTTATTGCTTGTTATCAAAACCATTGCAATGTTCCGTGCAGAACTGTTGTAACTCTGTTACATTAGACTTACAACAGTTTTGCACGGAACTTATGCACAAAAACGCAAAATAGTTTAACTGTTGTTGTTGTAATAATTAGCCGGTTAAGCATTTGAAAGTTACTAAAGTTTTACAGGGGATAGATATGCATGTTTACAATCGAATTCCATGATTACTTCATTTTCATAAAATTTTGAGTTACTGCAGTCTTGCACTGAGGGTGCGAGATATTTTTTACATTTGCCTATTTTATATTTAATAAATCCATAATTCACAAAAGTTTACATCCATTATTTTATCATTACGTCTCGTAAAAAGAAATTTAACATAAATAATCCGTAAAATTCTAGTCTACAATATTGGTTGTTTAAAACTGGTGCCATTAATAGTCACCTCTTGACGGCATGCGCGGAACTGAATGAATTTGAAACACTATGGTATCATATCTTTCTATTATAGTATCATGTATATTGTATAGATGACAGACAGAAAATAATACCAGACACCAATAACAAAAGTCATATCATACTTTTTATTTTATAATTTACGTTTTATTCTCTTGGAACTACAATACACTTATCTACGTTACTAGTAGTAATTACCATCTTGCTCACTGTGAAAAGTTCAATAGGTACGTCCTTTATATGTTCTTCATTATGTTCTGAGCAATTCTTTGGAGTTTGAATTTCTCTAAAAGATGCATTTCTGCTTAATGCATTAGTATTATCACTTTGGGAATTATCAGAGGCTGAAACATATTAATATTTAAATATTTAATTTTTATTTTTCATTGTAAAATTATGACTTTAGCGTCATAAGTAATATACTCAATATAACAAGAAGTTCAAGAAGAACAGATACAAAATATATTTAAAAATATAACAATAAAACAGTAAAAACCTTATTTTCAGAACTTCCACAAAATTTATTGTAATGTCTTATCACTACAACAGTTTCGGCAGATTGCCTTCTTTAAGTGATCTATTTTGACAAATCATCTGTAGTGATAAGGTATTAAAATACATTTTATTCTCCAAGAAACGAATTTTACTGGCCAAAAATTAGCAAAATTAAAGACATTTGTAGGTTATCATAAAAACAGACGTGATTTTAAAAAAAGCCAGTGGAAGGGTTTCTATTTATGTTAATAACTCATTGGAATCTAGACAAATACCTTTAAAGACCTACCTTAAAGCAGTAGCAGTGACCATTATAAACTCCAAAAATTATAAACATCTGTAACATTTATTTTCCACTGACTACTGATATACGTATAAAAGAGATAACTCATTGATCAAGTTCCATCGCCTAAGGTTATAATAGGAGATCTAAATGGGCACAATTCACTTCGGGGATCTAATAGAAATAATAAAATAGGACACATAAGAGAAACTGTCATTAATAACACCAATATTACCCTACTTAACGATGACAAGATTTAACTCTTTTATTGGAAACACTAGTTGTATTGGCTTATTTCAGTAGACCCTTTGTAGACACAGACCGTTGTAGACCCTTCTTTAGTATAAAACATAACTTGTTTAGTAAACAATTGTATAAAAGCGATCATTTTTCCATAGTGCTACATTTCGAAAATAAACAAAAAATTTAATCGTACACTAGACGGAATACAGAGATAGAGGATTGGTCACCATTTACATAATTTATGGAGAATCAATTGAATTCTTTTTCAGATTCATCCCCGCATGACAATATAAACGACTTAGTCAATGAATTTTTCTCCGTCATACTTTCCGCAGCAGATCATAGCAACGGAAAGAAGAAAATAGTAAAAAATCGTATCGGAGTACCGTGGTGGAGCAATCACTGTCAGGATGCTATAAAGAAGACTCATAGAGCATTCAATAAATACAAACAACAAAAAACACAAGAAAATCTTCTAGAATATAAGAAGTTAAGGGCTATTAGTAGAATAGTGGTAAAAAAAGCGAAAAAGGAATCGTGGAAAACATTTTTATCAACAATAAACAGTTTTACCCCAGCAGCAATAGTGTGGAATAAAATTAACAAAATTTCGGGACGCCACACAAACTCATCAATAAGATTTTTAGAATATAATAACAAAATTCATACATCTAGATCTGGAATAGCCAATATATTAGCTTCATCCTTACGAGTCATATTTAAGTAATGAAAACTTCTCAAGAGTTTTTACAATTTAATACCAAAGAAGAATTACAAGAATTTAATTATGATAAGAGCGATAACCTACCAATAAATGCACCAATACTAGAAAAAGAGTAAAACGAATCTATAAATTCTATTAAAAACTCTGGTCCTGGTCCAGGTGATATTCCTATTATGTTCTTTAAAAAGTTGCCTAAAAATTGAACTGCCCATTCTAAAGATATATAACAAAATATGGCTCGAAGGAGTGTTTCCACAGACTTAGAATAATGTTTACACAATACCTATCCTTAAAACTGGTAAACTACGTTCAAATCCAAACTACTACCGTCTAGTATCGTTAGGATGTGCAATGAGCAAAGTACTCGAAAAATTAATTAACCAACGCCTTATTTTGATACTCGAGCATAGATCTGTTCTATCTAACAAACAAAATGGATTTCGTAAAGATAGATTAACTCTAGACAACTTAGTTGACCTCGAGTCAAAAATACATGAAGCGCTAGCAAATAATCAAAGCTGCATAGCGGTATTTTTTTATATAAGCAGGGCATTTGATACAGTTTGGCACCATGGAATAATTAAAACTTTACAGAAATTAACAAGGAATCTACGTTCCTGTAGTTGGCTGTATACCATGTATTAAAAATTTAATTAAAAATCCTTTTTAATAGGTATATTTTAGGCCCAAACGGGCTCAGTTAAAAAGACAAAACGTTTTCGGAAACCATGTTCCATCATCAGTGTCTAGGATTACATGAATGTAGCCACCAAGATTAAATATGTGGGTAAAAACCCGATTACATATGTTTAATTACATTTAGTTTTAAAATAATGTTGTAATGATATAGGATTATAGAGTTACCGATGGATTAGGTAACATGGCGACATATGACTCCACGTTGAAGTTAACGTGCTCCAGTCAATCACTTTTAAAAGAGTTGTAAACAATACAAAATGCTGCTGTTAGAATTGCCTTAGGAGCTTTTTGTACCATACCTACAGATAGTAGGAGACACTACTATGTTTAGTAGGAGAAATGTCTATGTAATTAAGAAGACAATATCTTCGCCTAGCATATGCTGCCAACGATTCAGCTAATAGCGAAAATCCCGTCAGATACAATGTCTTTGCTTCTCGTTTCCACACAACATATCTTATATAATAACCACTTAGGTTAATGCATCTTATTTGTAATTAAAAAAAAAATAAAAAAAAGTAGTGTCATTTTGAGCATATAAATATTTAAAATAACTCCGACGCATCAAGATATAGGAAGGTTTTTTACTTGAAATTTTGAAATTTTACTTTGTGTAAAAGCATTTTGACGCGAATTTTAAAACAAAATTCAATGTTCTACGACCCTTAGAAACCGAGTTAGCCGTTTTTTTTTTCTTTATTTTACTATTTCAAAAACTTAATTTATAAATTCAAAATAAAAGTCACATTTCTCTAGTTCGAGTCAACCGAAAATTAGTGTATTTTTTTTAAACTTAATTACCTTGAAAATGTTTATTTAACCACAGCATGTATAAACAATTTAAAAGTAATATTAAGTTTGCAAAATTTTAGTTTTCTGTTATTAGTACTAGAAAAGGTTATGAAAAGATGCAGTTAACTTTTCTTGAATTATACTTAATTATTTTTACAATTAATTCTCTTGACTGAAAAGCGTTAAAAAT
This sequence comes from Diabrotica balteata, assembly GCA_918026665.1. Taxonomy (NCBI): domain Eukaryota; kingdom Metazoa; phylum Arthropoda; class Insecta; order Coleoptera; family Chrysomelidae; genus Diabrotica; species Diabrotica balteata. The sequence continues at coordinate 69,165,232 of OU898280.1, read as the reverse complement.
ATCATTTTTAAATAAATTGTTGTATGTGTTAATGATAAATACAGATTACTTGGAAAAAGATATTATTATAGAATATTTCAAAGTAATAATAATTAATTTATTAAAATATATTTATAATCTTTTTTAAAAAAATGTAAATGTATATTAAAAAAATAAGCATACTTTAAAAAAAATTTAATTTTAGATAGATTTTATTTCCAAATAAAAAGTTAATTTTTGCAAAATTTATGTTAAAAGATATTATTTATTACTATAATACATAAATGTTTAAGTTTATAAATTATTTTATAGCCTTTTTACCTATAATAAGTAAAAGTAAAATTTGCAAAAATAAATATTTATTGTAGATTTGTTATAAACAAATAATTCGTTTATAATTTACAATTTACAAATGAACTAAATACATATTTTAGTGATCTAGCCATAAGGTACTCTAAATACATGTGTGTGTTTGTGTGTGTTGTGTGTGTGTGTGTTGTGTTGTTGGTGTTGGTGTGTGTTGTGTGTGTGTGTGTGTGTGTTTGTGTGTTGTGTGTGTGTGTTGTGTGTGTGTGTGTGTGTGTGTGTGTGTTAGTGAGTGTGTGTGTGTGTGTGTGTGTGTGTGTGTGTGTGTGTGTGTGTGTGTGTGTGTGTGTGTGTGTGTGTGTGTGTGTGTGTGTGTGTGTGTGTGTGTGTGTGTGTGTGTGTGTGTGTGTGTGTGTGTGTGTGTGTGTGTGTGTGTGTGTGTGTGTGTGTGTGTGTGTGTGTGTGTGTGTGTGTGTGTGTGGTGTGTGTGTGTGTGTGTGTGTGTGTGTGTGTGTGTGTGGTGTGTGTGTGTGTGTGTGTGTGTGTGTGTGTGTGTGTGTGTGTGTGGTGTGTGTGTGTGTGTGTGTGTGTGTGTGTGTGTGTGTGTGTGTGTGTGTTGTGTGTGTGTGTGTTGTGTGTGTGTGTGTGTGTGTGTGTGTGTGTTGTGTGTGTGTGTGTGTGTGTGTGTGTGTGTGTGTGTGTGTGTGTGTGTGTGTGTGTGTGTGTGTGTGTGTGTGTGTGTGTGTGTGTGTGTGTGTGTGTGTGTGTGTGTGTTGTGTGTGTGTGTGTGTGTGTGTGTGTGTGTGTGTGTGTGTGTGTGTGTGTGTGTGTGTGTGTGTGTGTGTGTGTGTGGTGTGTGTGTGTGTGTGTGTGTGTGTGTGTGTGTGTGGTGTGTGTGTGTGTGTGTGTGTGTGTGTGTGTGTGTGTGTGTGTGTGGTGTGTGTGTGTGTGTGTGTGTGTGTGTGTGTGTGTGTGTGTGTGTGTGTGTGTGTGTGTGTGTGTGTGTGTGTGTGTGTGTTGTGTGTGTGTGTGTGTGTGTGTGTGTGTGTGTGTGTGTGTGTGTGTGTGTGTGTGTGTGTGTGTGTGTGTGTGTGTGTGTGTGTGTGGTGTGTGTGTGTGTGTGTGTGTGTGTGTGGTGTGTGTGTGTGTGTGTGTGTGTGTGTGTGTGTGTGTGTGTGTGTGTGTGTGTGTGTGTGTGTGTGTGTGTGTGTGTGGTGTGTGTGTGTGTGTGTGTGTGTGTGTGTGTGTGGTGTGTGTGTGTGTGTGTGTGTGTGTGTGTGTGTATGTGTGTGTGTGTGTGTGTGTGTGTGTGTTTTATTGGCACTGGTTTTGACAACCAACTGGAAAGTCAATTTGTTTTGAGTTCTCTCTTTACAAAAGATATTGTTAGTATTTACATTTAAAATTATTGTATTGTATTGACAGTTAAGACATGGAATGTTAGAAACTTACTTACTAGTTAACTCTGTTTTTGCTGTTTTGTTTTTTGTATCTTTTTTTATTTTTTTATTTTTTTTATTTATTTTTTTATTACTACGCTAAGGCATAAACCCGATTCGACACCTCGGAGGTTTAGATCTTCTTAGTAGTTTTTTTTATTTTGTTCTTCACTTTTTTTTATTCTTTATTATTTTTTTTATCAGAACTTTAATTGTAAGACATTAATATGACTGTATAAAATTTTATATACATCTAGATTATTTGACTCTAAAATATATGTTAGATTAGAAGGTAATTGAACATTAACTTAAACTAGCTTGGTAAAAAAAATTTATATTTCTATAAAATGTAAAGGACATTCTAACAGTATTGTTGTAGATCAGTTAGCTCTCCACATATACATTCATTATTATTTGCCAGTGTCATTTTTCTTTTGTAGACTGGAGTCATACAATGATTGCGTACTATTCTACAAATATTTTTGATGAAGCCTCTGTTGGAAACTTGTTTAAACCATGTCTTGACGGAAATTTTTGGTTGGATTATTTTATAAAATTTGCCTTTGTCTGAATTGTTGTAGTGTCCCTGCCATTTTGTCCGTTTGAGAGACCTGATTACAGATATTAAAACTCCCATAGGAAGTTGATAGGTTTGAAGAGTGGATTCTTTCATTGTTGCTTTTTTAGACAGATCATCTACTGTTTCGTTGTTTTCTTATACCAATATGTGCTTTTATCCAGCGGAATATGATATTTTTGCCCGATTTCAAAGCTTCACTGTTCAGTGCTATAATGTCACTGATGATATAATTTTCTACAAAAGTATGTAAATTATATTTCAGTTTATGTACAATGCTTTGGCAGTCTGTAAATATAACATAGTTTAGTTCTTATTGATTAATACATATTTTGTAGGATTCTATGACTGCTATGAGTTCAGCTGTGAAATTATTTTGTTGGGTAATCTGTTGTTTGTCTTTATACTTTTTTGGGGGTAGAATATAGCATATCCAACTTTGCCGTCCATTTTTGAACCATCTGTATATAATTTTTGATAACTTCCCCAATGACTTTGTACATACTGAAGGTGATCTATTTTAGTAAGAAAATCTGTGGCAAGAATATTACTTAAATGGCAGTTAAATGGAGATAAATAATGTTCATAGTTTAATTTTCGAGATGAGGGTTGTTCCATTTTGCATATGTCGTCAATATAACTAGAAACGTTGAGAAAACTTTCCACAACTAAGAGCTGCTTCTTTTTTTTTTTCCATTAATGATGAGTTAGGTATGTAATGGTTAATTGTACAATTTTATTCAACAACAACAATTTATTGTTAACTGCCACTTTAACTATAAATTTTTCAGTTAAGAATTCTCTGCGTAATGAAAGTGGAGGTTCATAAAGCTCACATTTCATGACCAATATGGGAGTACTACGAAGACAACCAGTGCTTAATCTAAGTGCTTTATTTTTTATACTTTCGATTTTTTGGCGTAGAGCGTTTGATGCTGAGCTATAAAATATAGATCCGTAATCTAGGATCGATCTCATTAAATTTCTGTATAGTAATATTGAGATGTTCGGATCAGCTTCCCAGTTACTGACACTTACAGTCTTGATGATATTCATTGCATTTTCCGTTCTTCGTAATATATAATTTGTGTGTTCTTTCCAATTTAATTTTGAGTCTAAGAACACGCCAAGAACTTTTATTGAAGTTTTATAATGAATTTTATAATTATCAAATTGTAGGTGGTTTGGGGGAGAATAACGTTTTCTGGTAAAAGTAACAATGGGTGATTTACTCTCCGAGATTGTTAAATTCTTATCCGCCGCCCGTTTTTTTTATAATATTCAATCCTGATTTAAGGTTCTCATTACGTTTATCTATTGACTTATTTTCTACATACATTGCAACATCATTACTCCAAATAAAAAATTTGGATCATCCAATTTTAAAATTTAAAAAGAAATCGTTTTTAATTTGAATTGAATTAATGATTAATTGATTGATATTATTTATAAACAAAGTCCCGGTAAATTAAAAAAAGGCTACCTCAGGTTTTAAGCAACGTAGAATATTGTTTTTTTTTTAATTCGTGTAAAAATGTCAACATAACGAATACAATAAAAATAACTTCCTATATATTATTGCGCCTGAGTTATTTTAATTGTTTACAAGCTTAAAACAACAGTATTTTGGAAACCCAATCTACAATATTTAACATAACCGTTTTATTCATTAAATAATTTATTAATAATAGACCTGCAGTCCATCTAATTTATTTACCGTTGCACGTCATTATCATTGAAAGAGATCGAAGTTGACATAGTTCCCAAAGTATAAAAAAATTCTGAATCCATTTTAAATCAAATAGGTCACATAATTACTGCAAAAGTGGATTATACAACAAAATAAATTAATATTTAATGTAAATAAATAGAAAGAAAACAAGAGTTAAAAAATAATCTTGTTAAAAACAGTTTGAGCCGCTTGTATGCGTCGTATAAAGATGTAAAATGGAATACTTAAACAAAAACAACACTTTTTTTATTACTTATTTACTTTTAAATGTTTTTTACAACTAAATTTTCAAATGCTTTTTTCTTTTTTCTTCGGATTTATTTAAATTTCAGTTTTCTGATCGATATTATTAATATTAAATTATATTATATTGTAATTATTATATTATCGGTATTACGTTTTTCACATTTGGTCCCAGTGAAAATAGCATCAAATAAGTTTAACATAATGTTTTTTTCGACAAAACGAGCTTGACGAGTAAACAGTGTTTCCGATTAGCTCTTAGTTTTTATCAAAATTAAGGTGGTTTTACTTGTTAGAAAATTATCAAAGTTGGTATAATAGTGTATTATATAGTGCTTAATCCAATTTTGGGATCAAACTGTAAGTTAGACCATCTTTATTATTATTTTTTAATCAATAAGCAGTAAACAACGGTTATAAATACCAGTAGCGAGGTAATTAAGTAGCTTAATTACTTATTACTTATGAACCTGTCCAAGCACCAGGGCCGTAATCAGGCAACATAGGCCCAATATGCAGGAAATTTCAGAGGAAAGAACTTCTGAACTTCAAAATTCTCAAGATGTCATTAATCCATCCAATCAATCAAAATTATATTCAACCGCTCTGACTACACCTAACAAATAATTCCCAAGCAAAAACCAAGCCATTTTGTTCAATTCACTTCCAAATACCAAAATTGAAGATTATTTAAATGCCATAGCAACTAAGGTCGATCCCAATAAAATTCTCGCCATTTCCAGGATTGCAAATGATCGTATTTGCATATATTTTACTACTGAAGAGACAGTCACCGAATTTTTAGGAAGAGATAATGGAACCATACTAATCAATCAGGAACGTATCCAAGCCAGGAAATTAATCACACCAAGCGAAAAACTGATAATTTCTAATATTCACCTCACAGTATTATAGAGACTGAACTACAAAATATTGGAATTCATCAAATAACTCCATTGGATTTTCTAAGAATAGGAACAACTAATTCTTTATTTAAGCATATCTTGAGTTTCCGACGTTATACTTACATTACTCCTAAAAATCTAGAAAATATTCCTGAGTCTATATTAATTAACTACGAACAAATCAATTATCGAATATATTTTTCACTTGAAAAACAGTCATGCTACATTTGCAAACAACAAGGTCATCTAGCCTCTCAATGCACAAAAAATACGAACACTCAAACATCTATCGAAAACTCATCACCTACTTCTCAACCAAATTATATCCAAAATTGTCACCCCAACATAACAGATGCACAGCAAACTATCCATCATTCACAATCTTTACAACAATCTACCAGTTCACAATCAACAGAAACAACCAATACTTCTCTATTAGATTCAAATCCTATTCAAACACCTATCCAACCAGATAACGTTGAAATGAATATTCACAGCGAAAATCAACCTCCTACGTCCTCTGACTGTCAATCGTCTAAACGAACGGTATCAGAAATAACGTCTCCTCCAACATCAGTAGACCAGAACCCATTTAAAGAACCTCTCCGTAAATCTAAGAAAGCAAAAACTGTTCCTGAAGTTAATAAGGATTTAGCAGAAGATCTTACTAAATGCACTAGTTCTTTTTTCCAAGATAATTCTGATAACGGATATCTAACCCAGGAAGAATTAATTGATTTCTTCGAAAACGCACACGGCTCTGCTGATCCTCTCAGCATTGCTAAAACGTATACAGAAGATATCGAAGGACTACTCAATTTTTTAACTAAAATCCATCCAGCATTAACTCCCAAGTATCTGAAACGTCGCTGTACAAGAATAAAATCTAAAATTAATAAACAGGTATTATCCTCTTTCTCTACTGATCACAGTGATCACAGCAGCGACGCCTCTGCTGAAATTTAATACAACAACATTCAACTGTATACTTCAATGGAACCTAAATGGGTATTACACCCATTTAGAAGAACTTAAATTAATTATAGCTAAATTTAAACCATCTGTAATATGCCTACAAGAAACCCACTTCAAAGAAGATAACTGTCATAATTTAAGAAACTATACTCCGTATTATAAGAACAGAATAACTGCTAGCCATGCTAGTGGGGGAGTAGTAATATATGTCCATAACTCATTTAATACCGAAGTAATACGTTTAAGAACTGAGTTGGAGGCAACAGCAGTATCTATAAAAGGCCCCCACAAAGTTAATATATGTAATATTTATTTTCCTCCGGACTTAGACCCGTCCATAAATGAAATAACTGATCTCTTTAATCAAATTCCAGAACCGCGTATTATACTAGGTGATTTTAATGCTCACAATATACTTTGGGGAGGCAAAAAAACAGATTCCTTGGGACGTAAAATCGAACAAATTGTTACCGATTCTAATATGAATATCCTTAACGATGGAAGAATCACAAGGTTCAATATTTCCACCGGAAATGGGTCACCAATAGATTTATCCCTTTGTGACTCTGTCTTACAACCAACTCTGTCGTGGGATGTGACATCTCATTTGCATGGAAGTGATCATTTTCCTATCCTAATTATAAACAATAACCATATCTCCTCATCAGTTCCATCCAATAAATGGTGTTTGAAAAATGCAGATTGGTCTCTTTATTCCTCTTTAATTTCACAAAAAATTTCTCAGTTGGTTCAGCCCTTCGATACAGATATTGATATCAACTCCAAAGTACTCCATTTCGTACAGTTTTTAACGTCAATAGCTCACGAGTCCATAGGTTATTCAAAATTTCCAAAAAAAACGTGCCCCAGTCCCGTGGTGGAATTCTCATTGCGAGGCAGCCATTAAAGATTCAAAAAAGGCATTTTATAAATTTAGAAGGCACCCAACTTTAAATAACCAGCTTGAATTCAAAAGATTAAGGGCGTACTGTAGATACACCTTAAAAAAGAGTAAGAAAGAAGCTTGGAAAAACTATGTATCATCTTTAAATTCATCTACCTCGACTTCTGAGGTTTGGCAAATGATAAGCAGAATGTACGGGAAAAAATCATTTAACACCATTCATTACCTAGAACATGATAACCATATTTATTCAACTAAGCAAGAAATAGCCTCCGTACTAGCAAACGTATACCAACAACATAGCAGTGACGAAAATCTATCTACAATTTTCCTTGTCCATAAAAATAAAGTTAATAATGCCTGTATAAATCTTGATGACCACAATAATTTACCTCTAAATGTTACATTTACGATGGATGAACTGTTAGAAACGTTTAAACAAAGTTAAAGACACTAGCCCAGGGCCTGACAACATACCTACGACATTTTTAAAAGCTATGCCAACGGAAGGCAAACAATATCTTTTGGCTCTCTATAATTTCATTTGGACAAATAATGTTTTCCCAATTGATTGGTATGATTCCATTATTGTACCAGTTCTTAAACAAGGCAAGAATAAATCGGACCCAGAGTCTTACCGACCAATCTCTCTAACTTCTACTATGTGTAAAGTACTTGAAAAAATGGTAAGCAACCGACTAACGTGGTACCTAGAAAATCGACAGCTACTTAGCCCTATACAAAGTGGATTTAGAAAGTCTAGATCTACATTAGACAACATAGTGGATATTGAATCCGTAATTCATGAGTCATTTGGATGTGGTCAAGTATGTCTGGCTGTATTTTTTGATATAACGCGTGCAGATGATACAATTTGGAGATCAGATATCATAAAAATTCTGTCAAGCTGGTCGATTAAAGGAAATATTATCAAATTTATTAAAAATTTTTTATATAGGCGAAACTTCAAAGTTCGAATAGACAACTTCCTTTCAAACTCCAAAATCCAATTAAATGGTATTCCTCAAGGGTCTACTCTTAGTGTTGTACTTTTCCTTATTGCCATCAATGACATCGCTAAGTCACTTAGCCCATTAGTCAAACCCCGTCTATTTGCTGATGATCTTGTTATATTCTGTCGTGGTAAAAATATATCAACAATGACGACCCATATACAGCAAGCCATTTACAAATTAGAGAACTGGTCTAATACTACTGACCTAGAATTTTCACCCACTAAAACGAAAGCAATGATTTTCAGCAAAACTCCAAAGAAATACATAAATCCACCGAAACTCTACCTAAAAAATTTACCAATAAAGTATTCAGAATCGATTAACTTCTTGGGAGTAAAACTGAATAACCGACTATCTTGGCAAGACCACATCCACTCCCTCCGTCTGTCAGTTCAAAACGGCCTTAACTTAATGAAAAGTATCTCTCATAAACAATGGGGTGCCGATTTCCAAACTCTTATGACTATATACAAAACCCTAATCCGTTCAAAACTAGATTATGCTGCTGTTGCCTACAACTCAGCCAAAGGTTCACTATTAAAAGTGCTAGATACGGTTCATAATTCAGCAATCAGAATTGCACTGGGAGCACACTACACAAGCCCAGTTGAAGGTATGTATGTTGAATCAGGCGAACCATCCCTTCAACTTAGGAGAGAATACCTTAGCCTCATGTATGCCTCTAGAGTATCAACTAACCCACAGCTACCTGTTTATAAAAACACATTTACAGATAGATTTCCATCGACATTTAATAGGGGGAAAAGATTGGATCCTCCGTTTTATCATCGAGTTAGAGCAACGCTACAAAGCTTAGACACAATAATTCCACCCACTTACAATATTTTTAAAGTCAGTCAAAGCATGCTACCATGGACAATTGTTCTCCCTGATTGTAATACAAACCTATCTGCATTCAAGAAATGTGTCACACCAGCAAAAATCTTCAATCAGAAATTATTAGAGATATTAAATTATTTTAATAATCACATTCATATTTATACCGATGCATCCAGATCTGCAAATGGAGTAGGAGCGGCTTTTACAACAGATAACTATAACAGTTCCTACCAGCTCCCTCCCCAAACTTCCATATTTTCAGCTGAACTCTTTGCTATCCTCCAGTCATTAAAATTTGTTAACACACATGACATTAAATTCTCAATAATCATTAGCGACTCCCTAAGTGCATTAACAGCCTTAAAGCAAATATACTCCAAACATCCTGTCCTGCTTTTAATTAAGTCGGAACTCTTGATATGCCAACAAAATCAAAGATTAGTTCAGTTCCTCTGGGTACCTTCACATTGCGAGATAACTGGAAACGATAATGCTGACATATTAGCAAAAAATGCGAGTGAGCATCCATTAACAGACATCATAACTACTTGCGTTCATACTGATCTAAAGCAATATTTTAAGAACAAGATCATGACAAAATGGCAAACAAATTGGAATAAATCAAACTCTACATTAAGAAAAATTAAACAAAATGTATTGCCGTCGAAACATCCTACTAAGAGAAGAGACCAAGTGCTCATGTCCAGATTACGACTTGGTCATACGAAGATCACCCATGACTTTATATTAAAGAAGGAAGCCCCTCCAATGTGTTATGTGTGTGATAGTGAACTAACAGTGCAACATATAATAATAGACTGTCCCCTCTACGTTATAGAACGACAACATCAACAGTTACCAACTACATTTAAAGATTGTTTAAGTGAAAATAATTCATCTAAGACTCTCAATTTTTTACGTACTATAGGACTCATTAACCAAATTTAATATAAGCTTTGTAATTTGATATCAATACTGTTCATTGCTAATAACCCTTTTGTGGTTGAAGCAAATTGTAAATAAAAAAAAAAAAGTTTAACATAATGAAATATTGGTGTTTGGCAGTGTTGAAATGTATATTACAAAATGAAACGTACGCAATTAAAAGCAATAAGATATTTAAAAACTAATACTTAACTATTACCAAAAAAAAAATAAATAGTTTTAAAACAGTTTTTAACAGTATATAGTAAAATGTCAGTATAAATGATAAAATTAAAAAGGCATCTGTTGCAATCTGTCAACTGGTGGTTTGAGGGTTCTGACTCTATTGCCAACTATATCCGCTAACATATCAAAGGGCAATTGCCAAAAAATTTTTCTAATAATTAATTGCAAGTAATATCAAACGAAACAAATATTACTTTATTCATATTTTATATAATTAATAAAACTGCAGAATCCATAAAATATTATAATAAAAATGTACCTTTTAAAGGCTTTATCTCTTTGTATTTAATAAGAACATCTGATATGTGTTCATGCATAATGTATAAGGTTGTATAAGTAATATACATTATAAGAACATGACAACACTGTCAACGCAATATTTCTTTCTATAGTCGGACAGATTTCAATTAAAGGTGATTAATCTACAAATTGAACTAAACGGTAGCGGCAACCGTGTAAAATGTCAGTAGTAAATTCTTACAGGGGTCATTTTTATTGCGTATACTTCGCCCATGTAAATAAGCGAAAAAGTAATATAGTCCTCATAACATTTTCCCCCGTAACAATATAAATTGGTGCGGTTCACGAGTGTGTAGTGAGACAAGTTTATTGAATAGTTTAAAACATCCGCAAACATATCAATACTTTGCTGGTCTATATATATTTACGTTCTTAGAAAGAATGTTAATGAGTGAAATATGATATTTTAGTTTATGTTTATTCGTTCCAAATTCTAATGTGCATAGGCGTAGCGTTTTCTATCTCGTGGGAATATATTTATTAAATAGACTTTATTATTAACTTTAAAATAGTTTTGAGGTAAGTAAAGTAAATTTGCGGCAAATTTATTCTTTATATAGTATTAACCCGTTAACGGCCGGTCAGTATACAAAGAGAAATTTGTCAAATAATTTATTAGACTGGAATAAAAACACATATATAAAAAAAGGATTGGAATTTACAACAAAAAAGATTTTTTTTTCATTTTCAAGAAAAACTGTACAATTTTTAATACAGGAACATATTTCATCTTAAATGTAAATTAAATTGTAAGGTGAAAATTTTCGAAACATTCGGGGTGTAGATGCATTCTACACCTTTTAGATATATAAATAGTAGTACTTTTGCATATCCTACATTCTTGCACTATCGTCTCTTTTTGTAATGTGGCCACTTGTCAAATCTGGTAAAGCAAATTTAGATTGAGGTACATGTACGAAGCTTGACATTGATGTAGCGATTCTTCACTATTATAAATTATAAATATAAATCTATGTCGGCTCATGCTTTCTCTTATAATGTGCACTTCTTTATCTTCATCTTTTGACCAATGTATATCAACTTGAAGCAGAGTGTGAACCAGATAATATACGAATCTATGTTATTTATTTCAAAATCGTGACAGTTGTTCAAAAGTATAGAATCAAAAGTATAGAGCTCTCAATCTTCTTTATCAAATGCTTCTATGTACAGGATAGAAATGCTATCTAAATATAGAATGCTTCTTTATTAAAAAAGATTGAAAAAACTTCAATATATGACTTGACTCCATTGTTGGCTTTTATATTGTCTAAATATCAATCAGACTGATGTTTAATTACTACTGAGCACAAAGCAGCACGAAGAAGTATCTGTTGTTGCAGATACTTAAGAACAAATTTGGATCTACTATTTTTGACTGGTTTTTTCTTTGGACGTTTTATCTGTGGTTCAGAGGAATATGATAATCAGAATTACCAATCACTTGTATTTCATATGTACTTGCAATATCCGATTTTATTGATTCTTCACAAATAATATTATCATCAATGTCTTTTACATAAGACACAGTCTTATCTAATCTCGGCGGCAAATAAAACACTTTAAGTGAGTCAGCATTTTCACAATCTGAGTATTCTTCTAACAAAGCTATTAACTCTTTAGTAGTTAGTGGCATCTTTATTGCATATTTCGAGCAGTCGCCACATTGGGCATATTGGGCAGTCGCCACATTGAAGTTTGTACAACAAGAAGTTTGAAATTTGAACATTGAAGTTTGAATAACAAGAGCCAAAATAAAAAAAAAACACTTAAATAGTACTGTGTACAAACTTCAATGTGGCGACTGCCCAAAAACTTACATCGGGCAAACTGGCAGAAACTTTAATAAACGAATAGCAGAACATAAAAGGGCTTTCAATAGAAAAACAGATTCGACATACGCACTTCACTTTCTAGATCATAATCATTCTTTTAATGACAAATTTAAAATTCTTCACATTCAAAATAAAGGCCTTAAGCTATCTTTGTTAGAATCTATGGAAATCAACAAATTAAAAAATACAGATATAATTCTGAATGACCAACTTGAGACCAACAATTCTACCCTCCTCAACCTATTTCATTAGAGACTATAAATTTGAAAACCCAAGCCAAAAATAGATCACTTGAGAAAGGCAATTGGCCGAAACAGCTGTAGTGATAAGATTTAAAATAAATTTTGTGAAAGTTTGAAAACAAAGTTTTCAGTGTTTTATTGTCACGAAAAAATAAGTATTTTCCAAAGTTTTCTGTTTTTTGAAGTTCTGTATTAGGTACTCTCTAATAAGATTAAAATTTTACTTTAATTTGTTAGACAACTATAAGATACCTGTCAAAAGACACATGATAATTTAATGATTATATCGGTCTTAAATTTAATTTTTATGTAATTACTTATGTATTTAAATAAATAGTTAAATCAATTCAATTTAGGTTAAAACAAAACAAATACAACGTTCATAGCAGACAGTAATTCTATAAATAGAGAATGAAGTGCAACGACGAGATCGTATGTTAAAATTTCAGATTGTTTAGTCTACTGAAAAAATAAGTATTTTGCAAAGATTTCTGTTTTTTGAAGTACTGTATTAAGTACTCTATAAAAACAATAAAATTTTCCTTTATTGTGTTAAACAACTATTCACTCCGTGCTTGACTGACCTATTGCCTTCATCTGAGAGTTTTGGACCTCCCAATTTGAGTTTAAAAATATGTTAAATATATAAGAAATTGACAATTATGAATAATTAGTTTTTTAATTATATTTTTTAGTTTATGTACAAAATAAATGTAGTATTTAAAACTGGGTTTCTAAAAATTCATCATAATTTATCTTTGCAACCCCAAACGGAAAAGAAAGGGAAAAATCTAGTACTGACAAATCAAGATTTTCATGTGGAAGAGCATATAGTTAAAAAAAATAGTAGTAAAAGTTATGATATAAAAGCTAAAGTCATCAGGCAGGCTGCTGTTAGCTTGAAACCTTATGAAATATCATTTAAGGTTATTTATTTAAATTTTTCCTACTTTAATTGCATAAAAATGAAATTATGTGATATTTACTTTTTTATATTAATAGCACGAAATCATCTTTTTCTTTTCTCGAATTTATATGTTAATCTTTAGAAACCTATAAAAACTAGACTCACTATTTTTGCTATTATTTGCACAATTAAATACGCAACATGTATTTGCACCCATTTTTGATAAAATTTATGCGTAAAAGATAGGTCCAATTTTGTCATATTTCGCCGCTACGCACGCTGGCATTGTTTCAAGTTACCCCTACCATGGTTACGCACGGAGCGAATAAGATACCTGTTAAAAGACACATGATAATTTAATAACTACATCGGTCTTAGATTGAATTAATTACTTATGTGTTTAAATAAATAATTAATTTTTTTTTGGTACGCCTCTGCAAAATTGATAAGTGAAATATGATTTCGTTGAAATGTTATCGTTAAGGGCTTAGTTAAGTGCGATGTTGCAAAGTAATCACCTTCAATTAAAAAATGTTTTAGTATATGACACTTAATTGACAGGTAATTTGAGGCTATCTTCACTGGGACCAAATGTGAAAATCGTCCGTTTTTACATACTGAGAAATCACAGTTGAAATATGTAAATTTAAATCTGCAGCTACACGCTAAAGCAAGAATGTATATTTTAAGCATCTACAGTAATATACAAAACATACATTTAAATACTTCTCTAACAGAAGTTAAGGGTAGAATGGGGTCGTTATTATCACGTTCCTGTTCAAAATAATGAATCAAAGAAGCTACCATCTTTTTAAAACGAGGTATTCACTTTAAAATTCAAAATAATAAAGTACAAAAAGTGTCAACACCGCAAATATCAAATAAGTGATACCAATTTATGCCAAAATATCACCTTTGTTTGATTACAGTTACAGTGTGTTCCGAACAAATTTTCTTCATAAAAATGTAGTGTACTAAGCAAAGTGATTCTAAAAAAGAACGCACCTACCGCCTAAATATTTCGTGTTGGTATCATGTGACCTCACGGGCTATGACGCGGATGACGTGCAACGGTAAGTAAATTAGATGAAGTATATAGTGATAAAATAATATCGCATCCTCAGTGTAAGACTGCAATAAGTCAGAATAAGTAAGTTTCGAAATAAAGACAATTTTGTTTATTTTCGTACTAATATCGGTGAAATAAGAGACAAGTTTTAAGAAAAATTAAAATTTAATAATGATTTTGCATGCTTTTAAGAAATTTAAATAAAATAATATTAATGCTGAAAAAATAGGAATTTCAAAGTTACGTTAAGAAACGATATGTCGTGGAATGCAAATTTTAGATTCCCCATGTCTCTTTTAACACCTTCATCAACGTCTGTTTTGCTTTGCAATTTTTAGAAAGCACAGATTAAAGCAGAAATCTGAATTGCGTTTCGAATTTGTTTTACGGATTTATTATTAGATGTCGCTATTGCGTCCATATCAAAGCCATTTTAGTGTTGCTTTTTAAAAGACAGGGAAGATTGATTTTTCACTTTGAGAACGCCTATGAATATCTGTTCTGATGAGACCTATTAGGTCGAAATACGTATCAACAGATACATAGACGCTTTGTAAGTGAAATCGAATCGTTTCTTTCTTTTTAATTTAATTCGGATATACTGTGTGCGAGTACAAGAAACCAATTCGCTAAGGATTTCTGCTTAGTGGAAAAGATATGTCGTAGAATGCAAATTTTAGATTCCCCATGTCTGAACATTTAGTTCGCGCTCTTTACACATTCTATGTAGTACTTATTTTTGCTTATAACCATGTAGGTACTTGGTTTTTTGATGTTAAAATCAAGCCCAAACCTGCTACTTACCTCTGCCCCTCTAGAGATAAGTGTCTGCATACCTTCAAGGCTCTCTGCAAAAATGACAGTATCATCAGCGTATCTTATGTTGTTCAATCATTCTCCATTTATAAGTGTTCCCGCGTCTATGTCCGTTAGCGCTAGGTTCATAATGTGCTTCGAATATGTATTGAACAATAATGAAGAGAAGGTTTACTAAGTGCTACGTATGGTCAGTGCTGCTATATGGCGTAGAGGGCTGGACACTCAAAACGAGGGATATAATCAGATTGGAAGCTTTCGAAATGTGGCTTTATCGCCGTATCCTAAAAATACCATGGACAGCGAAAATCACAAATATAGATGTCCTTAAAAGAATAAACCAAGAACGCCAACTTTTCGAAACCATCAAGAAAAGGAAAACGGCGTATCTAGGTCACATCATGCGAAATGAAAAATACCAGTTCCTCCAACTTATAATCGAGGGTAAAATTGAAGGCAAGAGAGGAATGGGACGCAAGAAAATGTCCTGGCTCCGAAACATAAGGCAATGGACAGGGATTAACGACATACAATCTCTGATACATATTGCAAGAAATCGAGAGTTAATGGAAAATGTGATCGCTAACATCCATTAGTGGATTTGCATCTGAAGAAGAAGAAGAATAATGAAGACAATATACATCCCTGTTGCTTACTTCTTTTATCTCTATGTCGTCTGTTAACTGATCCCCAACTATGACAGCTGCAGTTTGTTCGTAATAGTTATTTTTTATTATACCGCGATATGCAATAAGAACTGCAATATGAAAGTACTTAAAGCAAAAAACTCAAGCAGCACCAGAAGAATCATAGAAATAAAAAATGAGAAAAACGGCACCGTCCGAGACAGAAAGAAAATAAGCGAGGCCATTGATAAATTCTTCAATAAATTATACTCGGTAAATACACAACCACAACAATGGCGTACTGAACGAACAATAATTAACACCGGCTTAGAAGAAATACCGGACATAACCGACTATGAAAGAAGAATGGACCTAAATCAACTAAAAACGAATAAATGTCCGAGAGAGGATAAAATTACAGTTGAAATGTGGAAAATTGGTGAAAGAAAAATAGAACAGGTATTAAATATTTCATTTATTAAAGTAATTGATGAATGAAAGATTCCTCAAGAATGGTACAACTCCGAAGTCATTTTCTATTCAAGAAAGGAGACAAAGCAAACATCGAAAATTATCAACCAATATCCTTGCTCTCACATCTGTATAAATTACTAACCAAGATAGATTTACTATATTTATATAGATTTCTACCAACCTATCGAGCAGACTGGATTCAGAAATCATTTTAGTACCATAGACCTCTTGCACACCGTAAGAACACAGCACCGAGTATAATGTTCCAATTCATATGGTGTTCGTCGATTTCCATAAAGCATTCGATTCCATCGAATTATATGCAGTGCTTGAATCTCTAGAAAATGCACTTATAGATTCAAGATACACTAACATATATGAAAATGCCACCATGCAGATAAAGCTGGACGAAAGTACAAAAACGAATCCCATAAGACTACAACGGGGAGTAAGACAAGGAGACACCATCTCTCCCAAACTATTTACCCTTGATCTAAAAGCCATTTTTAAGAAACTAGAATGGAACAATACGGGTATCAACGTCGACAGAAACCACTTGCGATTCGCAGATGACATAGTTTTAATAGCCGATAATATACAATAACTGAATGATATGTTACAACAATTAAATACAGTTTCAGGAGCGGTAGGCTTAAAAATGAACTACAGCAAAATAAAAATACTGAGCCAAGACCAGACAAATATAACAATACAAAATTATACCATAGAAAATGTTGAACATTATGTATATCTAGGTCATGTTATCAAACTAGGAAAACCAAATCAAGATGCTGAAATTAAAAGAAGAAGAAAACTGGCATATGGCGCTTACGGTAAACTAGCATATATCTTAAAAAACACCTCCATTCCTGTAAACTTAAAAGAAAAAGGTGTAAAACAAATGCATATTACCAGTTTGTACCTACGGCTTGGAGACAGTAACCCTTTCCAAAAACTCTGCTAAAAAAATTTGAAATAACGCAAAGAGCAATGGAACGAATCATGTTTGGAATATCACTAAGAGACAAGATTAGAAACAACGAGATAAGACGTAGAACGAAGATTAGCGATATTGTGGAAGAAATTACAAAAATGAAATGGCACTGGGCAGGTCAGGTAGCCCGATATAATGACAACAGGTGGACACAGAGAAACGACAACAAGAAACATGAGAAGACCTCAAAAAAGACGGGTAGCTGACATAAAAGCAGTGGCAGGCAAACAGTGTATTAGATTAACGCAAGATAGAGAACAATGGAAGCAATTGGGAGAGACCTACATTTAGGAGTGGATGGAAAATGGTTGACAAAGAAGATATGGCGATCTCTGCTGTCTAGATCATTTGATTTTGATATTTTCATCAGTTCGTCATGTTTTATTTTATCGAACGCTTTCTGGTAATCAACAAAACACACATATTATATATTACAATTCACGTCTCTACATCTTTGAAAGAGAACTTGTATTTCAAAAAGTGCCACTCGAGTACCCAATGCGTCCCTGAAGCCTAATTGTGTATTTTTCATGTGTTCTTTACATTTTTTATATACAGTGATGAGTGCCATATCACCCGGCTTTTTAACGTAAGAGATAGAAAACACAGTTACCTTGTGAAATAAAATGAGATGAAACTCGTAGAGGTGGGAAATAATCGATAGAAACCTATAATTTACATTACATTACATTACGCACTATCGATAGTCTCACACCTTTAGACGTTACCTTCGATCCAAATCACCTCGGTCACAATTATTATGTTTGACGGCGTATGTGTGACGTATTTCCATTTTTTAATTTAGATAAAGTAAAAACTGATTCACCACAATAAAGCAAAAATGTGAATAAAATAATTTAATTAATAGTGATTACTTATTCTAAAGTTTTAAATTATTAACCAAGAATAATTTCTACTATGACTTGAGGAGTTTCACACACTCTTGTCACAGAATAATTAGCAATCCTTCGTAGATTAGTGGTAAAAATTCGACTCTGCGATGCAGATGATTAGAGTTCAAAACCTACATGAGGTTTTCTTTTTTCTTTTTTTAATAATCTGAAATTTTGCAGAGATCGTTTTGCTTTGAATCACTAAACATTTATGTCAGTCGTTAGTAGTATTTGAAATGTTTAAAGTTAAACCTAAATATCTTATTGAAAAAATAGTGTCGTCGTACTTTCGAAACTAAAGTAAAATTCTTCAAAATTAAAAGAATGTTCAAATAAGTAAAAATTTTACAAAAATAAAAAAATATTGTAAATAAACGTATCTACAATATGTTCAAATAAACCTTTATTAGCAGCAGAATAATAACCCAAACTGTCACTAAAAATTATAAAAGTCTGATACCTCAGGGCTTAAGGCACGATGTACTCATGCAGGCGGTTAGGGTTCAAAGCCTACAAAAAGTTTTTACTTTTTTAAAAATTTGAAATTATGCAGATATTATATCGTTTTGCTTTAAATCATAAAACATTTATTTCAGTCTTTATTAGAAGTGTTTATAGTAAAACATGAAAATCTTATTGAAAAAACAATGTATGTACTTTCGAAAATAAAGTAAAAATTCTTCAAACATAAAAGAACGTTCTAAATAAATGTACTTACAAAAAATGTTTAAATAAGCAGAAATTCTATAAAAATATTCTAAATAAACGTATTTTATTCTAATGAAATGTATTTACAAAAAATGTTCAAATAAGCCTCCATTAGCAGCAGAACAATAACCCAAACTATTATAAAAGTTTCGTACATTAATTAATGTTTCTGGACTAATACCTCTCATTGAATCAAAGATCTTTTCTTTTAATTCTTGGAGAGAATTAGGCCTATCGTCTTCAATTCGATATATTTTGGACTTGATATATCCCCACATAAAAAAATCACAAGGTGCAAGATCAGGTGATCTTGCAGGCCAAAAAATATCTCCGTGTCCACTAATCAATCGATTAGGAAAAGTCGCACTGAGATATTCACTGACGATGCGAGAATTATGTGCAGGACAACCATCGTGTTGAAACCATAAGGAATCAAAAGGAAATTGTAAATTACGAAGGGCTGGGACAATTTGATTTTGCAGAAGTTCCAAGTATTTCCGCCCAGTCAACATACCGTCTATAAAAAATGGACCAATGACATGATTCCCTATTATGCCTCCCCAAACATTTACTTTTTGAGGACGCTGGGTACCAGCAACATAAATCTGACGAGGATTTCCTCGCGACCAATACCGAGCATTCATTAAATTGTGACGGCCATGCAATGAAAACGTACATTCATCGGTGAACAAGACGTTCTCTAAAAAATGTTCATCTTGATGTGACATTTCCATTGCAGTTTGACAAAATTCTAAACGTCTATATTGATCCCCAGGGAATTGTTCGTTGGATTTATGAAGTTTATAGGGTCGGTATCCATGTCTTTTCAAAATTTTACCAACTCTAAATCTTGAAATTCCATATTGTTCTTCGAGACGAGATGTTGATTGGGTAGGATTTTGCTCAATACTTGCACAAATCAAAGTGTCTCTTAGTTCCAAATGTGGATTTACCTCCCTTTCGCCTACGAACTCCTCTTGGAGCGAACACGGATCCATAAGTGAAAAAATTACGTATAATAGATTGAATTGTTGATCGTGATGGAGCCGGCCTATTTGGAAACATATTTACAAATTGTTGTCTAATCATGTTGTCTGAGAATCCATTCACATGCCAGACAACAATTTGCACTTTTTCCTCGACCCTTAAAACCATTTTCACGAATTGTTTTTTCAATAAAAAGTTTCTGTTTACCGTGCAAAAACACTTCTCGATATGTTATTATTTGGTGGCTTAAAGGCTTCGCTTCGCGCGCATCCATTCCAATGTTGTCAATTGTTTTGAAAATCATTATCTTTACAGAGGAATCCGTACAGATTGTTATAAAAGTCACTGTTGGTGTATTTTTCCACTTTGGTATATATTGTTGAAGACCAAGGTAAGTCTTTTTACTTCGTCTTTATTCATAATTTTCAAAAATTCTGAGTAGAACTCATCTGGTACTGCGGCTTTTCCTTTCTTAATGTTGTTTATTGCAGCTTCTACTTCCGCTTCGAGAATCGGTGGTCCGATATCATCATTTTTATTTTGTGTGATGGTGACATTCCTATCGTCTTCAAATGTTGTTCTCACATAGTTCATACATGTTGTTTTGGTTTTTTCAATATCAACTATTGGATTTCCTTAAGCGTCTGTTAAGTATCCCGGCGTTTTTGATTTATAGATGCCTGCTGCTTCTTTGTCTTTTTGTGGAGGTTGAAGCAATCATGTTTACGTTCCAATATCTCAATTTCTTCACACTGTTCTTCCAGATTTCTATTTTTAGCTTCTCTGACAGCTTTTTTTATCTCTTTGTCTATAAATTGATATGCAACGTAGTCCTTCCGCCTGGATTTTCTTCTTCTGCCCATTATCTGTAATATACCATCGGTCATCCATGGTTTTTCTTTTCTGTCTTCTTCGTATTGGTCTAATCTTTTCTTTCCAATGTTTTCTAAGTGGCTTATGTCTGTGTAACATGATTAACTACTCCTGTCTGTTGTTCTTCAGATATTTCCGTACTTCTTGCTTTATATAATAATCTCTTAGTTGTTGGAGTTCGTATCTTATAGGATTAGGTTTGTGGATTTTTTTTTAAATATCAGACGAAACTTAGCGACAAGTGGGTTATGGTCTGACTTAATATCTGCACTAGGGTTAGTTTTCACTGATCTTATTAACTTTTTAAATCTAATCTGGTTTCTTATAAGATTTTCTGGCGTATCACCGGGTGAGCGCTACGTGTACAACCTTCTGTATGTTAATTTGAAGAGTGTATTGGTATTACCAACTCTTCTTCCGTAGCAAATATGAGTAGGCGTTCTCCTCTTTCATTTTGCTCACCCAGACATCATGAACCTTCTACTTCACCATAACTACACTTACCGATTTTGGCATTAAAGTCACCCATAACTAGCGTTACTTCATTGGTTTTTAACTTACTTATGAGTTTTCTTAAATCGTAATAAAATGCTTCTATTACTTCGTCTGATTTGTCTAATGTGGTTACGTATATTTGGATTATGTTGGTTATTGCTGGAAATAAAACCAATTGAATGAGCATGATTCTCTCGGATATTGGAACAACATTCGTAACGTATTTGTTTATTTGTATATTTAAAATTATTCTGACGCCATGCTTATGTTGACCTTTTTTATTTCCAGAGTAATATACTTGGTGCTGGTTTATTTGACATTTTCCGGCATAAGGGCATCCTATTTCACTAATGCCCATTATATCGATATTCAGTCTTTCCATTTTATGGATGGCATTATAAATTTTGCTTGTTTTGTACATGGTCTTGACGCTCCAGATGTATTTTAATAAACTGCTTAATTTTTCTAGGCGTATCCTTTCCTTTTGTTTGGGAGTTTCGCTTGCTAACGACCTGGGAGGCCCCGTGGTTCTGTGTTGTTATTCCTCCCCGTCGGATCTTGCACTCCAATATACATGATCAGTAGTCTTCACTCTCAAAGCTGTAGCCATGATAGATGTACAAGAGATATCCATATGGATCTGTAATGTAGTGGTTTCTCCTTGCTTTCTATATCCTTACACGTTGACCTAGTTCTCGGTTCATCCGCCTTTAGAGCCAGTTTCCCAACCCTAGGACAAAAGAGTGCCCTACCACTTACCAACTCATCTGCCCGATATTACCATTGGTAGGTAAGTGGGGGATTGCTTTAGGGTTTTTTTTGCATATTTTATTTATTATATAGGTATGTTATCACCAAATTTATCCAAAGCAGTAATTAGATAGTTGTATCAACGAATGTCAAATGAAGATCTTTAGTTTTCTGGTCTAGAACTTGAACTCTGACTATAGATCTGTGTACAAATTTTTAAATAGTCTGATTCATTGGCTATCCCAAGGGCAAAACAGAAAAAAAATTAAAAGTCAATAATAGTTATGATACACAAAATCCATAAAAAAAAATAGTAGTGCAATACTATTATGAGATATAAACGTAATATCTGTAGTACTGCTACTATACATACCTGTTGATAGATTTAATATTGGGACATTCCTCGCCAATGACCACCGCAGCACATTCTCAATCGTCTTATTCTTTTCATTTTCCATTAAGTCATCATTCTGAAGTTCTTCAACGTTTCTTCTTTCCTGCTGATGTTGCATCGTCTCAAAGTATTCCTCCGTCCTACGTGTGAGAGGAATAATAACGGTCTGTTCTCTAATCGTGGCGGTTGGTTCGTACATATGATGACCAAATTGTTCCATAGTGCTGGTACCATGTCGACCGGTAAGCTCCATAATACCTATTTGTGTTGTTCGGACATGATATGGAAAGTTTTTGTTTGCAACGGACGGCATAGTTAAAATCTATAATTAGGAAATAATAATTAAAGGCAGGTCTATAATAACTCAATATTTTCCGTATGAACTATTTTTTAATAAACATTTTGCCTTCGGCTGTTTTGACGTAAACTTATTTGTATAGGGTATAGTTTGTACAAGGTATCAAAGAAAGATGGCGAGGAAGAAATGAGAAGAATATGTCACGGAAGAAGGAAAACGTAAAAATGCTAAAGAACTCGTAGTTCGACTATGTTCGTGCAAAATGAAGTATCATATGAAAATTTTCAATGAACGAAAACAAAGCATCTTTAAAAATTACTTTTCGCTTAACTGGTAAATGAAAAATGCTTTTATTCAAGGTCAAATAAAAGTAAAAGACAAAAAGAGAACTTATACTTAAAATCAAAATTCACGTAGGTCTAAAACTCGTGTACATACTTTACAGAATAAAAATGGTTGTGATCAAGTGGTATGTAAAAACTTTTTTAAAGACACAGTTTCCGTTACAGATAAAAAAATTTCATTAGCTTTAGCAGGAAAACAAGAACATGGGACACCCCTTCAAGATGCAATGGGCAAACATCTACCCCATAATAAAACTAATATTGAAGACGAGCAGTATTTATGTGGCTTCATTGAACTGTTCTCAGCATACGAATATCACTACTCCCGACGAGATAACATAAAAAGGAAATATCTTTCACCAACTTTGAACATGTCGATCATGTATCGAGAGTATGAAAAAAAATGCAAAGAATACTTAAGAAAATCCCTCTTATTGTTTTCCCTTTCGCAGAATTTTTAACACCAAGTTTAATTTGCATTTTCATGCACCACATAAAGTTACTTATCAAAAGTGTGAAAGTCTTAATACTGATAAAAATCATCTGATACTTCAGAACAGCATAAACAGGATGCAAAAGTTGAATTAGAATTAGATCAAAGAACAGCAGATGCAGTTAGAAAAAACAAAAAGCAAAAATATAAAATATAATTAAAGCAAAAGAATCACAGCAAAAAATATCAGTTTTAGTCTTTGATCTTCAGAAAACGCTCCCTCATCATCATCATCACAGTCATTAACATCTTAGTAGATGTGTTGTGGTTCATAATTGGGCTTTAGCAGCTCGGACAGTTTGATTGATAATATTTCTCCACTGTTCGCGGTCATCAGTTATATGTATTGCCTCAGTATACTGTTTATTGAGAAGCTTTTTAGTAATGTCCGCCCATCGCTGTGGAGATCTTCCGCGTTGGCGTTGAGTCTGAGGCCTTCCTTGGACCACCAACCGCTCCATTTTGTGATCACTTCGATGGCCAAAGAACTTTAAAATTCTAGAGTAAACGGTACTGGAGAGACGTTGATCCGGTTTAATTTCATCCAGAACCGAGATATTTGTACGGCGAGCCGTCCATGAAATTCGAAGCAGGCGTCTCCATGTCCACATTTCAAAGGCGTCTATACGTCGTCGATCTGATTCTTTGACTGTCCATGTCTCGCATGCATAGTAAAATATGGAAAAGACCAGAGTTGAAACGAGTCTCTTTTTGTTTGTCATAGTAATGTGACGATCACGCCAGACCCCGTTTAGTTCACTCATTGCTGCTTTTGCTAGTTGAATGTGTCTTCTAATTTCGGATTCACAACTGCCTGTGTTGTTAACTAGAGCTCCAAGATATATCATAGATGAGACTACCTCGCATCCCGTAATAGTTTGGGTTTCAGGAAACTGTTGTTGGCGATCAATAACCATGATTTTGGTTTTGTTGTAGTTAACCATGAGTCCAAATTTAGCACTTTCTACCTCGAGTTTTTTTAATAATCTAGTAATTTCTTCTGGAGTAGAGGCTAGAAGTGTAGTGTCGTCTGCGAAACGCAAGTTAGATATCTTAATCCTAATCTTAAACGCCTTAATCCACCTTAATCTTAAACGCTCCCTACTCCTGAGTTAAGTACAGTTTATAATAAGAGACAACTGTGAACATATAATTTGAGCATCCATGATAAAGTCACATAAACAGAACACATGTATGTCTGACCTGAAAATGTCGCATCCCGAGGAGCTCAAGAGATAGCTTCATGCTTAATAAACGATCTTGAGGCGTACTTACCTGACCCAACCGAATATTTGATTTTGTATAGTGATGCTTGTGGGGGCAAAAATCAGAACCTAAAGGTGGCTTTAATGTTAAGCAATTACCTTTAAAAGTGTAAATCGTCACTCAAAGTTATAGAACAAAGATTTTTTGTATCTGGACATAGTTTTAATATATGCGATCAAGATTTTGGGTTGATTGGAAAGGAGAGAAAACTCCATGATCGAATTTTTGATCCCGATGATTGAATTTTCATAATTTAATCGGCCAAAAAAATAAATCTAAAATTTCAGTTCAAAAGAATGAACTCACTAGAGTTGTTTAGTAGCAAGTCCCTTGAGAATAAGATAAAAAATAGAAAAGTTACCATAACTGGTGAAAAAATTGAATGTTTTAAAATTCAACAAATAAGGTATCTTAAAAATGAACAAAAAAAATTATGTAAAATATACAGAACAGGACATGGGTTTATTTGATGAGGTTTATTTAAGCAAGAAAACCAAAGGCCGCCCATCATCATCTACTGTAATGCACAACCTAGATATTCTGTATCCAAATATATTCCACAGCTTTTATTCTAGATTGAATGATAGTTCCGATGCATTAGATGAGGGCTTAAAAGAAGCAATTATACATGAAAATTAAAAATACCCACTAGAATAAGTTTTTAGCTTATAAGTTGGAGATTTTTTCTTAAATGTTGTTTTAAGATATTAGCCTTTCCTTAAGAAAATAAAGTGTTACATTTTTTTATGATAAAAATTGTATTTTTTATTTAAAATTTACTTTGACACAATTTATCACAAAAACTCCACTTTGTGGCTTAGTCACCTTTGCTTCTGAGCCACTCATATGGTTCTCCTGTTATAGATATATACTTGCGTCACTTAAGGGTTTATCGTACTTTTTCCATCCCCTAAGAAAGTTTTGTGAAAGGTGAACAAAATTCTGTGTACTGTTTCTAAGGACTCTTGGCTTTGGTCAGGAATGTTTTCTGCTGTGGTTGGATTCTGTTTACCTTTTTCGTTTTTTAGTTTTCGTAGCTTGATGAAATCAAAAAGTAAAAGGATTGCGATCAGGATACATATCAGTGGTGTTCATATGTAGCTGCGGTCCATTTTTATTGAGAGGATGGACTGAAATCTTTCGTCTTCATATGTTAACTTGTGCAGTTCATCTAAAGGAATTCTGTCCTATTTTAGGAATTTAACTATTAGCACAGAATACTAATCACAACAAGAAGCGAAACGGAGGGCTTTTTCGCAATCCAAATTTCTTTGCGCATGTGCGAAATCGGCCATAGTGTTAGTAGTGTTGTGTTGATGCCTTGTTTGTTTATATATTGAGAAGTGTTATTGTATTGTATTGAGAAGTTATTTAGTTAGTTAATTTAATATATTTGTGTAATAAACTTATTGTGATGGCTGCACGAAAGGGAGGATTTTATTGTGTTGTTCGTGGGTGCCCATCGAAAACTGGGGAAGGAATTAGTTTCTTCAATACCGACTGATCGTAGCAGGTAAACAAATTAAATTTTAAATTCAAACGTATTACAAATGTTGTCTGAATGTTTATATTTTAGTTAAATACACTTTTTTTTTAGAGCTGAATTGCATACTAATTATAGAATGTGCGAGAAACATTTTGAACCGGTGTACATGTACAAAGGAAACACACGGAAGTATTTATTTCAACAAGCACATCCAACGATTTTCTCACACAGCCAATATTCAAAACACACAGACGAACCATTAAAGAAAGTCATAAGGCTGGAAGGTAGATACTTTTTATTTATTCACAATTATAGTGCTTTATTATAAAAGTCATATAAAAATCAGTATCTACTTACAACTATATACAAAGTTGTTTTTTGTTTTTCATAATATAAACAAGATCTGGAATTGTGAAATTTAATGATCTTTTATCAGCCTTATTAAGAACATAATATATCTTATGGTTACATACTGAGTAATATTTATGTTGTGGTTTTAGGTACCACTGAAACCTATAATGTATAGGAAGTAATTAATAGTCCAACTGATAAAAACCATAATATTATACCTGATACTTTGATGGAAGAGTTTCTGGTAACAGGTAATTTTATTTATTGCTACAACTGTATTATGCATTCAACTAATCACTAATAAGCATTAACATATCTACTTTGAACGTTTATATGTTATTTGGTTATTAAATATATTTTTATATTTCAGATGTTAATAGGCAGGAAGTGTCTAGCCCACCTAGGCCCCATACTCCAGCTCCATTTTTCACAGCTGCAACACAAACCCCCTCCAAGTTGTCGGAGGTACACCAAGAAAAAGGAAACTTGTATTGAAAATAAAAAAATTGCGTGCAAGTGCAAAGAAAGCATATGCGTCTTCCAAACAGAAAGAAGACAATAAATCTTTAAAAAAATTTTTTCAAATGTGTGACAAATTTTTAAACAAATCCCTAGCACAAATAGTGAAAGCTCAAGCAATTTTAAAAACTAAATGTCCAAAAAGTAGAAGGTATTCTGATGAATATAAACAATTTGCATTAACACTATATTTTTTGGGCCCAAGAGCGTATGCTTTTATGGAAAGAATATTGTATTTGCCCTCAAAACGAAGTCTTCAAAAAATTACTGAAAATTTGGTCTGTAAACCTGGTTTGAATAATGACCAAATATTTGATGCCCTAAAGTTAAAAGTGAACACAATGTTAGATCAGGACAAGCACTGTAGTATTTGTATTGATGAAATGTCTATTAAAAGTAATTTATTTTTTGATACAGGTCGTGATGAGATTGTTGGTCTATATGATATAGGAAATGGGAAAAAGGAATCAATAATTGCACAAAATGTACTTGTGATAATGGTTCGAGGCTTATATTCAAATTGGAAACAACAACTAGCATATTTCTTTGTAAACACTACCTTTGAAGCAAATCATCTTCTTCCTATTATAAAAGAATGTATTTCTAAACTATTTCAATCAGGTTTATATGTGAATTGTCTTGTTACTGATATGGGATGGAATTTTCTAAAATTGAGTAAATTACTGGGGATTTCTCCAACTAACTCAGAATTTGATGTCAATGGACAAAAAATTATTTAGGTATATATTTGATCCATGTCATTTAATTAAAGCCACCAGAAATAACTTAATTAATAATGTTTTTTATTTTGATGATAGAAAAACATCTTGGTCATTTATAGAAACTTTTTATCATGAAGATAAAAAGCAGTTCTATAAGTGTGTTTCCATAATAACTGTAAAGTTTTATGCAACTACAGAATGATTTTTTTCTTTCTCCATGTTTTGGAATCCAACAATTGTATCACAACTAAAATGAAAATAAAGATTTGACTTAAGCACAGCTTCATAAATGCATATAATACAATGTTTATCCAATTCTGACATAGTCTTAACTTTAAACTGGATAGCATTAAATACAGAGGTCTGAGTTAATCCAGGTTTACAAACAATGTTTCCAGTCATTTCTTCCAAACAACGTTTAGTTGGTAAATAAAGAATTTTTTTCAAAAAGTTTTTAAGTTTTGGGTTCAAAAAGTATAATGTAAAAGTGAATTGTTTGTATTTTTTTGAATATATTCTGGCCTTTGGTACTTTTTTCTGCAACAGTGCTTGAGATTTCACAATTTATTAGGAAATTTGTTACATAATTTTTTAAACTGTTCTAATTCTTGTTTTGAGTCGTTTTGTTTTTTATATGTGTTTGTATTTAAAAGTTTCCATTTTAAAAACCTTATTTAACATTTCAGCTTAAACCTGGTCCGACTCTAATTTACTTTCTTTTAACCTGGATAAAACAGTAACATTATCCTATCAAGGAGCTCTTCAACTCGTAACAGGTAATTCGTAATTTCTTGGTATTTTTTGAGACAGCAACGTTAAATGGTCCCTTCATATCGATTTGTTAAGTAACAAACCAGCCTCAGCTTGCTATGCAATAAGATCTGTTTCGAAGGCGATCAATTTAGAATCTTCCAAAATTGCATATTTTTCTTTCTTCGAGTCTCATCTTCGATGTGGTCTTCCTTTTGGGGGTTCTGGTACAGCTGCCCAATCCGTTGATATTATTCAATAAATATATAAAATATAGTAAAAAAATAAAGTATCTGTTTGGCCTCAGAAGAACAACACATTGCAGAGTCTACTTCAAAGATCACGGGATTTTACTTCCTTCTTTATATATTTTAGAAACTGTTTGCTTAGTTCGTAAATACCTACATGTCTTTCCAGCAAGACCTTATCATGACTACTAAACGAAAATTCAACCTTTGATGTTTATTTACCGATGCCGTTCACAGTTAGTAAACAAATCTATATTATATTCTGCAAAAAAACCCTTTTACGACATAAATCTGCAACATCGTTCCCGAAGTTTAGTAAAATGATAAAAGCCTATCTATTTGAAAGACCATTTTATTCAGTAGAAGAGTTTCTTAATTAATAACTAAGAAATTACAATATCTTAATGTACAGTTCCATGGTTCTTTACCCGTGGGTCATCATTACCCAAAGTAGCTTAAACTTATTAATTCCTACGGTTGATTATGCAATTTGTTATTATCTTTTTCCTCTAAGTCTTTGTAAGCTTCGTCCATAAAATTGTAAAATTTTCAATGACAATAAAGCATATATTTCTATTCTATTCCCATCCGGGTTATGTTTATCCATGCTTATAATGGTCTTTTAGAATGGGGCGGAATAAGGAATATTTACTTGCATTCTATAAACATTCAGAAGTGCTTAATTAGATTTTTATGAAAAAGATTAAGATATTACAGCAAACTGTTATGTTTATATGTTAATACAATGAGAATAAATGTTTAACTGTACGTAAATTGTCCTCTTACAAAGCTCCTATACACATACATGAAATAAAAAAGGATACTATTATACATTAGCAATCATGCGCATCAAACTAGATATATAAGGAATAATGCAATTTTATCCAAATGTAATAAATCCATACTCCAGAAATATGTTGGCTACATAGGGCCCAAATGATAAATTGTCTACCGGAGAATTTAAAACAAATTAAGAGTTATAAAAAACATAGATATCAGTATAAAACTAAACAATGGATTGGAAACAAAATAACACAATTCTGCGAAGAGCAGATTAATTGATCATAGTAATAAATAAAAATATCGAAATATACCTTGTTTAGCAACTACAATATTTCTTGAATTTATTGACATATTTATGTCACATGCTATATTAAAATGAATGTATTTTTGTAAGTGCGCATATGTAACTGTTTATATTAATACATTTGTTAAATATTTGCTTTTGCACATACATTTTTTAAGTATCACACACAAGGGGTGCTACTTTTATGGTTGCTCTATTTCAGTAATTTTTCATATTTATTTAGTGTTAAGTATGCTTATTTTTTGTAAATCTATATTATAATCTAAGCTTCCTAAATAAACATTATTATTATTATTAATTACAATAAATTTCTATTATTATTATTGTGTTTTATTACAATTTTTTACCCCTCCCTATTAGAAATGTGATATATCCAGGCGAATTGAATGTAGTACTGTACAACCAGAAGTTTCAGAGACCTCAGATGCACAGAAAGAGAAATCGAAGAGGTATACGTGTATATTAATTACAATAAATTTTTATTACAACTTTTTACCCTTTCCTACCATAAATTTGATATGTCCTGGCGAATTGAATTTACTACAATACAACCAGAAGTTTCAGAGACCTCAGATGCATAGAAAGAAATCTAAGGTCATTTTGTATACAGTCATTCTAGCCGCAGCTGCAGAGTTTTTACGCCCAGCGAAAATATCGTGGTGTTGGAGGTTAATAGATATTCACATTCAAAGAAATTCCTCAACAGGAAACAAAAAAGTCAGCAACTTAAGACAAAGTTAATAGAAATTTCAAAAGTATAATTCTGTATTGATAAGTAAAAAAGTCTTGAGTCAAAATATAGATTTTGAGTGATGAAGTGTTTTATTAACCTTAAAAAAACGATAAAAAGTAATAGAAATCAAGCTTTTCATCTCTATTTTAAAATTAACTCTCAAATTCAATCGGTTTTTTAACGTACTAAAATACTTTTAGTACGTTAATTTGTTTGTTAAAAAAAAACAAATCGATATTTTTGACTTAACAACTTTTTAATTATCAGTTCAGAATTGATATATAAGTTGTATTAAATTTTACAGAAAAAATAAAATTCATACAAAACAGATTACTTAAAATGATTACTTCATTTCTCAGTGTAACTATCATTTACTACAGTTTTGAACGACTTCCTCACTACTTTTCTTCGTGTAATCAAATGTAGGTTCATTGCTACTGTCACTCTGAATTTCTGTCCTCCCAACATCAAAGGTTCCGACAAAGCTTTCGCTTCTGGTTGTGATTAGTGTTCTGTGCTATTAGCTTTTCCTTTGGAATAACAGTAATCTTGACTTTTGGTAATGATAGTGGTTCTTCGTTATTTGTTATTTTGAATCTTTTTTAAACTTTATTATTGGTTCGTTGTTTAGATTCTGGTAGTACCTCAATTAGCTGGGTTCCTTCGAGTACTTCTATTTCAGCAGTGGTGTAATAGGTAGATACTTTAGTAACATTTGTACACAGCTTAATAATAGCAATGTAGTGTGCGTCTAATATTTTTGACAGGAACACTTTGGCACTAGGCAGCTCCATTGATTTTATCTGGAGAATTTGTCTATTACACATTGACATTACACATTATTATTGTACAGTTATTAGTTTGATCATTCTCTTGTGAAAAATTTTCAGGACAGATGAATGATTTGGATTCAGTTGATAGATGCATAAATATATCGGAAAACGTCTGAGTTGTATACTAGATATGGACCAGTTGGAATGATTATTGCGTAATTATTGGTTTGGACTCAGTTTAAACAGATGTACGTGAATGACTTGGAATAAAGGATAGAAACATGTAAAATAAAAACAAGGGTATAATTCGTGGAGTTACCATTATTGTCTATGATTTCATAATATTTGGTACGCTTTTCTGCTTGAATATGATATGCAGGGGGTGTTTAAGCATTTTTTGCACAGTCCGTTTTATTTCTTCAGGTTTCATGAGACTCTTGTGCGAAGTTTTGATTCTTGCAAATGTAATTGTTATTTGTAGACCATCCAGTATTTGTATAATTATTTGTATAATTGTTTGCAAATTTTTACTTATCTGCTCAAATATATTTTGATCTTGTATATAATGATTAAAATCGACATCAAATTGGTCATACTAAGTTCATTTAATTTGTGTCTTCGACAAAGATTTACTGATTGTGTTGAAGTATTAAAATTGTTTGTTTAAAATTGTTATTATTCTTTTATTGAGGCTGAGTTAGCTATTAGTGTTGATAATAATATTTTATTGGTTATTATTAAGTGATTTAATGGCAGCGTTGTATCTTTCTGCATCTTCTTGATCTAGATTGCCAGAAATGGATTTAATTACACTTCCCAATACACATATAAATCCTCTTCTGCTTCTAGATATTCGATATATTGTATCTAGTTTCTCTTCTGCTATTTAGAAAAGGTACTGTACAGTTTTATCAAAGTTTTATAGGCTGTCAAAATATGGTTGACTATTTTTTATTGCTTTGTTATTGGTAATGTACTTTGATTCTATGGATTTAACTTCTTTTGGGATGGGTTCTAGATAGAAATAGTGGATGAAGTCATAAGTGCTGGTCATTATTCTAGCTTGTCCACGTTTAACTGGAAGGATTCCTGAATTATCCTTTAGGTTTTAAATTTGAACTTATTGGGCTTCTAATAAAGTATATCTGTAAAGCAGTTTTAGTGTTAGTATTTGGCTGGTGTTTGATGATCTTGATTATCGATGTATCTTGAGTATCAATTGTCATCTAATTATTATTTTTCACAATCATCATCATCTTGGTGATACAGCCCTTAGAGGGAATCGACCTTCTCAAGCTTTCTACGCCATTCTGTTCTGTCCCTTGCTTGAATTTTCCAGTTGCCGAATCCGATCTTCTTCGCATCTTGTGTTACCCCATCCATCCACCTCAGCTTTGGTCTACCCCGTTGTCTCATTCCCACAGGTTGCGCTGTTAGAATCTTTTTTATCATGTTCGATTCAGGGGCCCGGGCTACATGTAATGCCCACTGCAGGCGGTTTCGCTTAATTATAGTGGTAATATCTTTACCACCAAACGTATGCTTGTAGATATTCTGCAGTTCGAAGTTATATCTACGCCTGCATATTCCGTTCTCACAGACCGCTCCAAATATCTTGCGTAGCACCTTTCAAAAATGGATAGAGCGGATTCATCTGTTTTCGTTAGCGTCCATGCCTCTGATCCGTATGTGAGAACGGGGACTATCAGTGTTCTATACAGCCTTATACGAGTTTTTTAGACATACGTTTGTTAGCTAAGTACTTTGATAGACCATAATAACACCTGTTTGCAATTATTTTTCACAATGCGGAAAGAAAATATTTAGTTTTTAGAAAGTAACGGAAATATAGATTTTAGGTAATATCGAGGGCCTTATAATACTTACCGATCTTTATTATATTAATTAACAGTATTATAAAAACCTCTACATTTTCTAAAATCTAAAATGTTGTCACTTTCTAAAAACTTAACATTTCGGCAAAATTAACGTTGACGTATTCAATACCTCAAATGAAAGTTAAAATGAAAACTCCCATAACTTTGGTTTTCGACCACCTTAAGACTTCCTTAAACGCTTCAAATTTAGGATTTGTTATCTATTTTAATAATTCTTTGAGTTTTAATATTGCCAAATCATGAAGCAGATGAGAGTATAGAACTGAATTTTTATGCAATTTGAGATTGTGGAAAAAAGTACTATTAGTTTAGAAATTATAAAAAAATGCGATGTACGAAAAACTGGCTATTTTTAATCTAATAAACTGGTTAAATAAATCTGCGAATCTACTAATTGAGTTGTAATTCAACAATGCTTGTTTGAAAGGTATTTAAAAATGCTTTAATTCACCTGTTTTTACAATTTTTTTTCTCATTTGGTTAAATTTAGACACTTATTTAAAAATCATACAATTTGTAAGTTTTCTTTTCGTTTTTCTTGACCTATACAACAAAACTTATCTTTTGTGGTTTTGTAAATTATTTCGTCAAAAAGTTAACATTACAAATGAGGGAGAATCTGTGACCGTGACAGCGGTAAAGGGGTGCCCTCAAGGGGAAGTATTATTATCTCTGCTGTGGTCTTTGGTTGTAGATGACCTTCTCACTAAATTGCATGATTATGGTTTTATAACTTAAGGTTAAGCAGATGACCTAGTTGTTACAATTAGGGGCAAGCATGACCAGACTACATCTAGTCTCATGTAAACTGCTCTTAACGAAATTAAAAGTTGGTGCTCGAAAGAGGGCTTAAATGTCAACCCCAATAAAACGACTTCGATACCTTTCACAAGGAGACGTAAATACAATTTACAGGCTCCAGCTATGAATAGCATCATATTAGACTATTCCAAGGAAGTAAAATATCTGGAGGTAATCGTAGATCAAAAACTCACCTGGAATGGTCATATTAAAAAAAATTTATCTAGTGCTTTGGTGGCAAGTTGAACCTTGGAATACAACCGAAAATGACTCTTTGGTCATATAAAACAATAATTAGGCCCATGGTCACATATGCATCATTCGTATGGTGGAAAAAAAAAACACGACAATCAACAGCTAACGCCAAGCTGCAAAAAGTGCAGCGGCTAGCTTGTCTGGGAATCACAGGGGCAATGTCAACATGTCCCACTGCAGCTCTAGAGGCGATGCTAAACCTTTATCCCTTGCAGTTCTGCATAAGAAGAGAGGAAGTAACTACCGCCTTAAAACTACGACAGACACATATAATGAAACCTGGAGATGTAGTTGGCCACCTGAAAATCTTAAAATTCCATTGGATTCTAATGACATGCCGACAGATGCTATGCCAGTCAAATTCGACTTTGAAACACCCTTTGAAGTTGTCATAAAAAACCACTAAATGGGTGAAGAAATTGAACCAAAAGTGGAAGAAGGTTCACTGATATGGTATAAGGATGGACCTGAGATAGATGAAAGGGCAAGAGTGGGAGTTATCCAGAGTTATTTAGGACAGGAGTTATTTAATTATCTAAATCCCTTGGAAACACCCCAATTATCTTCCAGGCAGAAATACATGCTATAGACATAAGTGCCCAAGAATGTCTCAACCGAGATACCCGTAGGGCAAAAGTCTTTATTTTATCAGACAGCCAAGCCGCCTTAAAGGCTCTAAAGACATTTGAATGTGAGTTAAAGTTGGTTTGGGACTGTAAACAATCTCTCAAGAAGCTGGCGGAACGCAACAATATAACAGTGATAAGGGTGCCAGGTCACAAGGGAATTGCAGGAAATGAGGAAGCTGACAGCCTCACAAAAGAAGGAGCTAATATCCCATTCTAGGTTCCAGAACCCTTCTGTGGACCATCGAAAAGCCACATCAGAGAGGAACTCCGTACCTAGGAACTCAATCAACTAAGATCATATTGGTTTAACACACCAGGACAAATGCAAGCAAAAAGGCTCATAAAAGTGTCGCCTACTGCAACAAACCGCCTTCTCGAAATGAGTAAAAAAGATATCAAAATAGTCACTGGCCTTCTCACTGGTCACTGCCCTTTGAGATATTATCTCAAGAAGATGGGCAAATCAGATAGTGAAAACTGTCGTGTCTATCACAATGAAAAAGAAACAGCAGAACATATACTATGAAACTGCGTAGCACTGTTCTGCAAACGACTAAAATTCCTAGGAGAGGTCAGCCTGGCGTCCTCTGACATAGGAAACAAGTCACCTAGAAAGCTAATCAACTTCATCAGAGGCATTCTAGAGTTTAACTTGATTAAGGTATGCACACAAGATCTCTATAGGTCGAAGTGCGGTGAGGCCGCATGGCCTTAACGACCTCACATAATCTTATCTAATCTAACATAACAAAAAAATTAGAGCTTGCAAGTTAAAACTGGTCTACTGAGCTTAGAGATATAGCTCATCAATTATAGGGTAACAAGGGCTATTTTGACCCTTTCGAGGGGCATATCTTAGACTCCGGGTAATAAGTACAATAAAATTGAAATTTCGATATCGGCAACGGTATCAATCAAAGGTTCTATGGCCCACTGTTGATACCTGCGAAAAATAAAAGACGGGTATTGTATAGAAATCAAAACGAAAATACGATGTATTTGTATACACACATACGCTAAAGGGTATGCAAGGCAAGGGGAAACCACCTGATTATATTCCCATGACTACACCATAATGAATGTATCGAATCAGTTAGATATGCTTAGTGATTTGATTAGCGATCGGCGCTCAGTTGATTTCAGGCCAACTAGTGTCAAATGGGCTACCCGTCACGTATTTGTGAGCAACCACGCAACACATGCGAAATTGGCGCCTGGGCGAAAATCAGATTTTCAGTTAAGAAAAGCAATGGGACCAGCATTTTCAGAGACCCATCGGAAAGGACAAGGACACTTCCGAACGGCAGATCATGTTGTATACATATTGGGAGCAAATATCACAGGAAGAAATGGTGTTGCAATTATGGTGCCTAAAAAAGTTTCACAATACGTTTATGACTACCAACCGATAAATGGTAGACTTATAAAAATAACCTACCTAACATCACCAAACAAAATGCACATTTTTCTGGTCTATACGCCACCTTAGACGCGTTAGACAATAAAGTGGAAGACGCATACTTTGTTATTGAAGACACAATAAGAAACCATCAATAAATTACCATCAATAATTATCCATTTGTAACTTTGGTTACATATTAGTATATTAGATATTAATATATCAGAATTTGAAAAAAATATCTCAAATAATTAAAAAATACCCTGACAGATAACTCATACCTACAACAATTTCAAATAAAAATAAAAAACTTTGTAAACTTATTATACATTTGATTATAAAATGTACATGTTCAGTTGCCAAAGAATTACTTTAATTTGTTCAGTAATTTGGACATTAGACTGAGTTAGTTATATTGTAGGATGTATTTCAATTATCCATATTGTTACATTAAATTTGATTAATTACAGATTGTTAAAGTGTGACAATATTAAACACATCAATTTACTTTTGATATCGAAATTGAAACAATTTTATAGACATTCATTAATAACAGCATATTTCATGAAACTAGATAACTTAACTTACAGTATTGAGAAACAGAAGAAGAACTGTCAGATGCTAACCTACATCTGTCAAATTTACCACTAAAATCTTATAGATACAACATAAATAAACTCATTGTGCCCAAGACTACGATGTAGTGCATTAAAGTCCTTCCTCCTTTTAAATTCAATGTTTGTTTCGTCCCTTCTAAGTGTTTTCTGTTTTAGTGTGTTTAAATTATCCTTAATTGTTTGTATTTTAACATCTTATTTACTTGACTATTCCAATAATTAAATCATTGCCAATAGATCTTTATCAAAGTAATTTGATAACTACAAGTTGGAAAATAATTGCACACCCACACAATTTTTACATCTAAACTTATTCATTGTCATAAAACTGTCACCTTCATAAAACAATTACTCAATAAATAACACACATTTCAAAAATATATCTCTCGAATAAGTATAAATAGCTTTTAATAACACAATGGTATATTACATCACTTACATTTAACAAACAATCTCACACATATCTCTTCTTCATTGGATCAAATCTATCCCCTCAAGAACTTCCCGTTTACTGTCAAACAACTGCAATAATAGAATTGAGTTCTCCATGCAACAATATAAAGTAGTTTCAACCATGTTCTACCATCCATCTATTAATAGAGTACCGGCATGTAAGTAATGTTTATTTTATTTATTTATTTGCTCATTTATTAATTTATTACAATCGAAGAGACTATTTTATAACAATTTGTGAGCCTTACCTTGTCTGTTTAAACTTTTTAAAAATTTTATACCTTTTATTCAACTTACTCATTTAAATAAAACCACAGACATGTAATATTGGCATAATTATTGTAATTTACAACACCTACTTTGTTTATCGTTATTAGACAACACCCTAATATGGGTTTTTATTATTTCAGCATTTGTTTAACTTTGTATCGAGACCTGAGGATGCTTTGCATATTGTAGAAAGCGAAACCGGTCGTCTGATAGTTAAATTAAATTGATTGTGAGTAAGTCTTATTTATTATTTCTTTACCTATTTACAAAGGCGGTTGAAGCGTAGCACTGGCCATGTTACCTTCCTTGTATACCGTAGGCCCTAGATATAGCAGACTACCCTGCTATACTCCCAAAGCCGCGTGCGGTATAAAACGGGAGACTATTATTATTATTATACCTATTTACAATAAGAAACATTTAATCTAAAGAACCACTCACAATCATGGGCGATTTTAACGCTAAGGTATGAAAGATAGGTAGGCAAGAAATGATAACATCCAAAATGTAGGAAACTATGGGTTAGGTATTCGAAACAGCCGAGGAGAACGTTTAACAGATTTTGCAACCGAAAACAGTTTGGCCATTGTAAACAAAATGTTCAAACATTATGTCCGTCGTTGATCGACGTGGATCAGCCCAAATGGAGAATACAAAAACCAAATCAACTACATATTAATTAGAAATAGATGCAAAACATGTTTTACAAACGTAAAAACAAGACCAAGAGCGGAATGTGGATCCAATCATAAATTGTTATGGGCTTGCTTCAAGATGAAGCTAAAAAGAACAATGCCGCACCAAAACGAATCCAGGCTGGAGATTTTAAATTCGGAAACATTTAGAGATGCAATAATGAATTTAAACATTTAAAGACAACCCAGAATAAATGTGGAAAGGCTTCAGAAATGCCATAGAAATCTCTGTAGAAAAAACTAGAACCGAAAAAAAAATCATCAAAAGAAAATAATGGATGACACACAGAACGCTGCAACTTCTCGAAGAGCGACATATATAACACATTTCCGTTAGATCGGAAGCCATTCTGTCTCCAGCTTCTGTACACAATGAAGCTTCGCCTAGTTTTTTAAAAATTTTAAAGTGTTTGTTTGTTCTTCTGTTGTGTAGTGTGATGTACCAATTTATGTTTATAACATTTTATTCTTGTCAGATAGGCCACAATTGACGAAATTCCCCTGAAGATGCGAAAGTACTTGGGCAAGATTAAATTAATTAAACTGTGCTCGATATTTGCCTTTTATTTTATTAAAGTTAATAGAAAATAACTGATTTCTTATTGATTTCTTACGTATTATGAAACGTTACAGGAACGCAAATCGCCCAATTATATACATGGATGAAACATACGTCCATCATCTCATACCTACCAAAAGAGCTGGTCTGATAGTTCAAAAAAGGGCCTACAAAAACCAGTATTTAAAGAACAGATGCTTGTGATAATGCATGCTGGAAGAGAAAGTGGTTTTGTGAATAACGCTTATCTGCGCTACAAACCTACTATAAAAACAGGAAATTATCATGATGCAATGAACTACGACAATTACAAAAAGTGGCTTCAGGATAAGCTGACACC
Organism: Diabrotica balteata; assembly: GCA_918026665.1. NCBI lineage: Eukaryota > Metazoa > Arthropoda > Insecta > Coleoptera > Chrysomelidae > Diabrotica > Diabrotica balteata. The sequence continues at coordinate 69,125,797 of OU898280.1, read as the reverse complement.
AAATTTGCCCCTAAACAGCATTTAAGTGATTGATAATGCACTGTATCACAACGTATAGACTGAGAAATGTCCAACTATGTCGTCCAGAAAAGCAGAAATGCAGCAGTGGCTGAAAACTATTTCTTTTACAGATGACATGTTAAAATTTGAATTTTACGACATTACAAGACAAAATACTCGAGGATAAAGGACATTCAGTTATACGGTTACCCCCATATTATGCGGATTTGAATCCTATAGAGTTAGTATGGGCTTCTATTAAGTTATTTGATGCTGAAAATATGTAACTTTTGATTTTAAATTAGTGGAAAGTTTGTGTGATGAATTTTTTAATTCGTTTACAGTCGAACAATGGGAAAAGAGGTGTGAATATGTGAAAAAAGAGAAGAAAGTTATATGGCACAACAGCCAGCTTTTGACAACAGGGTGGATCAAATAATCATAAATGTAGGTGTCGCTAGTGACAGTGATTCTGAAAATGACGAGATGGACTCTGATTCTGAATCAGATGATTCAGAAATATGAACCTGAGACACTCCTGTTGCATTTCATCAGAAACTGTTAGGTATTATAAACTTTTAATCATTTTTTAGAAATATTGTTATTTTTATTTAGTTCTCTGCGGGCGATTGTAGCAGTCAAAACGAAAAAATATTAAATTTCCCTCGTTAATCATTTATAGGGCCCCTACACGTTCATTACCAAAGATTTTGCATTCTTATTTTTAATATTTTAAATATGACTTAATTATATAGTACTAAATATCTCATTTTTTTATAGTTTACACTTTTTTCATACTTTGGGTACATATTCAAAGATAAAGGCCGCTTTTAACAAAGGTATTGGTACAAAGACACCATATTTCTGCTTCACCGGAACCAAATATCTAATTTCTATTAGTATTGTATTAGACGATTTTATTACTACTTTATTACCGTACTGCTTACGCTCTTTTTCTCCGAAATCTTTTGATCAATATAATGGTAATATAAAGTATAAGTAGTCAATATAAAAATAAAATTTTTGGTTTATAATGCCATAATTTCTAGCAACACAAGCGGTTTTTGTTGGATCTATTTTTTACATCTCACTTTGTAGAACAAATACCACAAATATACTGAAATATACTGAAGAAAAGTAATGACAGGAATATTAATTGTGTACGGGACCTATTAGAGACCATTTAAACTTTACGTTTCGATATTTGTGTGTCCGATTGTAACTATATTTTAAAGTTCACCCGCGCGTACAGGCTATCTTTTTCCTTCCGAATGCGTTCTCACTTCATTGTTCGCGCAGGCTGTTAGGACTTTCATCTATTTTTGGTGAACTGTACCTTCGACATCATCCTGTTTGCAGGTTTGAGAGTTAAGTGCTTCTGATACTTATTGTTATATTTTATATGTTATTTTATTTCTTGTTTATGAAAGACTACCTATTATATGTTTTTCTTCTCTTATGAAAATATACTTGAATAGCTGAGTCAATGAACCAGAATTACTAATATGTCGATTGTCTATAAAGTAATATTGAAAACAAAATCATTGTGTAAGCAGTGTAAGCAAATTTTTATCTAGCATAATTAGTGAAAACGCTAATAAAAAATAGCTATAATTTATAAAAATAGATAAATTAATTAAAAACCTACCAAAAACATTAAATGTCCTCCAAATGAAATAAAGAGAAGAACAGCAAAAACAACTGACTCTCTAACCCATTTATCTATGTATGTATTCGCCGACAAAATAAATGATGGCCCAGCTACAAACCACATAGTTCCAAAGATGTTAAATGGATAGTAAAAATTTCCCTACAAATACAATATTATTATAAAGATATCGAAGAAGTCTAGGGATATTTTTATAAATAGACTTTTATGTAATTTATTTAGATAAACAATAACAAATTTATTTTATTAACGGGTGTTTAATATCCCACAAATTTTGTCTAGATTAAAAAAATAATAGAGTTTCTAATTTTTTTTTGTCTAAAACAATTTCGAAATTGAAAAAATATATATAATACAAAATATAGTCTTCATGTTGGTTTATTACAACTTCTTATCTATAGATCATGATCTCACTAATGATGTCCCATTTGTGAAACATATCTGCATATCAACCATGTTGAGTTCTGATACGGTGGTGAACCAGGTCCTGCATGGTTGGTCAAATCCAGGAGGTGTCCAGGAGGTGTGATTCAAGGTATGGCTGTATTTGCTTGAGCTGTCGACTATTCATGGATCCATTTGGTGATCATGTTAAACCTGTGACTGCGGCTGATTCTACAGTTTGTATTGGAGATTTTCTGGAGCGCAGTCGACTTTTTGTTGCATCTTCTATATAGTTATGAATAGCAGATAGAGTCGGCAAAGATGTGGTGATGGAATGTCGCTCAGCACTTGTAGTCAATGCACTTGGACTTGAACATCTATATTTTTAACGTGAGCACTGTTGGTCCATATTGGCGCGCCGTATTTAGCTATGGAATAAACAATAGCTAAGCCTGGAGACCTGGGTTTGGATGCTGATGCCCCCATGTTGTGCCGCAGAGCTTCTGAATGATGTTATTTCTGGGTTTTAGCTTCTTGACAACTGTACTTAAATGTTCTCTAAAACTTAACGTTCTGTCCAAGGCCACGCATAGATATTTTGGATGTTTATTGTGGTTGAGTTGTGTGTTATCAAAAAGAACGTTATTTCGGTCTTGCAGGCATTTGGAAGAAGTCGCCATTTTTGAAAGTAATTACCCATAACCGTAGGAATCTATTTAGCTCCTTCTAGTGACTTTTGTGGGTTAATTAAGCCCAGTCATTAGAATAGACAAACTTTGTTTATGTTGTTGTCGGCATGTCTGTGATGTAAATGCTAAAAAGCCGTGGTGCAAGTACCGAGCCTTGTGGCAGACCATTTTTGAGTTTTCTGTGGGTGCTTACTTCGCTTCCTATAGTTATTTAAAATACTCTGTGGGTGAGTATATTTTCTATTAATTTAGCGGTGAATTTGGAAGGAATAGTGCATAAGAGTTTATAAATCATTCCTTCTTGCCAGACGACATCGAAAAGCTGCTGACAGATCTATGAAAACAGCAAAACTCTTTAGTTTTCTTTAAAAGTCGGCTTCTAAGTAAGTACAGAGATATAACGACTGGTCTGTGCAACCTCGTTTAAATCTAAAACTTGTTTGCTCAATTGGTATAGCTTTGAGGATTGTTGGGCTTGTTCTGTTAAAACTTAGTCTTTCGAGTAGTTTATACATTATAGACAATATAGCAATTGGTCAATAGCTTTTTGGGTAGTCAGCTGGTTTACCCGATTTGGGTATTGCTATGAATTTTGAGTGTTTGAATTCCCGTGGGACTCTGCCGGTCTGAATTATGTTTGTGAAAAACTGTGATAGCCAGGTTTTTGTATATTTTCCGCAATTGAGTGGAAATACTTAGTTTCGCATTTGGGGTCAATGCCGTCGAAACCTGGTGCTTTACCCGAGGAAATGTCTTTAAGGGCGATATCTATTTCTTTAATTGTGAAAAGGCGAGAGTGTTCGGTCTCGATTGATTGGGATTTCAATGTTTTTAAATATTTTTTTATGTCTCGTGTCTGAGCTTTATCTCTGGTAGCTTTTGATGATGGAACAATTAAAGATGACACTAAGTCTAACTTTATACTTGCTTTTCGTTGTTAAAAAGTTTTACCATATCCAAGTTTCCATATTAGGGCACATATTTTCCGACTTGATTTTTAAAAGTTTAGGTTTTCTACTGTCTCAGTCCATATTTGCTATCGTGTTGTATTCAGACTACGAACAAGTTCGTCTGCGATCTCTTGGTGTCCTGTTTCAAAAAAGTTTTGGCATAATAATTTAAACCTCAATAAAGTCCTTTTGTTAATGTAGTGTTATGTACAATGTATGTCCATTTTCATGTGTATTACATTCTACGCTTACTGGATAGCCCAAATTTAACGAAATGCCCCTGATGATGCTGTAGATAGCGAAAGTACTTGGGCAAGATTTGATTAAACTTGTGCTCGATATTTGCCTTAATTTTCAAAGTTTATTCAATAATTACCTGAGGATTGAATCAGAAGAGATCCTTAAATTACCATTGAGGAAACTCTTAACCTTCGTTAAGGTCACAGGACATATGGTTTAATGAAAAAAAAAACAGGATTTGGTGCAAAAGTCTTATGATCAAGTACAAAAGATTAGCGTGTTTCGTCTAAACTAAGAAGAAGAGGAACATGAAACTAGTTTTTAAATAAGGTATTACATTTGTAGTGATTATTTTGTTATGTATCAGCAAAAATTTGTTTTTAAGATTTCCTTCGAATAAATTTTAGTTAACATTTAAAAATTGGACTAGCTTCATATTTCAGAATACCTAAATCTCTGATGGTATATTAGTCCTTGTTTAAAATTACTTACTTTTTCTGGATAATGCTTTAGAGTAAATATTGTAAAATAAACGAACATACACCAAGCAATAATTCTTAATGATATTAAGGCATATCCGGCTGGTGATTCATATAGATATAACACTTCTCCTGGATCGAATACCTTAAAAATAACAATTTAGGTTTTACTTGGTTATTTTTAACATTATTTTACCTTTGCCTCATATATAAATATTGAAACATAAGTAACAGAATAGAGACACATAAATATTGTCAATTTGACACTTGCTGTTAGTGGTAGGGTTCCTCTGGTAACTGTGTATCCTTTCGCAAGTAGCAAGAGAAGAAGTACGAAACTTGTTTCTGATGTTCCCATTAACATTAAACCTAAAACATAAGCTCATATTGAATATTTATGCATTTATAGCGGCGAGACATAATATATTAGTATCTATTTCTTAAGACTAAGTGTCAGAAAGCTAACCGAAGAGAAAGGCAGAGATAACTTGAAAATAAAAATAATTAAATTTATTTTATAATTATGTACGTGATAAAACAAAGTCATAAATTTTATGAGATCAAGGATCAGTGATGTTTGTTCTCTTGGACCGTCCGTTATAAACTGGTTGTACTGTAGCCAATCTGCTTAATGCAGTATTCTAGAACCCTGAACCATTTTATACAGGTCTTGAATGGATGAATGGGTGCCATATATTATTTGGAGTCAATCGTTGTCCCCAAAAAGTTTTTTTAACCAGCGACTCAATACTTATGTAGGATATGGTTGATTATTTTAGGTTTTCTGGTACATAGTCTGCAGATGAAGTCTCCATTAAACAGTTCCAATATATGCAGGTGTCCCTGAACTGATAAGAGTTTAGTAAGGAAGCCTTTTATGATTTTTAAATTGATTCCTGCTTGTTTTCCGCAGTACATTAGTCCTATTAGCAGATGTCCATATGAGTTGTGTTGTCTTCGGATCCAAGCTTTTTCCAGTCGCGGACGATGATATTTGTCACTCCTACTTCCGGCTCTGTATTAGATCTTTCCTTCCATTTGGCATAACTAGCTCCGTTTATTGTATTACTATATTTTGATATAACCAATACGTTACTTAGGTTTTCTCGCAGTCTATAACATCCCATCCTCGTCTACATTCTTCTAATTATCTGTAAAGAAAAGAGATTCAGTAGAACCTCCATATTTGATGTTGGTGTGCCCCTAAGAGCGTTTTGGTTCCAGGACAAGCAAGTCTTTGCACCTTGCTTGATTTACACTTTTTTCTAGCACCTTTGACCACTACACTACCGATGCATATGTCATTGTGGGTTTTACCACCATGTTATAAATCCAATATTACATGTCTGGTTTTAAACCCCACATTTCTTCATGAGTACGTCTGTTTACCATTAACATATTTACCTGTCTTCGTTCTATCTGCTTATTTTAAGTTTTAAGTATAAAATTACCCCAAGATAGTTTAATTCACTCACCAGATTTAAATGTGTACTGTGTGTAATGTGTAAATTGTTTTTCTTAATTTAATTATTTTTAATTTCTAGTTTTCTGAAGAAACACGCTGTTTGTGTATGTGTATGTGTGAGACAAAGATAAATATTTATTTTAAAAGACTTGGTCTAGATAAAGGCTCAATGTGGATGACTGACAATAGTGAGAAATCATGTTTTTTGTTTACTTCATTCATTACTACTGTTCTTCGTTTCGTAATATTTTATATTTCCATGCAATGCATTTCAACGTAATCTCTAGCTGTTAACTCACTAATATTTAGACAAATCAGAAATATTTTTTTAGAAACGCTTAGCTTTGTAGTTGCTTTTTAAGGTCTGTATCAGGATGTAATTTCTTCTGGAATTCTCAGTTTATCAGTTCATTTTTTGCTCTTGTCAAAAAACAAATATACACCTTGCTTGCGCCTAACGACACATTCGACTAGATTTGGTAAAACATATAATTTTTTTGCCTTTATTAAACAATTGTCATAGATATATCTTCTATATCATCTATATCTAAAGATAATACATTTCTTGGATATATTTATTAATACATTTGTATTTATTATCCTTATATTTTTAAATCTATTATTTTTTACTTTTCATCCTTCATACTTATTTTTATATGGTTCCTCTCTAGGTACTAACAAATTTCGCTTTATTTGAGAGTTTTTTTATTTAAGTCCATGATTTTTTTCTAGAAACATACTGACCAAAACTGTGAGTTTATTTATCACATATTACTGAAAAATGCTCTCGGTTAATTTATCATATATTATTATATAATAAGTGATTATAAGAACATCGTTAATAACTAGTTGCACAAACCACTTAATATGAATAAAACATTTTCAGTCCATTCTGTTTTTCTGAAAATATACTGAACAAAACTCTTGGTTAATTTATTACAAATTATATTATAATATGTGATTATAAGAAGATCTTTATTAACTAGTTGCACGAAACACTTAAGGAGTGCCGACAGAAGTGACTACTGTGTGCTTAATACTGAATTGTTAATATTTTGTTATACTAGCACCGTACATTTAAGTTCTTTAACATTAAAACAATGTAAAAGAAGAAATAAACAAATTAAAAAACATGAAGTCACCAGGAGAAGATCAAATGCCAATGAACTCTTAAAATATGGAGGTGATCACCTTGTACAACAACTGCAACTTCTTATTAATAAAATAATCAACACGAACATAATATCAGATAAATGGAGGAGAGAGATCATGTTGATGTTCTTTAAAAAAAGAGATAAGAAAGACTCCAATAATTATCGAGCAATAAATCTATTAAATATAACACTCGAATTAACAACACGAATAATAGCGACAAAAATAAACGAACAAATATCTCTGCAAGAGGAACAGCAAGGATTTCGGACAGAGGAAGATCGCGGATGCAGTTTTTGTAATACGACAAATAAAAGAAAAGTCGCCAGGAATACAACAAACCAGCATATACAGATTGAACCAAATTAAAACGGAACATACAATTTAATACATGTCTGTTTGAACTGCATTTGAAATAGTGGACCAATATAAAACTTGGACAAAAATAAATCCATACCTGGGTATAGACATTGTATAAAATATCGTTTAACTATCTGTCTCACAACAATGTTGTTTGCGTAAGACGGGTTTGTCTAAGGAAACGATAATAGTTCAGGAAATGAATCTCGAAAAAAGTTAAAACCTCGCAATTTTTTCGTCCTGCATGTATCCAGTTGAAATTTTAACAGAAGATAGGTGATAGAAAAAGGATCAAAATCTATATCGAACCGAAGTGCGCTGAAGGGTTTTAGGGGTGAAAACTACCCCTAATTGTCAAAAATTATAAAATAACATATTAAACCTGAATATGGGTAAGATTTGGTTTGAATTAGTTAAATAATGATTATTTTATACTTTTGAATAGAGTTCCATCATATTTCAACACTTAAAAAGCAACCCTTGTTAGAGGTTAATGTAAAAAAATTACTAATTCTAAAAAAATGATTTCGCCTTGGATCGATTTGGATAAAAATTTGGATTTAAGCTCAATTCACCCGCTGCTTTATAGTTTATGTCATGTCGACGAACCCTGATTGTTCTAAGGGGTGAAAACTACCCGTAATTGTCAAAAATGATAAAATAACATATTAAACCTGATTATGGGTAAAATTTGGTTTGAATTAATTAAATAATGATAGTTTCGTGCTTTTGAATAAAGTTCCATCATATTTCAACCCTTAAAAAGCGACCCTTATTAGAGATTAATATAAAAAAATTAGTAATGCGAAGAAAATGATTTCACCTTGGAACGATTTGCATAAAAATTTGGACTTAAGCTCAACTCACCCTCTGCTTTATAGTTTATGTCATGCCGATGAACCCTGATTGTCCTTAAGGATGAAAACTACCCCTAATTTTCAAAAATTGTTAAATAATATTAAAAATCTTAAGATGAGTGAAATTTGGTTTGGCTTAGTTAAATATTGATTTTTTTATACTTTAAAATACAAATTCATACATTTTCAACCCTTAAAAATCAATTGTTATGAGTGCTATAGGTAAAAACAATTTTTTGCCAAAATTTTGCAACTTTTCAACTTTTGAAAATCACCCTTTACAACATTGCAGTTTTTATAAACTAATTTATAAGATATAAATTAAAAAAAGTAGAATTAAATACAAAAAAAATTATCAACATAAAAATGCACCATATATTCTTATACATTTACATAAATAGTAGAAAATATTTACATTTATAGGTAAAACAATTATAATATTAATTTTATTCGTCATCAATTACATCTTCATCGTGATCTATGTCATCCTCATCTTCAATTATTGGTGGACTATTATTGCACCCTTCACCTGAGCACCCAGAACAAGTAGAGTTACAGTATAAACCAACTTTTCTGCACCCACATGAAACACCGCATCCTTTTTTGCATTGCCAAAAAAAATTTTCAAAAGTTCATCGAGTGCAGGTTGTTTGTTCATGCGTACGGGTAATAACAAACCATCTTTGGAATACCATCCCCAATCTGTTGCTCTAATATTTTCATTGCCAAGCCATAGACATATGAGCAGATGTTTTATTCTGTTGTATGGGATTTCAAAATAAGAACGCTTAAAATTTCGAATGTATAACGCCCCACTAGCTAATATACCGGTTTTGTAGATTATTATGCTCCGAAATGTACTGTACTATACTAATAGAATTTTCCGGAAAAAAATTCACTGGTTTTTTTAACGTATTTCTTTTAATTTTTAACGATAGAGTGTTTCTTCAAAAAAGATTTGTAGAGGTTTTTAAGAGCTACAAGGATCTGTGAATGAAATCTTTTTGGAACCCTTGGTTTTCAAATGTGGTGAGTTTAAAGGGCTCGAAAAAGATGGTGCTTGATCGTAAATCGATGCTTTAAACGGCTATATCTCGCCAAATATTCATTGTACAACAAATCTAAATGAAGGATAATTTTAGTCATTAAAAAAGCTGCAATTTAGTAATTTGTATTTTTTTCATATATTCAGTATTTTCGGGCATATTTAAAAAAAGAAGGGTAAAAAATATGAAATTGTAAATCGTTTCTCGCTTTAAGCTGTACTTTTTCTAACACAAAGCATTTTAAATGGGTCAAACTTCTTGGACGTATTAACAATACATGTACAAAGGGAATTTCAGAAGGGTAAAGATCGATTTTAATTATGGAGGAGGTTAGGATGTTGTTTCGATTTTTTCGTAAAAAATGAGGTATTGACCTCATTTTCATCATAACTCACTTAATTTTTGAGCTAGAGTCTTTTTTATGATAGGTCTATTTATGCTCTTTAAAAAAGGTTTTGTGAGTTTTCTTCCAAAAATGCATCCTTTTCCCGATATTTGATTTTGAATCTTTCAAATTTGGCATTTGAAGAAAACCGCTGAACATTGATAGGCCGTATTTCAATTCCTATTATATCCCAAAAACATTTTAAAAAATGAATTGTATTTGTCTTTTTAAAAGCAACAAATTTGTTCTCTACAATTTTTTTGATAAAATGCACCATTTTCGAATTATTCGCGAAAAATTGATTAAAAACGTGGATTTTTTCGTCTAAAAGTTATTACTTTCAATCGCGGATAACTTGAAAAATATCATTTTATAAAAAAATTTGTAGCACATTTTTTGTTTAGAATCACTTTTTTAATCGAAACCTGTAGTTAAAACGTAAAAAAAATTTTCACCACGGAGATGGGGTGGCAACCACCCCCTAGGCTTTGGCGCACTTTGGTTCGATATAGATTTTGATCCTTAGGCTATTACCCACCTCCTGTTAAATTTCAAGTCAATCCAGGGAGCACGAAAAAATTGGGAGCTGAAATGCTTCATTTCCTGGACTATAACTGGTTTGACAGCATAAATCGTAGATGTATGTGTAGCTTTCAATTTTTATGAGTTCAGAATCCAGCAGCCCGCTGAAGTATTGGATTTTTATAATATAATTATTTGACAATATTTTGTTGGCCAACCACCTACAGCAGAATTGAGCCGAAATACATTATATTCCTATGTTCCGAATTTATTTCGTTCAATCTGTATGTGTGTGATAGACTTGAAGAAAGCGTTTGATAGAGCGAGAATTCGGGAGGCGATACAATTATTATATGAAAAGGAAATATCACTGGATTTAGTAAAAACCATTGAGATATTATAAAAAATAACATAGCTATGGTAAGATGTAAAGGAAAACTATCGCAACCTATCAAATATGAAATTGGCATTAGACAATGAGATTCGCTGAGCCCATTAATATTTAATCTGATAATGGATGAAATCATAAAGAAAGTTAAAAAAGAAGAGGATATAGAATAGGGGAAATGAAAATAATGATAATATGCTACGCCGACGACGCCATAACAGCCGAAAATGAAGATGACCTACAAAGATTAATTAAAGAATTCGAAGATACGGCAGTCATATACAACATGGTGATCTCAACAGAGAAAACTAAACTAATAGTGATATCAGCGGAACCGAGACGATGTAAAATAGTCGTAAATAACAAAATAATAGAACAAGTGATGGAAACAGAATACAGGAAACTGGGAATAAAAGTGTCAAGTTACCGAAAAGTGGAAGAAGAAGTACAAAAACAAGTGAACATGCAAACACAGCAGCAGGATGTCTTAACAACACAATCTGGAGAAACAAATACCTTACAATAGAAACGAAAACCAGCGTATATAAATCAAGAATAGGACCGATAATGACGTACACATAGGAAACAAGAGCAGATACGGCGAAAACGCAAAGACTACTGGAAACATGTAACAAAATAGAAAGACTACAAGCCAAGCATGACAATTTTAATGTACACAAAAAGGTAAAAGAAATAACGGGTACTTTTAAAAAGCGAACACAAATGAAACTCATAGACACCAATGGAAAATTAATCATTGACACCCAAGAGATGAAAGACAAATGGAGAATATGTTTTGAGACACTTTTTCAAGATCAAAAGAACGGATTATAGGCATCCATTTTCAGAGAGGATGAGGGCCCGGACATACTTAAATCCGAGGTAGAAGAAGCAATAAAATGGATGAAAATCAGGAAAGCTGTAGGGCCTGATAATATCGAAGTTGAATTTTTAAAACTCTTGGAGGAAGAAGGAATAAATTGGATCACGGCTGTCTTCAATAAAATATACAATACAGGAATCATCCCTGATAAATGGCTAAAATCAGAATTCATAGCGATACCTAAAAAACAGGGGGCTAAAAAGTGAGAAGAATATCGAACAATCAGCCTAATGAGCCACATGTTGAAACTGTTTCTTAGAGTCATCCATGGAAGAATTTATAAGAAGTGCGAGAAACAAATATCGGACAGACAGTTCGGCTTCATTAACGCAGTGGGTACCAGAGAGGCACTTTTCGGAGTACAGGTACTGATTCAAAGATGCAGGGACGTTAACTGCGACGTATACGCGTACGTGATCGACTATGAAAAGGCATTTGACAGAGTTCAATATCAAAAGATGATTAACATTTTAAAAGAAGCAGACCTGGAAGAGAAAGACCTCAGAATAATTTCAGAACTCTACTGGAATCAGACCGCATACATGAAAATTAACGGAGAAGAAACAGATCACATAAAAATACTACGTGGAATTAGACAGGGATGTATTCTATTGTCGTTGATATTTAATATGTACTCAGAGAAAATTTTTAACGAGGCTCTTTACGGAATAGACAAAGGCATCCTTCTAAACGGTGAAAGAGTAAACAATGTTAGATATGTCGACGACACCATGGTGATAGCAGATAGTTTAGAGGGACTTCAGAGGCTAATGCACAGAATAAACGAGTAAAGTCAACAGTACGGACTAAACATTAATACCCACAAAACGAAACAATTTGTTATCAGCTAGGAGAATATAAACGGCGCTCATATATACATTAATGGGACGCAGATAGAGCGAGTAAAACAGTATTGCTACCTGGGAACTCTTATAAACGAACAGTGGAGCAATGTACAGGAAATAAAGTGCCGCATAGGAAAGGCAGGAATGGTCTTTAATAAAATGAGCGCCATCTTCAAAAGTCACATCATATCCCTAGATACAAAAATGAGACATTCGAGATGCTATGTTTTCTCTGTGTTGTTTTACGGGGCGGAGGCATGGACGCTTAAAGACACCACTATTAAAAAAACTTGAAGCATTTGAGATGTAGCGTTATAGAAGAATGCTGAGAATATCATGGACAGCAAGGATCACGAACAAGGAAGTTCTAGGAAAAATGAAGAAGGAACCAGAGATTGTGTTTATGATCAAACGCATAAAATTACAATATCTGGGACACGTTATGAGAAATCAGCACCGTTACTCCCTGCTACGGTCTCTATTGCAAGGTAAAGTCAAAGGTAAGCGAGGACCCGGTAGAAGGAGAATACCATGGCTGCGGAATTTAAGAACATGGTTTAAGAAAACCTCAACGGAGCTGTTTCGAGCCGCAGCAAGCAAGGTTATGATTGCCAATATGATTTCCAACATCCGAAACGGATAGGAAACAGAAGAAGAAGAAGAAGCTGGAAACAACAGAAATGAAAGCCTTACGAAAAAATAACAAACCAAACTTTAAGAGACAGAGTAAGAGTAAGAGTAAGAAGGAAATACGAGCGAGATGTGGTATAGAGGAAATAAATGCGTGGAGCAAAAGAAGAAAAGTGGAATGGAATCAACACATCAAAAGAATGACAGAAAATAGAATAGTACGAATAGCAAGAGACAAATCGCCAAATGGAAGAAGATCATTGGGACGACCGAGGAAAAGATAGTCAGACAACGTCAATTGAGGCTAATAACTGAAGTAAAACAGGCATTAAGTCTATTTATAAAGTAGGAAGAAGAAGAAGAAAATTAAAAACGTGGTATAGTAGGCTATATTGTAGACTAGCGCGAAACTTTATACTAAATTTTCCTTAGAAGTGCTGCTTTAGAAATCTCTTCGAAACTATATATAATGATAATTTAAATTGAAATGTTTTACTTCTAACTCTTTTTGTCTTACTTTAATACAATAGTCGGATTGATAATTATTGTAAAAATTCAACAATGTATTTATATGAAATTATTTTAAAATGAGATGTCATGAAATTTTTAACAGATTATTCAATATTTTTATTATTTGGATGACGTTTATGACTTTTAAATTTTGACTGCTCAATAATCGTTACAAATCGAATTCTAGTATCGATCTTTTATTTTTCTGTTTACATCTTGTATTCACCGATATTCTTTTAATTTTTTACTTTCTGGTTTTGGAAGTTATTTGAATAAAGACCGTTATTTCGTGATGCTACTATTGAAGTCAATATTCGCGCTTTGTTTCAAAATTCTTAATTTTTGTTTATACATATTTTCCACAGAGCTGTATGGTTTGAAGAGCTGGACCCTTACAGAGACGTTAATGAAAAAAATGGAGGCCTTTGAGATGTGGATTTATAGACGAGCATTGCGGATAAGTTGGGTTAATCAAATAAGAAACAAAACAGTTTTACATCGAATGAAAAAGAGCACCGAAATAACAAAAACAATGAAAATTCGAAAGTTACAATATTTCGGTCATGTAATGAGACATGCAGAGAAGTATAACCTTCTACACCTCATAACGTGCGATAATCGGACAGGGTATTGAAAGAAGAGAAAGATAAAAAATTTGATTATTGAATATAGTGATTTTCAAAATTTGTTAAATATGATATAGAATTTTTTAAAGCGTAGCTTTTATAGTGACGTTTTATTTATATTTCTTTATAGTAAATTGTTTAGGTGAGTGTCACGGAAGAGACGCGATGAGACTGCGACACATCGAAGATAGTGGTCACGTCACGAAATAGTGATTCACTGCTCTCTACCAATTCCTTTCTATAGTCGGACAATTTTCAATTAAAGGTGACTAATCTACAAATTGAACTAAACGGTAGCGGCAACCATGAAAAATTTCATTAGTAAATTCTTACCGGGGTCATTTTTATTGTGTATGCTTCGCCCATGTATATATGTAAATTTGTAACCCATGTAAGATAAATTTGCCCCCGTAACAATATAAATTGGTGCGATTTACGAGTGTATTGTATAGTGAGACAAGTTCATAGAATAGTTTGGAACATCGGTAAAATTATCAATATTTTGCTGGTCTATATATATTTACGTTTTTAGAAAGAATGTTAATTAGAGGAATATGATATCTTAGTTTATTGAAGTTTATGAAATATGATATCTTCCAGATTTTATTCATATGTGCATGGGCGTAGTGTATTATTTTGAATATATTTATTAAATATACTTTAATATTAACTTTAAAATAGTTTTGAGGTAAGTAAAGTAAATTTAAATCCAGTTTATTCTTAATATAGTATTAAACCCTTAACGGCCGCTCAATATACAAAGAGAAATTTGACAATTAATTTATTAGATTGGATTAAAAACACAAATTAGGAATAAATTACAACCAAAAAGATTTTTTTCTCATTTTTAAGGAAAACAGTACAATTTTTAATAAAGGAACATATTGTATCTTAAACTTAAATTAAATTTTTAGGTAAAAATTTTCGAAATATTCGGGGTGTAGATGCATTCTGCACTTTTTACATAAATAAATAGTATTACTTTTGTACATCCTACATTTTTGCACTATCATCTCTTTTTATAATGTGGCCAATATTGTCGAATCTGGTTTCATCTGGTAAAGCAAATTTAGATTGACGCCCATGCACTGACACTGATGTAGCGGTTTCTTCACTATTATAAATTAAAATTATAAATCTATGTCGGCCGATGCTTTCTCTTATAATATGCACTTCTCTATCGTCATCCTTTGACCAATGCATATCAACTTGAAGCAGAGTGTAAACCAGATAATATACATATGCTAATAATTTTTTTAAATCTATGTTATTAATTTCAAAATTGTGACGGTTATTCTCAATTACTTTTTTATCAAAAAGAGTGAAAAAACTTTAATATATGACTTGCCTAGTTAGATTTTCTATTTTTGCCTGGTTTTTTCTTTTGACGTTTTATCTGTGGTTCAGAGGAATATCATAATCAGAATCGTTAGAATTCCCAATCACTTGTATTTCATATGTACCTGCAATATCCGATTTTATTGATTCTTCACAAATAATATTATCATCAGTCTCTTCAAAAAATACAATAATATACCAGCAAACGAATGGGAAAGATACCTGACGGAACTGTTTAAAGCAAAGGAAAATAATAATCAACACAATAACGTACCTGAACTAAGAGACGAAATAGAAATCCATTTTCACGAAGTAGAAATAGTCATAAATTCACTCAAAAATAGAAAGTCACCAGGACCAGACGAAATAACCAACGAGCTTCTAAAATACGGATGAGAAAGTTTAACCCTAGAGATGACAAAACTTATACACTGCAAGATACCAGACGCATGGAGAAACAGCATAATGATACCAATGGTCAAGAAAGGAGATAACGAAGACCCCAACAATTATAGAAGTATAAAACTACTAAACACCGCAAAGTTCTGCTTACCACAAAAGTCCCAACCAACAAAATCAATAAACTAACAACTTTATCAGACGAACAACAAGGATTCAGATCCGGCTGATCCTGCGTAGACGCCGTATTTGTACTAAGACAAATCACAGAAAAGGCCATCATATCTATGTTTTATAGACCTGACAAAGGCTTTCGATCGCATCCAAGTCGAAGACGTCTTACACCTACTGTATAAAAGGAACATACCAATCAATATTATACAAACCATCGAAAGCATCTACCTCCATAATCGAATACAGGCAAAGATAAATGGAAAACTAACACAGTGTATACCAGTACAAAGCGGAGTCAAACAGGGTGACTTAATATAATAGTCACCGTTAATAAGGAATATATTAATGGACGAAATAATACAAGCAGTACGTAAAAGTCATGGCTAGAGAATTGGGAACAAAGAAATCCAAAGATTATGTTATGCAGACGACGCCGCATTAATCACCGAGACAGAACACGAGCTCTAAAAATTAACACATATTTTCAATACAACAGCTAAGAAATACAATATGATAATATCAGCGGAAAAATACAAATGTATGACATTTAAATACCTACTGCGGTGTAAAATCGAAATTGATGGGAAAATAATAAAGCCGGAAGCAAGGGTTAGATATCTGGGAATAGATATAACTGGTTATGGAGATGTTAAAGAAGAAGTACGATAGCAAAGCTTAAAAGCAAGTAAAGCGGCGGGTTCTCTTAATGACATAATCTGGAAGAACAAACATCTAAGACAAGACACAAAAACAAGAGTCTATAAAGCAGGAATTAGACCTATATTAACATACACGGCTGAGACAAGACCTGCTCCGACGAATATCAAGAGGAAGTCTGTTAAATAGGAAGAGAAGAAAAACATAAGAAGAGCATGCAATATAGAAGACATAAATGGATGGGTGACAAAACGAAAACAAAAGTGGAACAAACACATCAGTAGAATGGCGAAGGATAGAATAGTATGAATAGCACAAGATAAGTCACCAAATGGACGAAGAAGTATTGGCAGACCAAGAAAAAGATGGTGCGACAATTTAAACAATTTAGAAAGCTAATATTGAAGAAGAAACAGGCTTTAAAGCCTACAAACTAGAAGGAAGAAGAAGATCAATGTTTTCTACATTAGAAACTTTCTAATCTAATCTCGGCGGCAAATAAACCACATTAAGTGGCATTTTCACAATCTGAGTCTTCTTCTAACAAAGCTATTAACTCTTTAGTAGTTAGTGCCATCTTCATTTCATATTTCGAGAATTTACTGAAATAAACAAATGCACTGCTATATAAACGCATTCATATGATAATAGTTTAGCTTACTTCATTTTAATTTATATAACTTCATAATATATTTTCATATTTATATAAACAAATAAACACAAACAAACTTTCAAATTAAGTTAAAAAAAAACAAATATATCGTTTACAGCACACAGCAATTCTATAAATAGAGAAAGATGTGTAATGATGTGTAATTAAAATTGCAGATTGTTTTTAGTCTAATGAAAAAAAAATTATTTTCCAAAGTTTTCTGTTTTTTGAAGTTCTGTATTAGATACTCTCTAATAGGAATAAAATTTTATTTTATTTTGTTAGACAACTATAGGATACCTGTTAAAAGAGACATGATAATTTAATAATTAAATCGGTCTTAGATTTAATTTTTACGTAATTACTTATGTGTTTAAATAAATAATTAAAATTTTTTTTGGTACGCCTCTGCAAAATTGATAATTTCAATACGATTTCGTTGAAAAGTTATCGTTAAGGGCTTCGTTATGTACGATGTTGCCAAGTAATCACCTTCAATTAAAAATTGTTTTAGTATAGTATTTATTTTAAGCAGGTTTAAAATAAAAACTCCTTAAAAATAATTAACAAAGTACAGACATCAAATGAAAAGTAAAGAATTATAAGGATATATGTCAATAAAGTAATACCTACTAGAATTCGACTAGAATTTATTAGACTCGTAACCATTCTCGAACGTTAAAAATTTAAGTCATCATAAATGTTATCTAATTAGTAACAATACTAAATCATCTGTTACATTTTTTTATTCTTGACTTTTCTCATTTTAAAATAATTTAATTATTTACGTTGGAAGAGCCCATTTACGCCACGAGAGTTCGTTTTACAACATGTGAGCTTAATCAATGTTAATAAAATGTATAAAATTAATTAATTAATTGAGTAATCCACTTGCAAATACCGCCATGTGTATGAACAATTAATTTGAGTAAAGTAAATAATACATTTAACTCTTAATCCAAATAGAAAATAAATATTTTGCTTTGTGCTAATTTTGAACAGATTAATATAGAATCGGTACAAGTCATGTCTTACTATATAGGTCGTGTCTTACGACCTACTAATAGTAGGTCGTAAGACACGACCTACTATTAGAACGTTTGCAAGAAGTCGGTTTAGATGGAAAAGACATCAAATTCTTAAAAAACTTGTACTGGAACCAAAAAGCCAGAGTTAGGATCGAAGGTTCCACATCCGCAGAAGTAGAAATTAGGAGGGGAGTTAGACAGGGATGTGTTCTGTCGCCTCTGCTGTTTAATCTTTACTCCGAGTTTCTATTTAAAGAAGCATTGGAGGATTCCAAGGATGGAGTCAAGGTGAATGGCGTAAATATCAACAGTATCAGATACGCCGATGATACAGTGTTAATTGCGGATTCCGACTCAGGTCTACAACGACTCATCGACAAGACCAACTCGACCTGTGAGCAATTTGGTATGAAAATAAACATTAAAAAAACCAAAGTGATGTCAATCCGAAAAAACCAAAACGTACCTCAACCTTGCACAATAAATGGGCACATCTTAGAACAGGTCAATAGATTTAAGTACCTGGGATGTTGGATCGATAGCAGCCTAAATCCTGATCAAGAAATAAGATCGAGAATAGAACAGGCTAGAAAATCTTTCAAAAAAATAAAAAAACTGCTTTGTGATTCTCGAATAAAACTCGAAATTCGGCTACGTTTATCAAAATGCTACGTCTGGTCGACTCTTCTATATGCAGTTGAAACGTGGACCCTTAAAACATCAACCGTAAATAAATTGGAGGCCTTTGAAATGTGGATCTACCGGAGAATACTAAAAATTTCATGGAAATCGCATACCTCAAACGAAGAAGTGCTGCATAGAATAGGCAAGGAAAGAGAACTTTTTAACACAGTAAAAGTAAGAAAAACATCATACCTAGGCCACATACTGAGAAATAATAAGTACCAATATGCCCAACTTATAGTTAAAGGAAAAATCGAGGGAAAGAGAGGCCTAGGAAGGAAAAGACTATCATGGCTCAGAAACATCCGACAATGGACAGAGCTAAATTTTGAACAGCTAATAAGAACAGCTGAAGATAGAGAAGAGTTTAAAATTGTAGTAGCCAACCTCCATTGAGGAGAGGGCACTTTAAGAAGAAGAAGGTACAAGTCAGATAAAAAAAACACGTGTTAATAATAGTTCATAGATAGTTTTGCATGAGTAATTTTAACATAAGTAGTTTTGCAGGAGCCTTTAATCAACTTAGACAGTGATGAAACAACTAATTACTAATAAATTTAATAAACATGTCATGAGCTATTGTACACAAAGAGAATATGAAATGTTTCTCATTTTAACAATAAACTCTTAAATCTGCGTCGTCTTGCATTACAGTATCTTTATTGGCAGTTTCTTCAGGGGTACTGTCACTTTGAAAGAAACCCTTGAAAGAAACTGTAATATTTGAGGCTATCAAAAAGTAATGCAATCTTCACCAAAATGCTTAATTAGAAGGCCTTTTACGTCTTGTAATTTTGCTGGCTTCACGGAACTCCAACATCCATGATGGTAGGTTCCATATTTTCGAAGGATTTGCCCCTTTTACAAACATTTCCGTAACTTAACAGCTCAGATGCATAGTGTGGCTCTGCTTTACTTGCAATTTTATTATTTTTATCCTTTCTTAAACATAATCTCTTAGAGGCCTTGAATTGAAAATGTCATAAACCAGGTACCTTCACTACATCTTTAACGGTAGTTTTCTAATCATATAAATTAAAATCGGCACCGAGCCTTAAAACCGTACCACATTTTTTAAAAATATCGAAGTATGTGTCGGGTTTGACAATTACTTCAATAAGTCGTATTTTTCGTTCTATATTTCCAAAAACTAGATCAGGGGGTACAAAAGAATGTCCAACAACAGGGTACGTCACTCTAACTTTTTGATGTGTCGTGGTGCTTCTGTTTTAAGCCAATAGGCCAACATTCCCACAACTATCGTTTTTTTGTTCTGACCTCCACAGTTAACACAAAATAACCTGCCATGAGAAATAGTATCTTTAAAATTGATGTTTTGTAATTAATGAAATAATGCTGAGGCTATCCGATTGGACCCTTTCTTAGCCTCGAATTCCAACCATGTATAAATGAAAGTATTTGAGATATTCTGAGATTTAGAAGATTTTTCTTGACAGATTGTTAGTGTTGGA
Organism: Diabrotica balteata; assembly: GCA_918026665.1. Classification (NCBI taxonomy): domain Eukaryota; kingdom Metazoa; phylum Arthropoda; class Insecta; order Coleoptera; family Chrysomelidae; genus Diabrotica; species Diabrotica balteata. Next base: position 69,105,313 of record OU898280.1, on the reverse strand, counting down.
GAACTATATCTTCAAACCAATAATTCTATTTGGTATCAAATAATTCTATTTTCGCGTCGGTTACCTAAATAAATCCAGTCTGCCTAGACCTTGTTTCTGAGAATGTTAATACCCGCCCACAGCGCCTACGTGACGATAGACCGGCTTTTCAAAATGCATAAACAAAAAAGATTCCAGCGGGGCTAGTGATTTAGCGACTTTCGTAGGGCTAACATCTATATTTCAAAGTTCGGAGAGGATTCTCCACGTTGCAGTTTACGCAATTGACCGGGAAGCCGTAATATGTGAATAAGTGTTATGGTGTTTTCGCTTTCGTTCGCAAATTGTAATATTCAAATTAAGTTCCTACGATAAGTTACACACTCAAATTTTATAAGCTCTATTTCTTGCCCTTTCTTTTTTCAATTACAGTTTCTTTCTAAACAAGTAATTGTTTTATTTCACTATATCAATTCAACAGGCCAGATAAAAGCAACTTTGAAAGTCCATTTTAGTTTCTCTACTGAGCTGTCGAAGGCTAGCGGACTAATTGGACTTGCAGCAAGAACAAAGCCGCTGAAAGAGACACTGTTGCATACAAGCCTCTCCATGGAAGGGATGTTGTAAACCGGCACCCTCCAGTTAGATTGTACGTATACAACCTACTGAAGTAAGCACTCTGATCAGGCACTTTCGGTAAAATGAAATTTTTTGGCAGTCAAAGGAAAAAAATCAAATCATCATCAGCTTGTGTTTTCAAACTTGTATAAAAGGATTTTGCCTTTAAAGTATGTACACGATATTAAGTAATTAACGTGTGTTTTTTAGACAAATCTTTTTTAATTTTAATAGCCTCTTTTAATTGAATACACTTCGAACAAGCATCTGTTACTGGTGTTTTGAAACTTAAGTTGAACAACCTATTAAATCACTCCCATCATTACTGTAATGATTGTGTAATTTTCTTATACTGAAATCACTTCTTAAATATTGCACAGCAGATCTACCTCTTAAATAATGCGATTCCAATGATTTTAGACTTTTTATGTAAGATTTTACTGATTTAGTACGCCTAGAATAATAATTAGACCGTCTATCACCTCATTTTCTCTTTTTGGACAAAGCCATTGTATTTAAGGTATTTCTACAAATTCTTTGTATTCTGTCTTTAGATATCCCCAAAATTGTAATCATTGCTTTTTGGCACACTTTCTTCAATTTGACGCGGTGACTTCCAGTAGATGTAAGTTCATGTTGTGGTATAAAATAAGAAATGGTCTGCGTCGTTTTCTGCTTACATGCCTTATGTAGATATATTTGATATATTTGAGCAAAAATGTATTTTAAGCAATTTTATCTCCGGACGAATAAAAATGTCGATGAAATTAACTGTAGTGTAGAAGAGACAGTTCCGTACACTCATACCCTTGCTTTAAATTTCCGTGTGCACATTGTGGCATTAAATCTGGCCTCTTGGGCATATGCCTGTAAAAAAAGATATATTCTACATGTATTTAAGTTGTTAAAATTAATAAATAACATAAAAATCTATATAGTAGTTTTGCTCACCGTTTCGATTTTTCACGTTCTCTTTTCCATGTAGACGTATCTATAATCCTTTTACGCCCTTTCCTGTCTAGTTCCAAAGTTATTTCTCTTTCCTGACAATCCATTACATTATTTTCTCAGAAAACAGTAAATAAACAAAACTGAACACAACACATGTGCGCATACGGAGTGAACTATTCAGACTGAAAGATACCTACGTCACAGTATAGTGCTAAAAGAATTCTTTTTAAGCAGTAAACTGTGCCTACGTTTTCTAATGTGTCATAGAGCGCTGTTTGCAAGTTAACAGTCACATAGCAATTTTTGAAAGTGGATTTCTAAATAAGATAGCGACTTTTGCAAGAGTATTCTGTTTTCTACCCCGTCTTATTCAGAATATACCCAGTTTTGATGGAGTGTAATAATAATGACACGTTCATTTCAATAATGTCTACACATCGGCGCCATTAAACAAAAATATATATATATATATATATATATATATATATATATATATATATATATATATATATATATATATATATATATATATTTAACATAGCGTGGTTTGCAAGTGGACTACTCAATTATTAAATTAGTTTATTCAATTTTAAAATATTGTTTAAATTTTAAAAGTGCAAAAAATATAGGCTGAAACTTCGCGCTAGTCTACAGTACAGCCTACTGTACCAATTTTTTTCATCATTTACATTTTCATTATTGTCTTGTATTTATGTGTAATTACTTCATTGTGGTTATCGTTATATTCTAAAAATAATAAATGTCAAGTATAATTAAAATGTACTAAGCTTGTTCACTGACTTCTGGATTTGGCAAATACTTTAAAAATATATATAATCATATAAACACAGAGCACTTTCTAGTAAGCTACTATAAGTTATTGCCATGCCAGCTACAAGAGTTTCGTTACAGAAGAGTTTAATTCGGGTCCATGAAAAAATATACAGACATACCGAGCGATAATAAGTAGTCACTTTAAAATTTAAAAATTAAAATCAGAATAAAAATTACTTACCAAATCTTTTCATTTTTGTGGACAAAAATCCAGATACCGCTAATTTTAAATAACAGCTGCTTACAACGACTATCCCGAAAAGTTGAATTAACACTGAGAAAACAAATATTTTATACGTTGTGTGTAGTAACTGCCTTGATTTAAGTTCTATGGTGCATATGACTATTCCCAGAAATAAAAAAGAGTAAGCTACAGTAAACGCCATTATCACAGGCAGTATATCTGCAAAAAATTAAAATAATAAACTTAACACAAAATTTAAATTTAATGTATTATATTCCTCGATTATTTCTAGTTGTTTTAATACTTTAGTTAGACAAATAAAAAAGGAACACTGGCAGAGTTTCTCAAAACAGATGAAACACGATTTCTACGGAACACAAAAGAAATATGGAGAATAGTCAGAGGACAAAGAAAAAAAAAATAACGAACTAATAAAAACGAAACACATTTAGAAGGAAACATGAGTAGACTACATTCGATCCCTATTTGCTAAATGTGACGATTATGAAACACCAACATCAGATGTGACGACAAACGAAGAAATAAATATTGAGGAGGAAGAGGTAAAGTAAGCATTTAAAAGGAAATTAAAAAAAAATTACCAGAAGAGGACAGAATACCAAACAAACTCCCAAGGTACGGAGGACCAGATCTGACCAAACAACTATTACCATTAATCAAAAAATAATAGAAAAAAATAGAATTTCTCAAGAATGGACATCAAGCTTCCTAAAACCTCTGTTCAAAAAGGGAGACAAATCGGACCCGGAAAATTAGAGCAGAATTAATTTATTAAACACAGCACTAAAATTAACAACCAAAGTGATACCAAATAAAATTATAACACTAGCATAAAAACAACAAGGTTTTAGGTCGGGAAGATCATACACTAATGCTGTATTTATAATAAGGCAAGTGCAAGAGAAATCATTAGAATACAACAAACCGGCATATCTATGTTTCATGGACCTTACAAAGGCATTTGAATGGGTCAAATTAAAAGACGTTGTCCACTTACTATCTGCAAGAGAGATACCTTTAGGAATAATCAAGGTAATAAGACTACAAATGTATGTACTGTATATTGTACATATTATAGTTACAAATAAAGTTAAATAATATATAAAATCCTTTAAAATCTATCCAGACCAAATGCTCCTTTTTCATATAAAAGCCACCACAATAACAGAATCCTCAGTATATTTTCCTTCTTCTTTAGCCTTAAGTAATCCAACTTTGGACATAGACCTCTCCCAAATCAATCCAGTGTCTTTTATTTTGCGCCACTTGCTTCCAGTTGTGTCCTCCGATCTTCTTAATGTCATCAGCCCATCTCATTTGTGGTCTTCCTCTGCTTCTCTTTCCTAATCATGGCCTCCACTGTTCTATTTAGTGGTTTCATCTCTTATCCTTTAGTCGGGCATTGTGACCTGCGAAGCTCCATTTTAATTTGGCAGCATGTTCTCCTGCGTCTTTTTTTTTTGGTTTTGCTTCTAATCCATTTGTTTGTTTTTTTTTGTCTATAAGTCTTACCCTGAGCATTGTAAGATCTTTTCATCGCTCTTTGAGCTTTTACTAATTTATCCATATTGGACTTGGCGAGTTTTCACGTCTGTAAACCATACGAGAGTATAGGGAGGATACACTGATCATAAATTCTGGTTTTTAAATACTGTTTTATATTAGTGCTTTTCTCAACTTTCAAGATTAATAAAATGTCATCAGCGTATCTTAAATGACTCAGTTTTCTTCCATTAACATTTACCCCATTACCAGCTTCAATAGGGTCAGTTAGTTCTTCTTCTACTTTTACTTTTATTGTGTTGTTTTGGTAGATATCTTCGATCATTTTAATTATTTCTAGAGGTATCTCTCTTACGCACAGTAAGTGGATAACGTCTTTTAATTTGACCTTGTCAAATACCTTTGTAAGGTACACGAAACATAGATATGTCGATTTGTTGTATTCTAATGGTTTCTCTTGCACTTGTCTCATTATAAATATAGCATCGATGGATGATCTTCCCGACCTAAAACCTTGTTGTTCTTCTGCTAGTGTTATAATTTTATTCAATTTATTTGTTATCACTTTGGTTGTTAATTTTAGTGTTGTGTTTAATAATTTAACTCCTCTGTAATTTTCCAGGTCCGATTTGTCTCTCTTTTTAAAGAGAGGTACTAGGATGCTTGATCTTTATTCTTGAGGAATTCTGTTTTGTTCTATTATTTTTTGAATTAGTTTTAATAGTTGTTTGGCCAGATTTGGTCCTCCGTACTTGAGGAGTTCGTTCGGTATTCTGTCCTCTACTGGTGATTTTCTATTATTTTATTTCCATAATGCTTTCTTTACCTCTTCCTCCTCAATATTTATTTCTTCGTTTATCGTCACCTCTGGTGTTGGCTGTTCATCATCGTCACCTTTAATAAATAGGGATCGGAAATAGTCTACCCATGTTTCCTTCTGAATGTGTTTTGTTTTTATTAGTTCGTTCATATCTTTTCTTTGTCCTCTGATCATTCTCCATATTTCTTTTTGTGTTTCGTAGAAATCGTGTTTCATCTGTTTTGAGAAACTCTGCCAGTGTTCCTTTTTTATTTGTCTAACTAAAGTATTCGTTTCGTTTCTGATTCGTTTATAGTAGTTGTATGCATGTTGTGTTTGTTGTGTTCTGTATTGTAAAATGACTTTCTTCTTTTTTTCACATTTTATCTTCACTTCCTCTCTAAACCATGGTGTTTTCTTATTTGATATCTTAGTGTTCGTTACTTTTCTCTCTCCAAGTGATTCTGTTGCTGCGGTAATTATATTACTTTGAGCTTTTCTTAGCTTTTCTCGATGTTATTGTTTTCTAATATTTCTTCCCATCGATCTTCTCTGATATTCTTTTCCTGTATAATGATTCTATGGATTTCGTATTTAGTCCTTCGACTTTGATTTTTGTTTGTGTTGGCATCACTCTATTGGGTGGGAAGTATTTCAGGATTAATCTTATTTTACATAATCCTAGGCTATGGTCGCTACCTACACTTGCTGGGTTGGGGCATCTTGTGTCGAATATTTTTGATGGATGTGTATCTCTGTTGGTTATAATATCAGTTTATAATACAGTTTATCCAGGAAATGAATAAAAAAAATATGCGCCAAATCGGAGAATTAGCGATCTTAAACTTTTGATGAAGAAACACATAAGCACCTACCACACCACAAGGAGCAAAAGAAGGGCTAAAACATCTGTGAGGGGAAGTGAGGTATTGATAAATATTTTGCCGAAAGCTTGAAAAGTAGTAATATTTTTGTTTGCAGTAATATTTTTTATATAGAAAATAATTAGCCATATTCCATACTTACAAAACTCATCAGCTGAAAAGTGTTCGTGCCAGTAGTCACCTGGTGGGCCGTTTGTCATTAAAATTCGATATCTTATATCTATACCCTAAAATTAAATACATTATAAATACATGGAAGAATCGTTCTGGCAATCGTACTAGTTGGACGTGTGTAGTTTCGCTCCGAAATTAAATTTCAATTTTGGGTGGTTTCGAGTGTAATCTGCATACAAAATAGTGCAAAGTGTCATTAAAAAGGACCTTTATGTAAGTAAAAAATCAGATATCTGTTTTGAGCTGTAATAATAAATTAATAGTTAGTTTTTAATTGCCCTACGGATAAAACTAATACTTCTGAGTTGTCGAAACGAGTTGAACTTTTTGCGCTGGACGGGTGATTAGGAGCGATAAACAATAATAATTATCAACAAATCAATAGGTCTGTTATTCAGGTTTTGATAAAACTAAACAGAAGTATAAAGGCTGAACTTATTTGTGTTAGGATCTACAATCGCTAAAATTTAGCTGTTGAGGTGGGTGCGGAGCTTGTCGCGATCCGTAACCGTTCCAAAATATTTTATAAATATGTTACTTATTTAAATTAGAAGAAAGATGGCAGATGGTAAGGTGGATAAAGATAGTAAAAGAGAGAGGAGCTAGACATATTTAGCAGGAGTAGAAAAGTGAACCCAACACCAGACAGGTCGAATCCATCAACGAATGAAGCCAGCAGTAATAACGAAATGATAGAACTAATGAGACAACTATTAAGCGACAATAAAAAAAAACAAGGACCTAGAAGATATAAAAAATACAATGGGCAATATGACTGAGAAATTAAAACAAATTAGGAAGGAAAATAGTGAATACAAATTGCAAATGAAAGAAATAATAAGAGAAAATGAAAATCTAAAGCAAGAAATGGTGGCTACGATGAAACAAAAGCTAGATAAAATAGAAATAACCTTGGAAGCATGTCAGAAAGAAAAGAAGAAAAATAACCTAATAATAAGAGGCTTACCAATAGACACAATAGACGCAGAGAAACTAGAGAACTTTATAGAAACAAAAATAGGAGTAAAATCAGAAATAAATAGGGTACAAAAATAAATGAAACAATGTGTATTATCGAATGTAAAAAATTCGAAGATAAAATGAAAATACTGAAAGCCAAGGGTAAACTAATGAACTATAAGCAACATAAAGTATATATAGAAAGTGATCTAACATTAAAAGAGTTAGAAATATAAAGAAACCTTAGGAAGATATCAGCAGATGAAAAGACTAATGCGAAAAGGACAAAAATTGGATATGGTTTCATAGTTATTGAAGGCATTTAGTGGAAATGGAATCAAAAAACAAGCCGGATAGAAAAAGTAACATACAATACTGAACCAACTTGTTCAAAAAACTAGCTGAAGAAAAAACAATGACGGACCGAGAAACAAAACAGGCACAGAACATGGACATGAGCAGACTTAAAGATAACAACACAAACGGAAAGAAAAATAAATTGAAGTATAACTTAAACACAGAAAAGAACAAAACAACTTTGAAAATGGCATCATGGAATGTAAGAAATTAGAGATAAAAAGAAGAAAGAAATTAGAGATAAAAACATTGAAATAGTAGCTATAACCGAGACAAAGAAAAAAGGAAGAGGATCAATATTATTAGAAAACGGAATGTTACTAATCTACAGTGGAGTGGAAGAAACGAAGAGAGCTCAGGCAAGAGTAGCGTGCATGATAAAGAAGGACAGTATCAACAAAGTAAAAAATTGGACCTATTACAACGAACGTATATTAAGAGTAGACATAGATATGGATACAGGAAAACCAATACAAACGTAATAATACGCTATGGACCAGATGAAGACGCAACAAAAAATGAAAAGAATGAATTTTGGGACAAATTACAAGAAGTGATAAATGATTGTACAGAGAAAATTGTGATCACAAGAGACATGAATAGTAGAGTGAGAAAATGAGCAGAAAATGGAACAATGTCATCGAACCTTATGGAGAGGCAAAAATAAACAAAAATGGAAAATTACTACTCGAATTCTGTCTAGACAATAACCTGGTAATTATGAACACACACTTCCAACATAAAAAGATACATAAGATCACAAGAGAAGTCAAATCAAGAGATAAATAATTAATTATAGACTATACTATATTGCAAAAAACAGAGAAGAACTGGATAAGAGACGTAAGGGTGAAAAGGAGTTATGAAATTGGTAGTGACCACTATCTACTAGAAACCACATTCAAATGCAAAAGAAAAGAAATAAAAGAAAGAAAGAAATGAGAACAAACAAAAAATACAAATAAATAATAAAAATTTATAAACTAAGGGAAGAAACAACAAAGATAAGATACTCAGAAGGGCTAGAGAAAGTGATGGACAATGAACATGAAATAACAGAAACAATAGAAGAAGAATGGGGAAAATTTAAAAATGCGATGATAAAAACAGCTAAGCAATATGTGGAACTACAAGAAATAACAACAGAGGGAGACGTACATCTTGGTGGAACGATGAAGTGAAAAGAGAAATAAAAGAAAAGAGGAAGTTATGGAAAAAATACATAAAAGACAAAACACAACCAAAATATGAAAATTATAAGAGACAAAGAACAAAAGTTAAAGAGATAGTTAAGAAAGAGAAAAAGAAAAGTTGGGAAAAATTCGGAGAAAATATGGAAGAAAACAGCACAGAAAACGTAAAATTATTTTATAGAACACTGAAAACCCTAAGAAGCAACAAAGAAACGAAACTAAAACAAATAATGAACAAGGAAGGAACAATAATAAAAGACGATAAGACAATAATTGAAAGACGAAGGGAACACTTCCAGCTGATACTGAATGGAGATCAAGCGAATACAATGAAGAAGGAAAGCCACATCAAGAGAGTATCCATGAGAAACATGGAAAATCCAGCAACTATAGAAACAGAAGATCTGGAAGAAGCAATAAGAAAGATAAAGATTGGAAAAGCACCAGGAAGCGATGAAATAGCACCAGAAATGATGAAATATATAGGAGTCAAACCAAAAGAAAAATTGTTATACATATATAACCTAATATGGAAGATAAAAGTAATACCCAGAAAATGGACAAATGCAGTAATTATGCCTATATACAAGAAAGAAAACACAAGAGACTGTAAAAACTATAGAGGTATATCACTACTATGTGTAGCAGCAAAAGTATACGAAACCATAATAGAAAGGAAAATCAGAAAAGGAATAGAACATAAATTAGAGGACGTACAAAGTGGATTCAGGAAAGGACACAACACACAAGACCATATTTTCACCATGCAACAAGTAATAGAAAAAGCCTTAAAGAAAAATAGAGAAATATATCTAAGCTTTATAGAGATGGAAAAAGCATTCGACTCAGTCAAAAGAAAAGATATATGGGAAAGCCTAAAGAAGAAGCAAGTAAGTGAAGAACTTATAGAAGCAACAAAGAGTATATACATGAAAACAATAAACACAGTAAGAATGTTAAATATGCAGTCAGAACCATTTGAAACAACTCAAGAAGTTAGACAAGGAAGAAGTCTCAGCCCAGTGCTATTTATAAATGTAATAGATGAGATAGTGAAAGAATGTAAGAAAACGTTCAAGAAATATTGCATCGGATGGAACACAATGCGAATGATAAACGCTGAGATGTGTATATTTGCAGACGACATAGTATTAATTGCGGAAACAGCAGAAAAACTGAAATACAACTTAGAGAAATGGAACCTAGAAGCAAGCAAATACAACTTAAACGTAAACAAAGAGAATACTCAGATAATGAAAATATCACGAAAACAAGGGACGAAAGATCAACTAGAAACAATGATATACCAACAAAAAATAATACAGACACATTCATACAAATACTTAGGAACAGTAATCAACAACAAAGGAGACATCGAGGACGATCTTAACAACAGAATGGAAAACACAGGAAAATTATTCCAAGCACTAAATAGAGGATTCCTTAATAACAAAGAAATATCAACAAAGACCAAGATGACAATATACAAAACAATATATAGACCTACAGTGACATATGGAGCAGAAAATTGGATACTAAACAAAAGGCATCAAAGCAGAATTCAGGCAGCAGAAATGAAATACCTCAGAAGAACGATCGGAGTAAAAAGAACTAATAGAATCAGAAATGAAGAAATAAGAGAAAGACTAAAAATCAAACCGATTCTAGAATCAATCAGGGAGAAAAAATTGGCATGGTTCGGACATCTAACCCGGATGAACAATAATAGACAAGTAAAAAGAATGTGGGACGCCAAACCAATAGGGAAGAACAGAAGAGGAAGACCCCTTAAAGAATGGAACAGTGACATCTCGCAGATACTGCAGAGTAAGGGTAAGACTTGGCAGGAAGCAACAGAGATGGCATACAATAGGAAGGAATGGAGAAAGTTTATCAAGAACTAGGACACCTCAGAAGATTGCAAAATATTGTAATATAAAGAATTGTATTATAAACGGTCCAACACCGGGTACAAATGGGTCTACTGATTAAGTAAGTAAAGTATAAATACATGAATATATTTATTCTGTCAAAAGTTTAGAAAATATTTTTAATGCATTATTTATTTCTAAAACAACTTTTAGCACTTTAATTACATTTGTATCTGTACTTTTTAAACTTAAACACATATGGAAAAGATCTTTAATATCAGTCTTATTAGTGATATAATTTTGATCTTTTTTTCACAAAATAGTCGCATCAACCTCTAATATATACATACATACATACATATATACATATATATATATATATATATATATATATATATATATATATATATATATATATATATATGCTAGCTGCATTTATATAAATGCAGCTAAGCGACCTAAATGCAGCTAGCAATGAAGTTGGCCTAAAAATGAACTTGACAAAAACAAAAACCATGTACAACGAGCTAGTGGATGTCCAAGATGCAATAATAAATAATACTGCACTGGAGACAGTAGACGAGTATATATACCTGGGACAATTAATACATAGATCTGGCTCATTACTCCCAGAAATCAACAGAAGAATGAAACTGGCTTGGGCAACTTTTGGTAAAAATTCAGTTATATTCAAATCTAGGATGCCACTCCACCTGAAGAAAAAGGCATTCGATCAATGTATACTACCAGTCATGACATACGGCTGCGAAACTTGGACACTAAAGAAAGATATAATAGCTAAACTCAAAGTCACTCAAAGGTCAATGGAGCGATGCATGTTAGGAATAACCAAGAGAGATCGAAAAAGAATAGAATGGATCAGACAGAAGACGAAGGTCACTGATGTAATCCACCGAATAAAATCTTTAAAATGGCAGTGGGCGGGACATTTAGCAAGAAGAACTGACAATAGATGGTCCACTAGAATTACTCTGTGGTATCCAAGAGGCGTCAAGAGACCAAGAAGACGTCCAAATTTAAGATGGGACTATGACATAAGGAAACAAGCCGGTACAACATGGCACAGAAAAGCGAATATTAGACAGTCGTGGGCAGACATGAAGAACGACTATGTAAGGGAGGCTGCACCATAATTGGTAGAATACGCTGAGAATGATGATGATATATATATATATATATATATATATATATATATATATATATATATATATATATATATATATATATGTATATATATATATATACATATATATATATATATATACATATATATATATATATATATATATATTATATATATATATATATACATAAGATAATTTATTTACAATAAATGTTAGATTTTGTTAAATACATTACCTAATATGTTTAAGGAATTTTACCAAATGTTCAATTTTACAATTTTCTGCCAATATTTCACTTGTTGATCCGATGATGTGTTTGTTTTGTCTCTGCAACTGGTATCTTGGGCACTCTACAAGTACATGCTTAACACTTAGTGGGATATTACAGCTTTCACATAAAAAAAGGATTAGTGTAACCAATTTTGTGTCCGTGGGTATGTCGGGTATGTCCTAGACGAAGACGAGTAACAATGACTTGGTGAGTTCTGTTAGGAATTAGAGATTTCCACGGTTTTACAAACGTTTTCATTTCGCGAAGTTTTGAAGTTGAACTGTCCCACTGGTTTTGCCACAGATTTTCGACTTTCACTTTAATAAATGATTTTAAATCGTTAATAACTACATCTCTCACTTCACTCGCGGTTTCACTGTTCCTGGCTTGTTGAGCTGTACGATCCGCTTCTTCATTTCCTTGAAGGCCAATGTGTGAAGGAACCCATAGGAATTGTACAGTATAGTTATTAACTTTGAAAATAAGGCTATTATCGAGCACAAGTTAATTAAATCAAGCCCAAGTACTTTCGCTTAAAATAGCATCTTCAGGGGCATTTCGTCAAAATGTAAACTATCCGGCAAGCGTAGAATGTGGAAACATTAAAAATAACATAAACTTGCACAAAACACTACACTAAAACGAGGACAAACAGTTTAAAATTACTTAAAGATTCTACGCTACATTCCAGTACACTACGCTACATTCTCTGTCAGTATCTGGAGGGATCATCGTGTTGTTAAAAAGCTGTGATGTTCATTATTAAATTAGATATGACTTCAGGTAACATACATTGTAAAAAGTTTTTGAGTTCCAGAGCCGGGGAGAAACCTCAACGCACGGAGAACAGCTGGAAAGTTTCACACACACTTATTTGATGGTTGCGGTGTTAACAATTTTTGTACTTTATTATTTTGAATTTTAAAGTGAATACCTCTTATTTTATATTTTTACCTATTTAATGAAATTTGTTCTTTTTAGAACAAAATTAGTGTGTTTTATTTCAAAAATGTCACGTAAGAATTTAAATAGTCATTATAAAGAGCTGGTAATACTTTTGCAATAATTATGTGATCTATTTGATTTTTTTATACTTTGGAAACTTTGTCAACTTCGATCTCTGACGTAGATAGTGACGTGCATCGTTATGTAAATTAGATGAAGTATAGTAGTCTAAAGCAATATATAAAACATAAACCTCATAAATGGGGCATAAAATTTTTTGCAAGAGCAGGACGCAGGCATACCATATGATTTTGAGATATATGTGGGGAAAGAAACAGTCCAAGATGAATCAGGTCTTGGAATTAGTGGGGAAATAATACTGAAGTTGCTCAGAAATTTGTAAAACAACATGAATTTACGAATGAAAAATAACGAAGTTTCCTTGCTGCAGGGACTGTAAGAAGTGGGCGGCTGGCAGGTTGTCTTTTTTCAGAAGACAAAGTTTTAATGGCAAAAGATCGTGGATCCTCTGGTGTAAAAATAGACAGCAAAAAAATTATACTGCTCTCAAATGATATAACAATAAGTCCGTCATATTAGGATCGAACTATATAGGAAAATATCCTCCCGATAAAGTGCAATATTTGGTGGAACAAAAGAAAAACCTATGTAGAAATCAAACTGCCAGCAATTGTTAAAGAATAAAGTTTGTTACATGTATTGTCAACTCCTGGTTGTTGTACTACAGACACTGCAAACAAAAACAAGTGAATCACATCACCCTCCAATTCATATCTCAAGTTGGACATGCATTGCTGAAAGCAGGAAAGACCACCAAATTAGAGACAAGTAATGCATCCTGCACCAGTGCAAGATGTTCAATTCGATGGCGTAGGACACTGACCACTACTTGATCAAAATCGCATTTACTCTAGAATAAAATGTTCTAGAGAGTAAAAGTGCAATATTTTTTTTATGTTTAAACAATAATAAAAATTATTTTTATAGTTTCCATGTACAAAATTAAATTGTTATTAGTATAAATGCAATAATAAACATATTTCCTATTATAACCAATTTGTTACCAAGTAATAGTAGACCACTACATCAAGTGTTATAAATGGATAATTCAGGTACCACCAACGCCAGATGATTCCAAATGGGATCAATTTGTTTTTAGTTTGAAGACTCTAGAATTCAAAATCTTTACAAAAGTTATCAACAATTTACGTTCCTGTAGTTGGCTGTATACCATGTATTAAAAATTTAATTAAAAATTCTTTGTAATAGGTATATTTTAGGCCCAAACGGGCTAAGTTAAAAAGACAAAACCTTTTCGGAAACCATGTTCCATCATCAGTGTCCTAGAAAATAGTTAACCACTCAATTAAAAAGAACATAGGTTAAAATTTTGACTAAGGTTAAAGAACAATGTGGTTAATACTTACTAGGAGTACATGAATGAAGCCACCAAGATTAAATATGTGAGTAAAAACCCGATTACATATGTTTAATTACATTTAGTTTTAAAATAATGTTGTAATGATATAGGATTACAGAGTTACCGATGGATTTGGTAACATGGCGACATATGACTCCACGTTGAAGTTGCTAGTCCTGAGACGGTATGTCTTCGAGGACTGTATGAGTGCAACTGATTGGCAATGACATTTGATGACAATATTGTTATGTTATGACGGAAATAATCACAGAGCAGTCAATGTAGCTGTATGTTTTTACTTAAGACAAAAGCCAACGTTATTTAAAATTGTGAAAATTAAGTAAATTAATATAACAGTATCAACCATCAAAGTTGTAGTTTTTAATTTATGAAATTAAGATGATATAAGGGGGCAAAAATTGTATGATTGTAGTTAGGCAACCAACTATGCATGTATGTAGCAATGTAATATAGAAAAAATTTTAATTATATGGCCCTTTATGTTACTTAAACATTTGGTACCCAGAAAATATAAACTAGACACATGTGGAAGGTTGAATTTTAGAAAATGTTGATGTTAATGGTTGGATCTAAATATATTTATTTATAATTGGAAGTGTTCTTGTATGAATAAAATAAAACTGTTTTAGTAGATGTTCACATGTTATTTAACTTTTAACTCAAATATAGAGGTCCTGTATGTCAGAAGCAACATTTGGTACCTAGCAAATGTGAAAATTTTTTGAGTTATAAGTTCAAGAACATAAATGTCTGACAAGGTAGTAACAGACTAAAAGGTGTAGAAGTTTTATTGTATTAACTATTATATGTAATGAACGAAAGATTTTATTTTGATGGTTGGGACATTATTATGTAGTATGTTGAAAGTGTGATAATCTACTTATAACTTAAGAAAGGTCCTATCTGTCATAAGGCAACACTAGGCACAAGAGAAATAAAAAGGATAAGTTATAAGTTAGGTTTGTTGTAGGTATAAGTTGTCTTAAAGTGTGATGATGGTATGGTTGGCTTTGTTGATATTAAGTGAAACGAAGTCAATAATTTACAACACATTAACCTTCACCCCAATATTACTATGCTATCATTTGATGTCAGCAATCTATTCACGTCTGTCCCTAAACAAGAAACTATTAATCTGGTTCATTCTCTTCTCATAGCTAACTCCATCACCTTATCTACCACCAACTCCATTATCCAACTATTACAGCTTTGTTTAGATCAAGATTTCTTTGTTTTTAACAACAAATACTACAGACAACCTGATGGCTTAGCCATGGGCAGCTGTCTCTCTCCTTTATTAGCTGATATATTTATGGATCACTTAGAATATACACACATCATGAAAAACCCTGAAATACTCCACTGGTTTCGCTATGTTGACGACTGCTTAGTCTTCATTTCAGGTAATTCCAATTCAGCTGATCTTTTACTCGCCAAAATCAATCAAATTCACCCCAACATCAAGTTCACCATGGAACTAGAATCTTCCATGTCTATTAATTTTCTAGATCTCACTATTACCAGATTAAATGACCACTTCGACTTTAGTATCTATAGGAAACCTACACAGACTGATCACATAATTCCATTCTCATCCAACTACCCCATGTCGCATAAATACGCAGCTTTTCATAGTTACATCTATCGCCTAGTAACCATTCCACTCTCAGACTTAAATTACAAAAAAGAACTAAACATACTTAAGCAAATAGCAGTCAACAATGGATATGACCATAACATTATCAATAATCTCATCCGCAAAAAACGCCTTAAAACCCTGCAGGAGACTGCTTTCCCCAGAGACCTCGTTACCAAGCCCAATTATGTTTCACTCCCATATTATCACGAAAGTCTTTCTGGAGATATTCGAAATCTCATCCAACGTTCGGTTAAAAATATCCATGTGTCATTTAAAGTACCCTACAATTTGGGTCAACACATTTCTAATTCCAAAGATCCCATCAATTATATGGATCGGAGTGGAGTATATAGATTAAAATGTTCAGATTGCAATGCTTCCTACATAGGTAGGACATGCAGCTCATTATCCTCACGTTCTCTAGAACACATAAAAAGAGAAAATACTTCCACCTTCTCCCAACATCTCAAAGAACATAACCATACCCTCAATATCCCAGAAGACGTTTCACTTATCCACAACATCCCCCAAAAAAACTTCCTTAAATTAGATTTATATGAAGATCTTGAAATTTTAAAAAAAAAACAAAAAAGCCCAAATTGTGTCAATCGTCATGTATCCTTTAATCGAGACTTCCTTCCTCTTCATCGCCAACTATTCTCATAATTTTTCACCACTAATTTACCTCTCAACTAAAATCCACATTTATCAATAAACTTCAGTCCATTCCAAAACTTTTACTTCAACATAACACACTATTCATCTCTTCCCTCTTCTCTTCATTAAACCAAACTTCAAGTCTAACCCTCTTTATCTATTACTGTCCATGGTTCTTGTTAGCCCCCCAAAAATCCCAAACTATTCAGCAACCCTTTCTAACAAACATTTCAGTCCTCTTCTTACATTTTCACACAACTTCCTTAGGGTTTGGTGGCGGACCTCTGGTGATCTCAGCTTTCTGCAGTGGTTCAGTATCCCACCATTCATTCAAAACAACCATAAATTACTTTCTTACTCAATTTAAACATAGCTATCTATTAATCTTTCAATTTCAAGTTAAGTCCAGTACACAACGCAGACAGATTCAACTTATAACTTATTCATTAAAATTTTTTCATGTACCTAGTGTTGTCTTATAACAGATAGGGCCTTTTTAAGTTATAATTTGAGTTCTATATGATAAACATAATACATAATCATATTCCAACCTTCAAATTTTGTTTATTTCACACAATAGTTGAAC
Organism: Diabrotica balteata; assembly: GCA_918026665.1. Taxonomy (NCBI): domain Eukaryota; kingdom Metazoa; phylum Arthropoda; class Insecta; order Coleoptera; family Chrysomelidae; genus Diabrotica; species Diabrotica balteata. The sequence goes on along the minus strand of OU898280.1, from coordinate 69,088,280 downwards.
GAACACCTTAAGATCCTCATATCCATTATGAATAATATCAAATCACATAACTTATTCATCTGCAAAGATGACACTGCAAAAACTTTTTCGTTTTACTTAATATCAACAAAGCCAACCATACCATCATCACCCTTTAAGACAACTTATACCTACAACAAACCTAACTTATAACTTATCCTTTTTATTTCTCTTGTGCCTAGTGTTGCCTTATGACAGATAGGACCTTTCTTAAGTTATAAGTAGATTATCACACTTTCAACATACTACATAATCATGTCCCAACCATCAAAATAAAATCTTTCGTTCATTACATATAATAGTTAATACCATAAAACTTCTACACCTTTTAGTCTGTTACTACCTTGTCAGACATTTATGTTCATGAACTTATAGCTCAAAAAATTTTCACAATTGCTAGGTACCAAATGTTGCTTCTGACATACAGGACCTCTATATTTGAGTTAAAAGTTAAATAACATGTGAACATTTACTAAAACAGTTTTATTTTATTCATACAAGAACACTTCCAATTATAAATAAATATATTTAGATCCAACCATTAACATCAACATTTTCTAAAATTCAACCTTCCACATGTGTCTAGTTTATATTTTCTGGGTACCAAATGTTTAAGTAACATAAAGGGCCATATAATTAAAAATTTTTCTATATTACATTGCTACATACATGCATAGTTGGTACTATGCTACAACTACAACCATACAATTTTTGCCCCTTATATCATCTTAATTTCATAAATTAAAAACTACAACTTTGATGGTTGATACTGTTATATTAATTTACTTAATTTTCACAATTTTAAATAACGTTGGCTTTTGTCTTAAGTAGAAACATACAGCTACATTGACTGCTCTGTGATTATTTCCGTCATAACTTAACAATATTGTCATCAAATGTCATTGCCAATCAGTTGCACTCATACAGTCCTCGAAGACATACCGTCTCAGGACTAGCAACTTCAACGTGGAGTCATATGTCGCCATGTTACCAAATCCATCGGTAACTCTGTAATCCTATATCATTACAACATTATTTTAAAACTAAATGTAATTAAACATATGTAATCGGGTTTTTACCCACATATTTAATCTTGGTTGCTTCATTCATGTACTCCTAGTAAGTATTAACCACATTGTTCTTTAACCTTAGTCAAAATTTTAACCTATGTTCTTTTTAATTGAGTGGTTAACTATTTTCTAGGACACTGATGATGGAACATGGTTTCCGAAAAGGTTTTGTCTTTTTAACTTAGCCCGTTTGGGCCTAAAATATACCTATTACAAAGGATTTTTAATTAAATTTTTATCAACAATTATTTTTTCAAATGAAATCGTAGGCTTCCACGGCCAGAGTCAGAATTATAGTTTATTCGTCTTCCGGGTTTGGACCGTGTCATTTGTGAGTGACCCAAAAGTGGGTTCATCTCGACGTTTCCCGCCTCTCGACGCGTTAGTGTTCTGAGCTGTTGGACGTAAATCCGTCCTGGCATTTGGTTTTCACCTCTGGCTGCGTTGAGTAGTTGAGTTACTGTGACCAAATGCCCATATTGGTAGTTAGTATTCGCCTCTGGTTGCGTTAAGTAACTGAGTTACCGTTGCTAACTACCCATCTTCCTGTCTTTTGTTTTCTTTTTCTTTGTTCTCCTGAAGAAGCTACATACAATTGTAGCGAAACGTCGAGATGAACCCACTTTTGGGTCACTCACCAATGACACGGTCCAAACCCGGAAGACGAATAAACTATAATTATTTTTTCTTGTATCTTTTCCTATAACATACATTTTTTTTAACAAAATTTATTGAAAAAAATATTTTGGGCTGGAAATGGTTTTCGTTCTGCAATTTATTTTATAAATACAATTCAGTTAATAGTCTTTACTAACATTGGTTTAATTAAAAAAAAATCCAGATATTTTTGACGATTTATGTTCAACATCGATATCATATTTTCATGTAAACGATAATTTGTAAGTCTCGTCTAGCAACAATGACAAATTATATAAAGTAAAACCTTTTATTGAAAAAGTTCGGCAAAATATAAATAAGATAGAACCTGAGGAATTCAACAACATTCGATGAGTTTATTATACCATTCAGAGGACATAGTAGTCTAAAGCAATATATTAAAAATAAACCTCATAAATGAGGCATAAACATTTTTGCAAGAGCAGGACGCAGCAGCATACTATACGATTTTGAGATATATGTGGGGAAAGAAACAGTCCAAGATGAGTCAGGTCTTGGATTTAGTGGGGAAATAGTACTGAAATTGGTCAGGCATCTGTAAAGCCACATGAATTTTAAGATTTTCATGGATAATTGGTTCACATTTTATAATCTACTTATTAGTCTGAAATAACGAGGCTTCCTTGCAGTAGAGACTGTAAGAAGTGGGCGGCTGGCAGGTTTTCTTTTTCAGAAGACAAAGTTCTAATGGCCGTGGAACCTCTGATGAAAAAATAGACAGCAGAAAAAATATTACTGCTCTCAAATGGTATAACAGTAAGTCCGTCATATTAGCATCGAACTATATAGGAAAATATCCTCCTGCTAAAGTGCAACAAATGGTGGAACAAAAGTAAAACCTATGTAGAAATCAAACGGCCAGCAATTGTCAAAGAATATAATATTTCGATGGGGGGTGTGGATTTGCATGACATACTTGTAGACCTATATTTTGCTAACATTTGTACAGAGAATACATTAATCTTTCAGAGAAAGTCTTTCATTAATCAGAGAATACATTAGTCTTTGGTTGATTTAGTGATATTACTATTATTATTGCTACGTATCGTTTGGTTTTATTTTGTATTGGTATTGGAATTAGTTTGATTTGTAATAATGCAACTTATTTTGGATTCTCCAAAAACTATTAAAAATGTTGACACAATATGATATTATTGTTGGACGTAAATCGTCAACAACACCCAAACAATAATTTTCAAAGTAAATGTGATATGTGCTGATTTGCTACCATTTATTTTAACTCGCCACAGTTTTCAGCACTTCTCTAGTTAATTTAAATAAATTTGTAAATTTTGACAGGCTGTAACAGGAACCGAGCTAGAAGCCATTATTACATCTGCTTATGTAGCAATTGTGCTGTTTACTCTTGTGGGAATATCTGCCGTATAGAGTAAGTATAAAGTTGGTCCCAATATACTACCCCGAGGTACTCCTAATAGAATTTTAGATATGTTTGATATTGCTTCATTGTATCTGACCTGAAAATATCGATTGGTAAGATAGGGTCTCAGAAGAGCATACAGAGAATGAGGAAAGTGAGTTTTTATTTTAGATAGCAGTTCCTCATGCCATACTTTATCAAATGCTTGGGAGACATCCAAAAGACTGCAGATCAGTATTGTTTCTTTTCAATCGCATCTCTCGCTACTTTGGCATCTCTATATTTGCTCAATTGTTCCATGTTGTTGCCTGAATCCAAACTGATAATCAGACAATATCTTCTGTCTGTCGATTATAGAATTCATTCTTTGAGGAAGTATCCCTTCAAATATCTTAGAGATAAAAGGATGCAAACTGATTCTACCATAGGATGATAGTTCGTGTGCATCCTTATTTGGTTTCGGTATTAGAATAATTTGTGCCATTTTCTATTGAAACGGAAAATAGCCCAACTTTAGTATAGCGTTAAATATGTACATAACCAACCGAAATCCTTTGGGTAAATTTTTGCAGAATTTTCCCGATAATAAATCATACCCTGGAGCTTTTTTAGTGTTGAGATGTTTAACTAACTTTTTTATTTCGTTAATTTTGATATTTTCTACAAGAAGTGACATCTGGTGGAATGCATCTAAGTTCTTGTAAATGAATTCTTCTTCTTCCTTTGAGATAGTTCTGGAGTGATATTGAGAACTTGGCTGAGATGATTAGCGAATGCTTGTGCTTTATCTTCATCGGCCTTGGGCCATCTTTCTTTTTAATGGGATCATTATGCTTAATCTGATGTTTAATTTTCTAAGAGAGTTTCCAAATAAAGTAATTTGTGTCCATTCATCGCAGTAAGACTTTTAAGAAATTCATTAATTCCTTGATCTTTCTATTTGTGTAGTTCTCTTTTAAGCAAACGAAGAGTCCTATTCAGTTCAGTTTTGTTCTCAGGAGATCTATAAGTTTGCCACTGTTTCCTTAGTTTTCTCTTTTCGTTGATTAAGCTTTTTATATGATGTGGATATGGTCCACAGTTATTACTCCGATTTAGATCTGGAGTTGCTCTCCAAGCTGCCTGTTGTATGATTGATGTAAGGTGATGGAACTGCTTCCTCAATATTTTCATTTGTTTTAAGAGGAAGATTTAAGTTAATTGCATTTTGAATAATAAATCTGAACAGACTCCAATTTGTTTTATGATTTAAAAACGTGGGGTATTTATTTGTATTATAGACATGTTCCATCACATCAATAAATATTTATGGGAGAATGGTCGGACAAAAAGTAAAAAGAAAGTTTAATATCTAAAAAGTTGTTACGTATTTTTTTGATGATACCAAAATCGATGAGATCGGGTATTTTTTTTTCTATCTGTAAGCCAGTAGGTTGGTTGTCCAGTAGAAATTGGAGTTAAGTTATTTTCGTTTAAACTTTTAATAAGTTCTCTTTCGCGTGTTGATATCAGTCTTAAACCCCATCTTGTATGTTTTGCATTAAAATAACCTACGGCAATAAAGCGATGACCAAGCCCATTGAGAATAATAGAGAAATGTTCCCCTTTAATTATTTTACCAGGGGGCAATACGCAACTGACATCGTTATGTCTCTTTTACTGAGTTCTACAGATATATAGGTTGCCTGAATGTTGATTTCACACACTTTATTTATTTCGTGATATTTTATATTACTTCTAATGATACAGTTCCACCATGAACTTTTCCCATTGGGTGTGGTGTAACAGGTGCAAAAATATGGCATACTAAAGTGACTCTTGTTTGTTATATGAGCTTCAGAGATCATAGTGCTATCAAGATTATGTAATTTTATAAATACCTTAATCTCCTCACTATGGTTTGTGAGGCCATTTGCGTTCCAATATCCAATTTTAATTTTAGGATTGAACATTAAGTTTTGATAACATCGTTATGAGATGGTCGAACATTTTATCCATTCTCTCCATAAGTTTTTGGACCATTAATTCTAAAACGTAACTTGTTTCTGTTGTAGTGTGTAGTTCAGTTTTTCCTGTGAAGTATTTGAGACAGATGCGGTGAAATGATTTGGTCCCTTCACAGCGTTTGCATATGTAACAGATGGGCGACCAGTATTTGAGGAACTTGGCGGGCAATGAGATTGTATTATGTCTCTCAACGTTGGAAATTGTTTTCTCTGGAGCTCTTTGTAGACCAAACAGCCTCTGTAGTTGGCAGGATGATTCTCTTGGCAATTTGTACATTTTACATTTTCAATTCGTGTTGTGTTTGGACATTCGGATGACAAGTGATTGGCTGTACATTTTACGCATCGAGGCATTCTGTTGCAATATTTTTGTGAGTGTGTCCGACATGTTAACACCAATTTATCTTTTAGGATGTGGTGGTTCAACTTTAACCATTGAGTTAAGTAGTTTATTGACTTTATAAATGTCTTTATTGTTTGCATTAGCCACCAATTATACGTGGAAAAGTGGTAGTTGCTTTTTATCCTCTTTTCGTTTTATGTTGGAGACATTTTTGATTGAATGTCCTAGTTCTTCGAGTGTCCTTTTAATCTCATTAATTTCTGTTGAGAGGTGAATATTGCGGATAACCACTCGAAATTTGTAAAATAAATTGTAGAGACTGTTATTCAACATATATTGGGCAAACATAACAATATCTTCTATAATGGTTGTTGCGCACAAACATCACAAACATAGCGTACAAACCAACAAATTAAACACTGCAGTTATAGTAGCCAAGTATTCTCTAGAAAGTAGTCATTCTTTGATTTTGAAAATGTACCTATTTTGGAAAAAGAATAAAACTACAACAAAATATTCATATTGGAGATAATTCACATAAAAAAAGATTAAAATTCGATCAATAATAAGAATGATATTAAAGATTTTTCCTAAATTTATCCTAAGCTAATAAATTAAGTTATTTTTAAATGCACCATTAGCAGATTCACATTTAAAATACGAAACTAAACCACTCGTACTTGCCAGATGTATTTAGGGTCAGATACCACTTTTTCATTTCATGTAAACCATGTATTACACCAATTTTTTTAAAAGTGCAGACATAAAATATAATTGTGTGTTAGGTTATGTTTATATATTCAACTTCTTATTGAAAATGGCAAATAGAAGAAATTTGTAAGCACTAATTAAAAATTTTATTTCTTACAGACCGAAAAACCTAGGAATTAAAAAAAATTATAATTAGAATGAATAATACAATTTCAGTCTATAATTAGCATAGTCTAAATCGTCTGTCCTGAGAATAAAAAATGGATGGAAGAGGAATACCAGGAACTGAAAGGCCTATATTAAAGACTAAACGAACTTACAGATGATAACAACGAACAAAAAAGAACACTTATAAGAGATAAAAAGAGTGTAATAATTAGAGAAAATAATAAAATAAAGTAAGTACGGAAACAATATTCGATCACAAGGGAGAAAATAAAGAAGGTATAAGTAAGAAGAACAATACCTACAAGTTTTACCACCAAAATTAAAGCATGGCACACACAATACACATCCAGGAAACGCATCGGATCCAGAAGAAATTTTAGTTGAATACTTAAAAACTCTAGATGATTGTAATATAGACAGACTTACCCGTATTCTCAACCATATGTAAAGAAGGCAACATATCGGAAAAATGGCTTAATCAATATTTATACATTAACTAAACATTAACAATTCCAGAAAATGTAATGACTATGTATTGGTAAGCCCGATGTGCCACGTTTTAGAAATGTGAGAAGCATATAGATGAAACGCAATTTGGTTTTACAGGTGTAATGTGTAAAAAATGGCATTCTTTTTAATAACAGTCATTTTGTAGAAATTTCTGGTGTATATTGTAAAAATAGTGCATATATATGCTTCATAAACTTTCAAAAATCCATTGACCAAGTTAAGCATATAAAACTAATAATCAAACTAAAAAAACATCAATTTAGACAAAAAGACATTAAAATCAAAAAGTTTTGAAAAATTGGAACCCGAAATTATTAGTAAAAGTAAACAATAATATACCCAAGACCTTAGACACATCTTCTTCTTTAAGTGCTGTCTCCCAATCGGAGGTTGATTATAATCATCACTATCTTTACTTTTTCTACAGCTGCTTTGAAGAGTTCTATAGAACTGCATTTAAACCAGTTCCTTAAATTCTTTAACAATAACACTTTCCTTCTTCCTATACTCCTTTCTCCTCTTATCTTTCCCTGACTTATCAGCCTTAGGAGTTCATATCGCAGTCCCCCCATTACGTGTCCCAGATATTGTAACTTTCTTATTTTTATTGTGTTTATTATTTCGCATTATTTGCCCATTTCTCGCAACACTTTCGTGTTAATTTTCTTCTGTGTCCATGTTCTTCTAAGCATATTCCTGTGTCACAACATTTCAAAGGATTGTAACTTATTTTTGTGCTTGCTTCAAAGTCCAGGTAGCATCTTAGTGCTTTTACTCTTAATTCTAATCTAAGATCTTCGTTGCAGAGAATTGTTTTCATTTTTACAAACGCATTTCTTGCTTTTTCTATCCTAGCTCTTATTTCGGTTGTTTGATCATTATTATCTGAAATCCAGGTTCCTAGGTATTTGTACTTATCAACCCTTTCTATAGGTACATTTCCCAAATGTATGTTTGTTGGTATATTTGTTTTTTTTTTGTTATTATTATGTATTTGGTCTTTTTTATATTCATTTTTAGTCCATATTTTTCACAGAATCTGTTTTGTTTAGCAGTAATTGGAGTTGTTCAGCAGAGCTTGCCATAATCAGGGTATCATCTGCATATCTTGTGTTGCTAATAGATCTTCCGTTAATTATAATTCCTTCACTTTGAGATAGTAATGCTTCTTCAAAAATGGGTTCACTATACACATTAAATAGTAATGGGGACATAATATATCCCTGCCTAACTCCTCTCCTGATTTCAATTTCTGGACTGGGTTCCTTATCTATTACGATTTGTGCTCTTTGATTCCAGTAGAGGTTTGTTATTATTCGTAAGTTCCTATGGTCTATGTTTTTTGTCTTTAGAATTTGGAATAATTTTTCATGTCTTACTTTTTCAAATGCTTTTTCAAAATCAACGTAACAAACATGCATATCAACATTTATATCCATGCATTTTTGAGCTAACACATTAAAAGCAAATAACGCTTTTCTGGTTCCTAGTCCGTCCGTTTCTGAACCCAAGCTGACTATCATCTATTTCTTCTTCCAGTTTTTTATTTATACGACCATGTATTATTTTGTGGAATAATTTGAGAATGTGACTTATTAGTGATATTGTTCTGTATTCACTGCAATATTTAGCGTTTGTATTTTTATTGATAGCATAAAAGGTGGAGAGTAACCATTGTTTCGGTATGAGTCCTGTTTTGAGTTAAAAATAAGTCTATTATAATGTCTAAGGTTTCATCATTCATGCATTTTAAGACACATACTGTGGACTTCAAAAATATAATACATACATTTTAAATGATTATGCAGGGTAAAGTAGGTGAGAGAAAGGGAATAGGTAGAAAGCAAAAAGTCGTGGCTGGGAAATATTCGGTACTGGACAAACATGGATACAAAAGAAATTAATTTACGTTTTAAAGGAGAGAGAAACTTTTAGAAATGTGGGAGCCAACCTTCGTTGTTATACCTCACGAAGGACTTGGACATTATTCGTATTAAATGCATTACGATATTAATATTGGCATGACCCGATTGGTTAGTAACAGGTTATAGTTAAATGTCAAGCAAAGAAATAAGAATATTTTTGAATATATAAATATAATTGCATAATGTATTCAATAAGTCGGTTGTCTTCGAAAGATATTCGCGTACACACAATTTTTTGTTGTTATCTAATGCATGTTTGAGCACTGAAAAAGGCTGCAATATACCATTTACGTACCTTAGTTCCATTACAGTTACTAATTACAATAAACCACCATCTCTCCCTCGAACTTTTAAACCTTCTAGCGTTATGACATGACACTGTCCTTCCTTTTCGTATATACATATTGTTGTAAAAGGTATGTATTGACCTTTTTTTAATAAACGAGTTGTGCATACCTGTTGTTGTGGATGTAAGAGGAACCTGAAAAGAAAAACTCGTTGTTTAATGCATTCGATATAAACCTATTGCATTACTTGCTGACGCATAATTACACCAAGCAGGTTAGGTGAAGTGTTTGACATTTTATATAAGCTTTCGCCATATAATTTCGGGCTTCCTCAAAACTACACTAGCATGGAAAAATTATTCTTTACAAATAAAATACTATAAAATTTCTTATGATCTTAACAAAATGTTGACAGTGTTACTTAGTATTTTTTTTAGAACAAAAGTAAAATATAATATGTGTGGTAAACGAGAAGATTCATCATTGTGCTAATTGCATTCAAGCTAATTATGTTGTTAAAATTAAGTCGGTAGTTTTCACATTACGGTAGCTTTCTTTTTACATAAAACCACCATTTTTATTTCATTGCGTCATAATATCCATTTGAATGTTTAGATGTTTCAATCGACATATGTCACAACTACTTCTGTAATAAAAAAGAAGATGTATGACTAGATGTCTTGTTGCTAGATCTGGGTTGATACTGCTAACAGCTATGGCTGTATCGTCTGCATATATACTTATCAATGATCGGGGTTGGTCTATGGTCTTTGCCGTATATAGGGTGATAGAGATGGCGATAACACCGCTTCCTACGATACAGCTGCCTTCATAATTCCAAATTTTAATGTGTTGGTGCTAGATAAACTCTCAACCTCCTGTCGTCTAAGTATGACGAGAGATTATTCCGTATGATAATCAGACTGGTTCATTTTATACAGAAAGCCTTCATGTCAAACTCTATTAAAAGCTTTACTGACATCGAGAAAGGCGGCTGCTGTATATTTCTTTTCATTAAACCCTTTCGTGATATATTCAGCCACTCGTAGCACCCAGAGTTCATATGAACGTTTGAATCTAAATACGAACTGTACTTCAGGGATGATTCCAACAGCTTCATATTCTTCTTTCAGTCTAGCTGCTATAACTTGCTCTGTAATTTTGCTTATTGCTGATAATAAGCTTATTAGGCGATAGTTTTGTGAAACTATGCCGTTTTTTCTAGTTTTTCTATCATTATTACATTATCATTACAGTTTCTTTATACCTATTGGAAAAATATCTTAATTTAGAATGTTGTGGATTTGGTTTAAGTATACTATTAGTTTTGCTGGTAGGCTTTAAAGGGCTCTATTCGTAATGTTATCTGCTCCTGGAGCCTGTTTGGCATTAGAGAGTTTAATTAGTTGTGTGACCTTCTTAGGGGAGGCGTATGTACTGCCTACATTACACTTTCTTCTTTTTAATATTCTTTTTTCTACTTCCTCAGTGAAGTCTAGATATTTGTCGGGATGGTAGTTATTCCTACATCATCTTTGAAGCATGTTTTTATTAGCTATCGCCTTCTGTGTATACAATTTAATTTTCTACATGCAGTAGTTTAATTCGTTTCTTATCGTTTCTTTATATATTTGAAAGCTTTCAGAATGCATATCAATTTAGATTTATTTGTATTTTAGAGTTATTTATATTTATACAGTTGTCCCAGCTTTCTCAGTTGTTCGACATTTTTATTTATCTAATTGACAATTTTTTTCCTCGTGTTTTCTTGTTCTGTTGGCTCTTCTTCTTTTCTTGTTTTTCCCTTCTATTAGATCTTTCATCCCACTGCTAATTTCTCTAAATCTTTCTTTTTTTGTTGGTGTTTCTTCTTATGTAGTGCTGACATCGATAGCGTGTTGTATAGTTTTTACCAAAAATGGTATATATTCTTCTAGTTGTTCTTTTGCTGTTATTGTGGTTTTACTCACAAATCTTTTGTAGTTAACGCGAGACTAAAAATCATACTTCTTTTATGCACATAGGGATGTGTTAGATATAATTGTATGTACTGTTATCGTTACAGTCAAGCCAATCATTTACTCTAATTGAGAGAGGAGGGATTTGTGTCATGACTGGACGCATTTTTTCCTAACGCAAACTAGTCGGACGAAACCGAAATAACTGACGTCGATTTTAACCAATCGTATTCCCAATTTTGTTTCTTTCAGGACAGTTAAAGAAGATAAAGAATTATTTTGTAATAAAATTTTTTGTTCTGTTTTAGGAAACATTTTAATTAGAAAGGAGTCTCCATGGTCAAGGAAATTTGTTAAAAGTAAATTTAAGAAGTATAGTCTTAACTCTCAAAAATGTCAACCCGCAAGGAAAGAATTACAACGAAAATAGAAAAATATTTTTTGGAAAAGCAGAAGAAAATATGGCTAATGGAAAAAAAGTAGTCATGGAAGATGAATCATTTAAGATGGAGAAGTACATACGTAGGAATTCGAATGAAAACCTCAACGATGCCAGAGAGAGAGAGAGAGAGAGAGAGAGAGAGAGAGAGAGAGAGAGAGAGAGAGAGAGAGAGAGACATAGAGAGACAGAGACAGAGACAGAGACAGACAGAGAGAGAGAGAGAGAGAGAGAGAGAGAGAGAGAGAGAGAGAGAGAGAGAGAGAGAGAGAGAGAGAGAGAGAGAGAGCGCGGATTCTAGCCAAGATCCAGAGAGAAATAGATTTCAGGTTCTAAGAATCATTACAATGGAAGAACGTAACCAAAAAATTAAACAAAAAGAGTAAGAATCCCCTCTATCATCCCAACAGAATAAACTGAATAATACTCAGAGCTTATTAGGAACATCAGAGATGTCCCCAATAAGGGAACGGAGATTTAAAAAAAAGTTGTTCTGTGTCCAAACAAAAATAAAACAAAATTTAAATGCTACAACTGGGGTGAAAAGCATACAGCACACTATTCAATGTTTAAGTAACATATAATATATTTATATTTATATATATATATATATATATATATATATATATATATATATATTTATATATATTTATATAACGTAAGACATGGAAAACTAATACCAATACTTATGAGAACAAGCGCATTGACAGTAAAATCATAAATATAGTGCAAACATTATATTGGAACCAAAGTGCCATAGTTCAAATTGATGGGCAACACTCAGAAGAAATGAGGATCTGTAGAGGAGTTAGACAGGGATGTGTTTTATCACCACTTTTGTTTAACTTATATTCCGAAGAAATTTTCCAAAACACGCTCAAGAATATCGAAGCGGGAGTCACCGTTAACGGAAAATTAATTAATAATTTAAGATATGCAGACGACACTGTGACCATAGCAACGAGTATAGAGGATCTAGAACATCTCATCGAAAGCTTTAGTATAAATAGTTGAGATGGGAATTACTATAAACGCTAAAAAAACGAAGTACATGCTGATTACAAAAAAGCCACGAAATATACATCACCTATTGACAATAAATGGTAACGTGATTGAACAAGTAGAAAAATATCAGTATTTGGTAACTTTGATCAATGAAACCAATAATCATACTGTAGAAATAAACAGGCGAATAGAGATTGCCAGATCAGCATTTATACGAATAAAGCCACTCCTAACGTGCAAAAATCTAAATTTGGTGATCAGACTACGTACTATTCGCTGTTATATATTTTCAATACTATTGTATGGAGCTGAGACTTACACATTAAAAAAATGTAATTTAAAAAGAATCGAGGCCTTCGAACTCTGATTATACCGCAGAGTATTGAAAATATCATGGACTGATAGAATTAGAAATAAAGAAGTACTAGAGAGGGTTGGTAAAGAAACAGAACTAGTCACCACTATACAAACCAGAAAACTGGAATACATAGGCCACGTGATGAGAGCACCAAAATATGAAATTTTGAGACTAATAATACAGGAAAAGATTCAAGGAAGAAGATCAAGGAGTATAACCAGAGCTCGAAGGCCTCGATTCCTTTTAAATTACATTTTTTTAATATCCAAGTCTCAGCTCCATATAATAATATTGAAAATATATAACAACGAATGGTCCGTAGTCTGATCTCCAAATTTAGATTTTTGCACGTTAGGAGTGGCTTCATTCGTATAAATGCTGATCTGGCAATTTTTATTCACCTGTTTATTTCTACAGTATGATCATTGGTTTTATTGATCATAGTTCCCAAATACTGATATTTTTCTACTTGTTGTATCACGTTACCATTTATTGTCAATAGGTGATTATATTTTGTGGCCTTTTTGTAATCAGCATGTACTTCGTTTTTTTAGCGTTTATAGTAATTTCCATCTCAGCACTATTTATACTCAAGCTTTCGATAAGATATTGTAGATCCTCTATACTCGTTGCTATGATCACAGTGTCGTCTGCATATCTTAAATTATTAATTAATTTTCTGTTAACGAGGTCTCCCGCTTCGATATTATTGAGCGTGTTCTGGAAAATTTCTATTGACAGGGAAAATAAATTAGTCTATAGAACAGCTAATCCTAGAGTGTTATACGTATAAACTGAAAAACCACAATATATACAGGAAGCTAGAACTTAAACTCTTCAACAACAAAATAAAGAATTATGGACATCTGGGTCAAAATTAACAGAATTATTCAACGTAGAAAAGAAGTTTCAACCCATGAAAGAGATAAAAGAGATACTTCTTTAGGCCAGGTCATTTGCGGGGACATATCAGTAATCAGGGTCTATCCAGGTGTTGGTCGAAGACAAGCAATCAAGTAAGTACTGTGCCAAAAATAATACCTATAGCAAGAGACGTAGCCCAACAGCACATATAATAAGGTACCCAAAAAAATACGGTCCCAGGAGTAATCATTGCAGAAAGGAAACGTTGGCAGAATATATTTAGAAAAAAGATCCTTGACATTTTTTATAAATGATTGGTTAACTTCAGCCAGCCATTAATATTGTGAATTAACGGTACAGTGTGTTTTTTTAAAGAGCTATCTGGGCTCCTCAAGGTTTTAAGCCCTTTTTTTAAGTAGTGTTTTTGAACCAGATTTCCGAATATTTTTGCCATTCAATTTAAACTAATTTCTATAGAGTTATTGTAAATGTTTATAAGCTAAAAAATTGCTATTTACTATTAAATTAAATTTGTGTCCATAAATGTATTTATTTTTAAACTTCTGTGTTCATAGGTTATTAATATACGTCTTAACAAAAAAAATAGGCCATGAATTATTGAGATACATTTAGTCAAATTATCTGGACCGGCCTTAGAAATTGACTTATTTTCAAAAAAATCTTATAAACAAATTCAATTTCGCCAAAACTATTTAACTGATCTGACCCATATTTTGAACATATTTCAAACACGATAGGGCCCTTAAATGCAGGTACATTTAAACAAATGGTAATGAATAATAAAAAAGTTATTAATAATTTTCAAAAACAGCGATTTTGTTGTTAATTTTGTATTAACTTTTTTGTTAACCATCCGATTATATATGATAATCCGTCAATATAAAAGTGAACCTTTCCCCAAAATATTGAAGCCAGAATTTATAAGGGCAATCAAACAGAGCAAATGGAGAAATGCACCAGGCCCAGACGACATATACATAGAGGTTCTAACAATGTTGAGTAAAGACAATAGAGACGCCTTGGTAGGTCTTTTTAATGACATTTATGGGTCCGGTCAAATACCACAGGATTGGCTTCAATTAACTTTTATATCAATCCCAAAAAAGTCAAACGCTAATAGTTGCGACCAATTCCGAATAATCAGCTTATTGAGCCAGGTCCTAAAACTCTTCTTAAAAATAATTCACACAAGAACATACAGCAGATGTGAAAGAGATATTAGGCCCACACAATTCGGTTTTAGACAAGGATTTGGCACAAGAGAAGCACTTTCTAGTCTAACTGTCCTACTTCCGAAATCCAGAGATCAGCAAAAATATGTCTTTCTATGCTTTATAGATTACTAAAAAGCGTTCGATTGTGTTATTTATTCAAAATTAGTAAGATTGCTCCAGGAACATTCGGTAGATGAGAATTCTTAAAATCATAAAGAACCTTTATATGAATTAAGTGGCATCTGTGAGAAAAGGACTAGAATCTACATCATATTTCTCAATTGAAAAAGATGTACGACAGGGTTGTGTTCTGTCACCCCTCCTTTTTAATCTTTACTCTGAAACGATTTTCGATAGAGCCTTAAGTGACACTGAACACGGAATCAAAATCAACGGACAGACTATTAGTAATCTTCGCTATACTGATGATACAATAATAATAGCTGATAGCTAAGAAGCGCTACAACTACTGATAGATAGAATAAACACTTAAGGGGAACAACTTGTTCTTGAAGACTAATATAGACAAGACGAATGGAATGGTGGTTACTAGAACACGAAATATGCAATTAAATATAAGAGTAGTTAACAATAATAATATCCAAAAGGTCCCCAAGTCCAGACATCTCGGTAGTTGGATAACTGAATATTTAGATCCAGACATAGAGATACGTAGCAGGATTGAGCAAACCAGAACAGCATTTACTAATATGAGAACCTTACTAAGCAACAGCAGCCTTAACTTAACGCTTCGATATTGCTTTGTAAAATGTTACATTTACTCCATACTGCTATATGGTGTAGAAACCTGGACCATAAAGGCCAATGTGATGAACCGATTGGAGGCCTTTGAAATGTGGGTATTTAGAAGACTACTTAAGATTCCCTGGACAGATCACACAACAAATGTCGAAGTATTACATCTAATGTGCAGAGAACGAGAATTGCTGCCAATAGTAAAAAGAAGAAAAACTGCTTATCTGGGTCATATATTTCGAAATTCCAAGTACCAGCTCTTAAAGCTTATTATGGAAGGAAAGATAGAAGCAAAACAGGGCATCAGAAGAAAGAAATACTCATGTCTTAAAAACATGAGGGATTGTACAAACCTCGATGCCCATGCACTCTTTAAAGCCACACAAGATTGAGAGGAGTATGGCAGAATTGTCGCCAGTATCCACTTATTGAATAGGGCACCATAAGAAGAAGACCCGATTATAATTAAGCATATCTAATTTTGTATCTTCGTTTTCATCTTCACCTTCATCTTTTTTTTTAAGTTATCTGTGACTTGAAATCTCCAAATAGACAGTTTTTAAGTTATGAGCAAAATATTGAGTTTGACGTCTTGTTTGTGTATTTAAAAATATTTCCATTGAAAAATTGATGAATCCCTAGACGAGAGTATGTTTTTAATATCTCATACTACACACTGCAACTGTCAAACCCGTCTTTACATGTCGAGTAAAAATCTAAATTAATTAACTCATAAAAAGTTTTAAACGGCTATGACTGCACCATAAAAAACTTACCGTAACTGAGTTATTATTAGTTGAAGAAAATACTATATCGGTTGTTACAGTTGGAAGTGTGGCTGGTCTGTTTAGTTCTTCTGTAGAATTCAAAGACTGTATTAAACTATTTGTGTAAAGGCTACTCTCGGTAGGGTATTCTGATGTTGAATAAGGTGTTGTAGTCCAACCAGTCGTGTATGTATTACTATTTTCAGTAACAGCAGCATATTTTTTGGTCACTAAAACAAAAAATAATTATGACGTAGATAATCAGATTTTACTTGATGGGAATTTGTGTTAATCAAATATATTAAACGTAAAACAAACTTTGTTGTTAATTACTAATGTCTTGTAAAAATAATCTTTAAAAATATGAATCTATCACAACACTTATTTTAGTTACCTGTTTTATTTTTGGGTTTATTGGGAGGACTAAGAGTAGGAACAATTAGTGTGTACGTAGGAACAGTAGATGACGTTGGTAAAAGCATACAACCGGAAAGTTTATTCGCTTGAAAACGTGCCGTCAGGTTTATTATTTGATTTTGTTTTATATTCAACACTGCTTCTTTTTCCTCACAAGTCTGCAAAATACAAAAATTATATTTTATTAATATTAAAGACAAAGTGTTTGCGTCGATTAGTCTATAATTATTATACTTAATACTTAATTTAAATAAAATTATCAACTTAATAAAATAAAGTTAACATTGATAATTTAATTTTATCCAATAAAAAATGATAATTTTAGTGATTTTTTTATGATAAAAAAGTAAATAATTGAATTATTAACGTTACTATTTTAACTTTGTGAATTACAATTGGACGACTTTTGCAAAAAATAACTAACCCACATAATACATTTTTTTACTTTATTCATGGTACCGCATTGAATAGTGGTTAAAAATTATATGCAGAATGGAACTAGGCCACAGCAAGTATATGCTGCCATCTATTAGGTAGTGAACTTGAAGATCCAAATTGGTTGGTTCCATTTTGCAAAACTTGGGAATCACATAGCAGAAAATACTTCAGGATTTGGTTCCTTTCTTCAATGACTAATACTTTTGTTTGTCACGCGATAAGGCTAAGACTGCATATTTGTGTTATAAAGTAGTGAAAATATTGCAAATTATTAATTATTAACAATTATTGAGTACAAAACATTTCTTAAACAATGAGTTATAGATCCTCCAGAGAATAACATATACTAAATTTGGTTTTAAATATTTCTATATGATGGCTATGATTCCAACGTAGATCCAAAATTCAGATTAAAGGATGAATATCAAACTAATACAAGACGCAGTGAAGAAGATTATCAGGAAGGTGATGTAACTTCGGAAATAGAAGAAGAAATTCTAGAACAGGTAATAAACTCTACTCCAGTCAATACAGGTATGTTAATAAAGGGACGAAAATATCTTGGTTTAACAAGAGACGAAAATAAGCGCCATAGAAATTTAATATTTCTATGGCTCAATATTAGAAAAAATAGTAAATAAAAGGTTGTTGTGCTTTCTAGAGAAAAATAACTTAATAATTAACGAACAAAGTGGATTTAAAAGAAACAGGTCAACTTTGCATAATTTAATAGGTTTAGAGTCAGAAATACACGAAAGATTTGTATAAAAACAGAAATGTCTTGCGGTATTTGTTGATATAAATAAAGCTTTCGATATGGCTTGGAGGTATAATATTTTAAACACATTAAGTCACTGAGTTGTCAAAGGTCACATGCTCTGTTTTATTCGTAATTTTCTAAACAATCGGAAATTTAAAGTACGTGTAAATGGTATTACATCAAGTAGGAAAAATCAAGAAAATGGAACTCCACAAGGATCTGTTATCAGTTCAACATTTTTTTTGATTTCAATAAAGAAAATATTAGGTAATTTACCAAAACTTGTTAAAGCAAGTTTATATGCTGATGATTTAGTATTATATGAAAAAGAAAAAAATATTCGCTCAATACAAAAAAATCTACAATGTACATTAAATCATCTTGAGAATTGGTCAAAAGCTGTGGGAGTACAATTTTCTACTACCAATACAAAATGTATACTGTTAACTAAGTTATAAAATGGTAATTAACTGTTATAAAATGAAACAGCTCAGAATATGTTGATCATATAAAATTTTTAGGTATGTTTTTTGATAACAAACTCTCTTGGAAAATGCACATTATGTACGTCAAGAAAACTTGCCAAACTGGTCTGAATTTATTGCGAACTATGTGTAACAACAATTGGGGTTCACATTTTAAAAGCCTTATTAACATTTACAAATCATTTATATGATCAAAGATTGAGTACGGATCAACAATAGTTTACGCTTCTTCCAAGACAACATTACTTGCTCAGCTTGAAACTATACAGAATACAGGATTAAGAATAGCCACAGGAGCTTTTTGTACTAGCCCAATTGAAAGTATAAAATGTTTAACTGGTGAACTACCTTTGAAATTCAGGAGAATGTATCTATCGTTACCTTATGCTTAAAATACTCAATCGATAAAGTCACATCCCGCTCTTAATATCACTATTGGGGACCGTTTTAAAGATATTTATATTAAAAAAACTCGAACAGATCCTTCATTCTACGAGAGAATTCGAAGGTTATTATCCTCTTATAGCATTCAATATCCAAACTTCTTTGATAAGTCGACTATGGCTGCATTTCCACCAAGGACAATACCCCCTTTACAATGCGATCTAACTCTTACCAAATACAACAAATTTAAAACTTCTCACAAATTAATAAACCAAGAATCATTTAACAAACTGTCCTGTTTTTCTGATCATTATCACATCTACACAGATGCATCCAAATCCACTGATGGTGTAGCATGATGGATCAGCAATCATCACTCCAAATACCACATTGCAATTTAAACTATCCCCTACTAGCAGTATTCTCTCTGGAGAACTGTACTCGATTCTACAAGCATTCATGCATATAAACAATCCCAACACCTCAAAAACCCTGATAATTACTGACTCTCTTAGTGCATTACATTTCAATAAAACGGCTCTCTACCAGTAATCCTATCGTTCATCTAATACAACATCAATTACACCTTATAAACCAGGCAAAGCAGCAAATTCGTTTCATCTGGGTTCCATCATACACTGGTTTGGAAGGCAATCCATCAATAACAGTGAATACAGCGTCTGTGCCGGATTTTAAATCACTCATAAAAAAGAAAGTACTAAGTGAATGGGGAAATAAATGGCAAAAATCAAAATCATTTCTAAACACTATTAGGCCTACAACACATTCATGATGTGAAATAAACATTGACCGCCCAGTATTCGTTAAAATGACTCGATTGCGTATAGGACACAGCAAACTAACATATATTTTGGTAGATTGTCCCAAATTTATTAATGAAAGAAACAAACATTCAATACCTGGAAATATCAAAGATGTTTTAGGAGATAATTGTAATCCGAAATACCTCTTTAATTGGACGTAGTTAAGCAGAAAACGTCCAACCCAAAAAAAGTGATTGTTGGGAAATTGAGTTTAAAAGATTTTAGTGTGCCCTAGCTAAACTATGCATAATTTATTCGCCTGGCAATGATTTTAAGATAATGATATTCATCTCGTAGGCACCTCGTTTGTAATTTCTTTTAAATGTAAGTTTCAATGAAGTTATTTTGAAAATTTTAGGTTGGACGTTTTTAACAAAAAACAAAAATCCGAAAAAAATTTCGATAAAACATACTTATGTGGGTTGGAATCTTTCAGATAAATAAATAATGTCATATTTTTATAAAAATTTTAATGATCCAAAGAAACAAAATTACAATGATTTTCTTATGTAAATGTAAATTTAAAAAAAGTTTTAATTATTGTGGGTATCTACCTCAAAATCTAGAACTGGAACATTAAATCCATCAACGTCTTCGACTACATTAGCACTTGTAAAATTTTCATAAAACGGTTTAGCGTCTGAAGGAATTAGATGTAAATAGCTTTTAATATCGTTAATTTTATCCTCTGACAGGGGTTTACCATTGGGCCAGAGTTGCATAAGCAGCGCCGAAAAGCTCTCTGTATTTAATCGTCCTCGTCGCTCAATATCCAAACATACACTTTCATCGCCAAAATAACTAGGTTTCATAAAGATGTGGTAAGGATTTTCTTTTGTTAATATAATTTGTTTTGTCTCCAACCAATTTATTTTTTCTTTATTGGTGCCAACTTTTCTGTTTATTGTGGCCTTCTCGAGCTGGTGGGTACTCAAAAACCATTCCTTTTTCATTTGTGCAGCTGTTATTGGAGACTTTTTACGACATGAATTTATTATATTTATATAGTCTAAAGGTGTATATATTCGTTCTTGACGTTTGAGTTGACATTCTATATCCCCAAAATCTTTATCATTTGGTAGAAAACTATGGCCGGAAATCAGGAATTTAAATGTTATAGTTTTTATATTATGGCTGGTTTGAAGAAGACTGGCCATGAGGAGTGTTATTTTAATATTACGGTTCTGGCCTCCACAAGAATCAGACCACAATATAAGATGTTCAACAGTACTTTCTATGTTTTCTAAATATTTTACAATACAGGAACCAACCTCCTGAGCTCCTCTTCCAGCAGTTCCTTCAAGCCATACATAGGAATAACTCTTATTACGTTTGCCTGAAAATACACCGAGATTATACAAGCAAACTTGCCTCTTATAATATATTACATTGGTTGGAATTTTGGGTAAAGGTAGAGTTTTTTGAAGATCGTATGTTAAACACTCTACATTATCCTCATCTTTAGCTCGTTTTAAATCTGCCTTTAATGTTTCTCGTGATTTTTGGGCCAAATCCTGATGAGTGTCGAGTTCAATTTGTAAAAGTTGCTTTTTATGATCATCCGTTTCATTTTGTAGTTTTATTTTAAATGAATCACATACCTGGCATGTGTCCTTCTTGGGAACATTAAATCTCAAATTAAATTTTTCGTAAAAAATCCTCTTATAAATACCAAATTTCACAGGGTTTTGAACTTCAGATTTGTATAGATCATAAATCTTTAATAATGAGAGATGTGCCGGTAAAAATAATGCAGACGTGTTTTCACGACAGTAGTGCGATATGTACTTAGGCAGTTTATTGATCTGGTTGATTATTTCCTGAATTTTATTTTCAGGGACTTTGTTTAAACCACCTTGTTTTCTACCTCTTTGATCAAGAATTGGAGCACGATTGTTTACCTTTCTCAGAGCTGTTGTTACTCTTGACGGAGTTATTCTAAGACTATTGATAAACATTTGCCTATAAGTAAGGAATATTGTCTGGAATACAGACGTCTTTCAGTGTTTCTTCCATACATTCTTTTTTTCGGCATTTCGTGGATATTATTGGCAATAAAGATAGTTTGGGCATTATAAGACCCAAGACTCCAAAAACGATCAAATTCTTGTTTTCGTGACTCTGTAGAAATCAACTCAGAACATTTCATCGGGCAGTTACAATTGTAGTCATATTGAAATTCTTTAGCAGCTTTCAATTTTCCTTTGTAGTCAATGTAAGATTCATTTTTGTTCCTATTAATCTTTGATGTTGCTCGCGTCATTGCAAATTTCTTTTTTCTACCCTTCTTTGGACGACCTGATGTACTGGCTAAAAATGGATTATCATCACAACTTTCATTGTTATCGGAACTCTCTTCATGTGACGATGGTATAAACATATCAGAGGAACCGCTACTAAAGACATCACTTATTGACATATTCTGTAAGAATAAAAAGGTAGGTATTATTAGATAATATTTTAAATAAAAATTTCAAAAAATTATAGAAAGCGTCTATTTTAATTAAAGAAGTTAACTTTTAATCAATTACCAGGTACCAAAAAATAAAACAAATTCAATTCATTCAAATTAATCTTTTTCATAAAGTTTACTATAGGTACTCATCGAAAAATAATTTTCATATGCTTTACATTATTGTATAATTACTTTAATCAATAATAATTGATGATCATAATAATAGGTATCAATTTAACATTGGTATAATAAGATTAATACATATGTGTTTACAAAATTGTGTGTACCTAAGGAAGTTGTATTTTTTCTTTTAGATTGTAACAATAGGTACATCAAAGTTTAGTTTTCATTAAATAGAAATAATATAGCGAATAGCATTATAAAGCATTTTACTAAACAGTATAGGTACAAAGATTTAATACTTACATCATAATCATCAACAGAATCTATGGTAGAAGCTGATTCAAAACATCCAGTTTTCTCGTTTAAAACCATTTCACGAATACGACTATTGGATGACGATGGTTCGCTGTGACGGTAGAATTCTGTCACATTGGTATCATCCATATTCTACAATATATTTAAATTATGTAATGATGTATAAAATGCATTTATTTTAAAAATTTAGTAAACAACATAAACTTTTAGAAGCCGTGTCTTATAAACTGATTATTTTTTCGTGATTTTCGGCCAGATTAAAGAAATACCACAAAACTCTATTTTCTTCTATTTTCTTTATTTTTTTTTTAAGATTTAGTAACAAAATAAATTGAAACGTCGTAAAAAAAAAAGAGAGTTTTGTGTTATTTCTTCAATCTGGCCGAAAACCACGAAAAAATAATCAGTAAACAACATATAGTTATTTTTTAATAAAAAATTTCCGACTTACCTCAACATTGGTAATATTTGAATCAAATTCCACGCTAGACATTACACTATTTGTTTGGTTTTCCATAAGTTTTGCTAGCTCACACATGTATTTGCTTCTTTTCGACATAATTATTATTAAATAAGTATTTTTAAACCCGAACAGTCAGAAAAATCAGACACAACTGAATAAAAAGAAATGTTTATCAATACATAGGCACATTTACTTAAAACTAAAGGAAAGTGATTACTATGCTTAAGATGAGTACCTATAATAAATTAATTTTTATCGACCAAGTTCCAGGGTTTATACGCACAAGGCACGTTTTAAACATTAATAGGGCACATTCCCGTAATAAAATTTTATTATCGACCGAAATTGAAGATTCAAACTACTTTTAACATATTAATGAAATAGTAAACGTAAAATGATACCAAGTGGTTTGGACGATTTCTGATTATACTCTTATTTTTAACAAGTATACCGAAATTTATAAGTAGAAAACATCCAATTCACTTGGATGTTTTTAACACAAAAAAATGCACAGTAGTTTTGTTATCGCATGGAGCGTTAAAGTGATCCAACCCACTTAGCCTGTTTTAACCACTCTTTTAACACGATTACTTAGATCGACATACATTTTTTAGAAAAAATTCAACCCACTTGGATTTTTTATTATCAATGAAAATCTCAGTTAACCTAGTTTGTGGGTTAGAACTTTGACGATTATTAAAAGAGTATGTAATGTTTTCACTTGGACGGTTTCTGCATATTATAAAGCAAGAAATTATATGCTCGCTGGTGTAAAGAACTCATTTTTAACAATTTGTGGGTTGGACGTTTTCTGCTTAACTACGTCCAATTATCCAAAGGATATTAATATTTTAAACAAATTGTAAATGAGTTTAATTTACTTGTATTAATATAAAAACAGGTTTTACTTTCTTTACTAATAACACCATATTGTAAAATTATTCTTCACTTAAATATTGTACTACAAACCTACCCACTTAATTGTAATGTACAACTGTACAAATCCCGACTGTTTGTAATTTAATTAATTGTGTTTTGTAATTGTAATTAATTGTATTGTGTATTATATCCTCCCGCTAATAACTCCAAGTAGTTGATGCGGTTAATAAAAAAAAAACCTGAAATGATTGTCTTTTATAATGAAACCAAAGAGGGCGTAGATGTCTTGGATAAAAAATGTCCAATTTATAGTTCAAGTAGATGTTGGCCTATGGCGGCATTTTATTCCATCATCGACCCCACAGGAGTTAATTCATATATATTAAACCAAAGCTATCCAGAACATACTACGGGCACAATTTGTGAAGCTGCTCGTCAAACAACCCGTTAAACGATATTTGAATAGAGGAATTATCAACCAAAGACTGCCAAGAGAATTGAGAATGAACATCAGTAGAATACTGAACAAACCGATAATTAATGAAAACGTGCATCCCGATATGAACCAAAAACGAATAAGATGTGGGCTCTGTCCACGAGCAAATGATAAAAAGACTTCATGTGATGTTTGTAAGATATCGATGTTTGATAACTGTAGAGTTAATATTTGTAAAGATTGTGCAAAGTAACTGTTTATCTGAATTCCAAAATAGCTAAAGTTTGGGTGTTGTAATTTTTTATATGGGAGGTTTATTTTTTTGATTTATTTTGTTTTTTCATATTTCGTATATTTGATGTTTAATTCCCCGTAACTATTTGATAAACATTTTATACAATAAAAAAATTACAATATTTTTAGTAAACCATTTCTATATTTAGGATATTTTGACATGTAATTTGTAATATGTTTAATAACTAACAATTTGGAAAAATATTATAAGAAAAAATTCATACACTAATGTAAAATATATCAAAGAAATCATATTGAACATAATTTGTCATATTTTTGAAAAATGTTGGCAATACCAAATAGAAATTATATGGGGTCTACATGGCACCACATCCGTAGTTCTTCTTCTTCTTCTTCCTTTATTGGGTAATATCTCAGGGGATAATTTGCCCAGCTAACACTAAATTGTAATTATTTTATATTGAATGAACACTATGTCGAAACTTCTTCTTCTTCACAGACCACTAATTGATCTGTGTTCTTCTTGGGCCAAACAGTTAGTATAGGAAAGTCTATTCAACACAGGATAAAACTTTTCTCTCTTGGAGGAACAACCAGTCTTTTTCTGCATAGTCTTTTTTGATGAGGTCCTTAGAGTTCCACAGCAAACTCTTCTGCAGCTATCTACTTAATTCAATAGCTACTTTACTGTGGACTGTCCAAGTTCCTCTTTTTTCTTTTTTTCTACCAACGGATGATAGAGAACCCAGGTGGAAAAAGAGAGAATAATTTGTAAGTTTGTGTTATAGTAGATAAGATAAGAATATATAATTATAGATTGATTTTGACTAGATTAAGAAAAGTAATCAATAAATTTAGTCTTTGAGGATTAAGATTGGATAGGAGAGAGCATATCTCTATAGGAGTTTGTAGTTTTGTTTTAACCAATTCTTTGTAGAGGTCAAAATTTGGAGAAAAGTTTATTGGACACTCTAGGATAATATGATTCAGAGATCCAATTTGACCACATTCACAATACGGGTTGTCCTGAATACCTATGCGGAATAAATGAACGGTAGTGGAACAATGTCCTGTTCTCATTCTAATTACTGTGGTGATATGCCTTCTGTCTTTATAAGGAAATTGATTGAACCATGGTGATTTGTTCCATGTATTGACTATTTTTCTATAAAACGACCCTTTTGATCTATTTGAATTCCATTCTTGTGCCCATAGAGTCCAAATTAGCTTTTTAATATAAAATGAGTAGTTTGAATAATGCAATTTAACTTTGGCTGGCATTTTTAGTGATCTTCCTATGTTTGCCAATTTGTCTGCAACACAATTGCCCTTAATATCAGAATGCCCTGGAATCCAAGCCAAAATAATACTAATGTTCTGTTGATTGGCTTCTATAATGCCCCTTTTGGTCATGATAGAGGTATGTTCAGTTTCCATTGAGTAAGATGTTTTCCCTATCTTTTGGATAGCACTCTTAGAATCAGACAAGATTAAGGCCCTCTTGATATCCTTCTCCAAGACAAATTGAACCGCATGATTAATTGCAATAATTTCTGCAGTGCAAACTTGAGTCTGCGTAGGGAGTTTACTAGAGTATGAGTATTCAAAGTCAGGACAAAAAACACCAAATCCTGCTGAGCCCTTACTATCAACTGACCCATCCGTAAAGATTATAGTGTGAAGTGGATTGTCAAGTGACATTCTTTGAAATTGAATTAATGCATGTTCATCACTTTTATTAGATTGCACATTCCTAATAGGGATAGAAGTTAATTGATATTCTAATTCAAAATTGTGACACGGAAATAAGTCGCTAGAAAATAAATTTGGGGTATATTGGAATTTATTCATGATGGAAACTAAGAGGGGAATACCTTTTTTATTCCAGTAATTAGGATTTGATTGCATTGATATCTGTAATCCATTCAAGGCAGAAATTATTGGGTTGTTAATTAGCATCAGATTTTTTAGGAGGAATTTAGAATTAAGCCATTCCCATCTGTACTTGAGAGGAATTTGACCACTTTCACCTAACAATGCATAAATAGGGGTAGATCTCATACATCCTGTTATGATACGAATACTCTTATATTGTAATTTATCTAACCTGTTGATTAGCGCCTTGGGACAATCTGATAATATTTGACATCCATAATCTAAATGACTCTGTATCAAACCATTATGAACTATCTGGAGAGTTTTAGGATCACTACCCCAATATGTTCCACATAGAGCTCTCATTAAATTCAAGCTACGACTTACTTTTAATTCTATTAAATCCACATATGATTTCCACTTTAGGTTTTTTTGAATAACTACCCCTAAATATTTCACTGTATCGACCCATTTAATTGCATGACCTCTAATTTTTACGTTTGGAGGATTAATTTTACGATTTCCCATTTGAAATATAATTGCTGAGGACTTATTGTAAGATAGACTAAAGTTGTGTTCTAATAACCAGAGATCCATCCTTTCCATTAATAAGTTCAAAGAATTAATTAATTTAAGTAGATCTGCCCCACTAACCAAAATAACCAAATCATCTGCATACTGTATCAGATTACAACCGTTGGGAATAATCTCGTATAAAGATAGGGAATACAGATTAAATAATATTGGACTTAGAGGGGAGCCTTGAGGTAAACCCTGATTAGTTTTTCTTGGACCATGAATTTGACCAGTTTGGTCCTTTACATAAATACTACGATCATTTAATATATAATAAATGACATTTGCTAGTTGAATAGGAATGTTATATTTAATTAGTTTAGAGTATAAAAGAGAGATGTTGACACTATCATAAGCTGCTGAAATATCTAGGAAAAGTCCTACGGTAAATTGATTCAATGAAAATCCTTGTAGTATTTTAGAATTTAGTAATGAAATGCATTCCATGCAACCTCTACCCCTTCTAAAACCAAGTTGCAATGGATTTAAAATATGATTGTGTTCTAAGAACCACTCAATTCTGTTTTTAATTAATGTTTCCAGCATTTTACCAACACACGATGATAGAGCTATTGGCCTATAATTAAGTGGGTCAGTTTTATCCTTTCCATGCTTAACAATGGGTAATATGACCGTTTGTTTCCACGAAAGAGGAACCTGTCCCTTCCGGATACATTCATTAAAGAATTGAATTAAGAGTAATGATCCAGAGTGCGGTAAATTTTTTAACATAGAGTATGAAACCTGATCAGGACCCACAGCAGAATCAGTTTTAGAAAAAAGAGTATTGTGATATTCATCAAATGATATGGGTTTCTCAGAATACTGCAGAGGACTGAAAAGTAATTCAAAGTCGCCAGAAATAGGTGAGAGAAATGTTAAAATTTCCTGAGCTACCTCCTCTGGTGGCAATTGAGATAAAAGAGACAATTTACTACCAGAAACCTTGTTAATTTTATTCCAAACATCTTTAAGGGGAGTATTTCTATTTAGTTTGCTACAATAGGATCTAAAGCTTATTTTGCGCTTTAATTTTAGGGATTTTCTAGCTTTCGCTAAGAATTTTTTAGCCTCAATATAGTTTTCAACACTAGGAGAATTTTTAAATGTATTAATAGCTGAAACTCTCTTTTGTATTATATGAGCACATGAATCATCCCACCATGGAATGTGATATTTGTTGTTATAAGAGGAGGTCCAAGGAATTGATGTGTCTGCCACTGATGATATATATTCGATAAAATTTTCATAGTCCTCAATTGGAAACGATGAGAAAATACACTCTAGTTTTTCATGGAAAGAAACCCAATCAGCCTTTTGAAATTTCTTCTTTTAGAAACCTGATTAAAGTCCTGTGTTGGGATACCGACATAGCATAGAATGGGAAAATGATCACTAGATCCTGTATCTGGAATGGTGGTCCATCCACTAATTTTGGGTGCCACATCTATCGAAGCCAATGATAAGTCAACTACTGATTTGCTGCTATTAGGACGAACCAATCTTGTTTGAGAACCATCATTAAGAAAAATTAACTTAAGATCTTCTGCAGTTTTCAAAATATTTCTGCCATTAACACTATCTCTTGAGCTTCCCCATGCTCTATGATTACAATTTAAATCACCCATGATCAGTAGAGGTTTGTTAATCGAGTTGACCAAAGAAGACCAGCATTTTTTGGAAATGAGATTGTCCAAAGGACAATATATATTTAATATATTTAAATTATACTTGGGTAAAAAGGTGAGTTGAAATTGAACATCTGAATTAAAACCAGGATTGTTAATATGAATATCCCGAAAATCTATATTGTATTTGATAAGGGTAATTAAGCCCCCATATCCATCACCTCGATCCTTTCTGATAATGTGATACCCTCTGCATCTAATTGTATGTTGGTTAGAGAGCCAAAACTCACTAATGAGGACAATATCAGGGTTATAGTCTTTAATAAGGACTTTTAAGTTATCAACATTGGTATTATAAGATCTTATATTCCATTGTATAACAGTTAGTGGGGCGTGATGATTGAAAATATAAATTGTTAAAAACATGTATGTACCAGGTCAAGACGAGAGGGGAGTTAGTATTCTGAGTCCTCAGACCCAGATACCTCCATCCCTCCTCGTTCCTGACTAGTACTTATAGCATTATGTGATACACTTTTGTTTTTATGATTACCAATCTCTACATTTAATCCACCATGATCCTTAGGAGAAGTATAATTTTTATTAATCAATTCACCAATAAATGTCATAACCAAATCCTTGTGATCTTGATTGAGCATTAATATAGCCTGATTTAAATCTCTTTGGGTCTGAGAATTATTTATAAAGAAACTAGGAGATTCTTTGGGGGATCTCCCATTAGGATTGTTCAATACTTTAGAATGAGTACTTTGATCAAAGCCTATATTTAATGTTCTTTTCCTTTTTGATGGAGTAGATTTTGTAATCTGACTGTAGGAAGCAGAATTTGAAGACAGGGATGTAGCAACTGATCTCCTCTCTTGAATTGAAATACTATTTGCAGAGGATGGATTAGTTACAAGATTAGGAAAATCCTTAATGTTCAACTTTGGGCTAGATGTTTCCCTTGGAATGTTTTGGTTAGCTTCATAATATGATAAGTTGGCAAACGACATAAGTTCTTTAATACTCTTTTGTCTTTTTCTTTCTTTACATTCAGGATGTCTAGAATCATGATCTGCTGTTTTACAGAACATACAAAATCTACTGCACCGTACAAACGAGGGAGAATCATGATTTGTACCACATGTAACACATCTGTTTTTTCCCTTGAATTGAGAAAGAGAATGCCCATATAAAAGAAAATTATGACATTGGAGAACTGGACTAACAAAGGGATCACCTTTATAGGCAGACCATAAATTTCAATTTCTTTAGGGATATTCCTTCCAGAAAAAGTTAAACAAATAGTACCTGTAGGGATGAAAGTGGTTTCTGAATTATTTTGCATAACCCTTATTCATTCTTTTAACAGAGATAACTTTACAAAAGGGTAGATTAGAAGAAGTTGACATTTTAATTTCCTCTTCTGACAAAGATTTAAAGACTCCCCTAACAATACCTTTACAAGAGATAAGATGAGTGGGAATGAAAACCTCATAACCTAATTCTTCCCAGTCCTTCCTAAGGATAAACGAATTGGCAGATTGTCTGTCCTTGAATACTACCCCAACTCTATTTTTTCCCTTTCTATCAAACTTAGAAATATCTTTCAGTTTTAAATTAAAGATAGTCTTAGCAATACTTAGGACATGATAGTTACCCACATTACTATTTTTACCCTGAACAAAGACCTCAACGGGCCCCAAATCTGATTCAGAATATAAACTTTTTTCCTTAATGTTTACATTCTCTGTAGCATTCTTTTTAGGCAGATTTTGACTTATATTAGGGTCGGGATCTGGTGGCCGGTCGGGAGGAATTTTTTCCTCCATAATGGCGAACGTAAACAAAGTTTAAATCTACCAAAACGTTTAAATGTGGTTTGACTATATAGAAGATTAAGAAATATGTAAAGGAATAGGATCACAAAGAAAATGTTAGTAGGGCTCTTACTTGTATTTTTCCACCTTCCACCATCAAACTTCAAAAAAAAACCAACCTGGAATAACAATTATCCAAGCTTTAATTTGTAATCCAAAATAAGCGCAAATTCGTAAAATATACTGTACTTAAATTACAAAAATGCGCAGAAACCTTTGAAATGCGTATTCAAACTTTGACTGTTCAACTGACAATCACATCCGTAGTTATATTCCAGAAAGTACACGTCAGTGGTAGAAGGTTAGGTTAAGCTACTGTTTATTTTGAGAACGATTTCCGAAGTGGAAATTAAAACGTCACTAAACTAACTTTACTCTTTAATTGCTTATTCCCATTTAAATAGTAATTACGGAAAATAAAATAAAATAATGTGAACATGACAGTTGTTGTAAAAAAGTATGGTTAAGGTAGAGTTAAATTCTTCAGAAAACGCGAATGTTTTTGTTAATAAATTTTTTTTTAAGTTATGAAGCTTATATACAACGAAAAGGTATTATTAAGCAGAGGTTAACTTAGGGCTATCCGAAAAAGAACTTTCCAAAATTATTGAACCCCGATATGGAAACAATTTGGGAAAAAAATCTCTAAATTATGCTTTGAAAGAAAGACATTGAAATGGTCAAAACTTCCAATAATTGTGGCATTTAGAGGCTAAATGCTTTTAAATCGGGTAGTTATAGAAATATTCATTTATAACGTTGAATTGTATATTTACAATTGTGAAAGTTATTTAGTGCAAGAAGTGTTTGCAACTGCAGGGAAAACATAAAATATATATAGGGGAGAAGTGGTATAGTTGACCCCGGTGGGATACTTGATTCCCATTTAAATTTGACGCCCAATGATATCCTATTACTGTTCTGTTGACCCAATTAGGTAGAGACCATACTGTTTACTTTGTTTTGACAAATAACTGCTACTTCAGAACACGCCTGACATTTTAATCAAAATTATTCTATTTTGTGAAAGTTTGAAAGTTTATTTTACGCATACGAGGTAAGTTATAACAACTTTAATTCGTTTAGTTTATAATTATACTGCCCAAATAGGTAAAACATTTGTACTTTTATACTACAAGGTGCGCCAGGTTTTTTCACTTGACCAAGAAAAAGAACTTGGTATGTTTTCGAAAGATATGTCCAAGATGTATTACGGTCTTACTGTGGTAAGACGAAATTGGCATACTTGTATGCTGCAACAAATAGCATATCCCCCTGCCTGGAATAAAACAAAGCAAGCTGGCCGCGACTGGTACCAGGGTTTTCTTGATAGAAACCCTACGCTGTCATTAAGGACACCAGAAGTCACAAGCTTGGCATGAAGCTCACCTTTTAATCGTCACATAGTTGGTACATTCTTTAATCAATTAACAAATGTTTATACACGGTAACAGTTTCCTTCTGAACGTATATGGAATATTAACGAAACTGGCCTCACTACAGTACACAAACCGGCTAAAATAATTGTTGTGAAAGGGTCGAAGCAGGTGGGCAAAATTACATCTGCAGAACGAGGCGAACTGGTTACGGTGTATGCTGGCATCAATTCTGCAACGGGTCATATGCCTCCTTACATTATTTCCCAGAAAAAACTGCAGGACAGATTTCTAAGCCAGGCACCTCCTGGCAGCAATGAAACAACATATCCCAGTGGATGAATGACTTGCTCTGGTTTTCTGAAGTTTTTGGAACACTTTGTTCGTTTCCCTCAGCCAAGCCTAGATCGGAAACATTTATTTGTTATGGAAAACCATGAGAGCCACTGCTCATTGAAGGCTGTAAATGCTAGAGACAACGGCATCGTATTTCTTACAATTCCGCTGCACACCTCTCATAAGTTGCAGCCATTGGGCCGAGCGGTTTTTGGTCTACTCAATACTTACTACTCTCAAGCAGCTTCCAATTCTATGCTCAAATTTCTCTGGAGAACTATTACCATTTACGACATTGCAGAACTGATTAGAGATGCGTTTCCCCGAGCCATGGCTTGTTCAAATATCATAAGTGGGATCAGAGTATCTGGAATATGGCCGACAAATCAAAACATATTTACTGACGACGAGTTTATGACCAGCGCTGTCACGGATCGTCCCGACCCAACTTTGATTTAGTAATCAGTTGTGGATCCAATACAGTCAACGCCCAGTGCTAGTACATCAATTTGTAACATTGGGAAATGTTACATGTAAAACTGTGAAATATTTTTCTCCATAATACATCATGCCCTATCCCAAGGCAGCACCTCGTGCTTAATCTTCTCGAGGAAAAAAATGGGGGCGCTCTCGCATCCTAACTGATATCTCTAAAAAGCGGAAATTAAAGAACTTGCTCTTAAAAAAGTCGCAATCAATAAGGAAAGAGCAGAAACACTTTCAACATTTAGAAACACTGAACTTTTCGATTCGACTGATGAAGGGAAGGATGATCTTCTAAGCCTTCCAGATAGCAGCGGTGGCTTCGACTTACTTTTAGATAATAAGTTTAGTCAACGACTACATTTTAGTTAAGTTTTGTACTAAAAAACAATAAAGTTTTATGTTGGAAAAGTTTTTTGCCTGAAAGAAAATACATGGAAAGCTAAATTCTTAAGGCGGGAGGTTAAATTCTTAAGAAAATTCTTAGAAGGAAGCTGTTTTATTTTTCCAACAGTAGAGGACGTCAGCGAAGTGGACCGGATAGACGTACAAAAGCTGCCGCAGACGTCCGTCAGCAGAACGGCCAGGACTGCTGACATTATAAAATTTACCCATAGATTTGATGCTAATTAATGTTTTCTAAATAATTGTTCTTTTTGGCTCACTTAATTTTTGTGTTTTATGTTTTTATTTAATAAAGCATGTAGTTTAATTTGTTTCATTGTTTAATTTAATTCCCTTTCATAATTGGCAATAATTACTTATGCTATGCATCATAGGTCAGATACTTTATCCCAGGTATCCTCCATCTAGTAGCCTCCTTCACGGGGATCAATTATCCCTTATAAACCGGGGTCTTGAACCGCACTAGTGTTTTACAAAAACTGATCTACCTTATTTGTTCTAGAAGAAAGAGATTCTTGGTGAACACCCAGTGGAAGGTTAGGTTAGGTTAGATGGAAGGTTGAAGGAGATAACCACATTATAAACCTGTTTAATGAAATTCAGAAAATCACTATTATAATCTGAAATAATCTTTAAACGCTTAATCAGGGATCAACCATCCCGCCTCTCCCCTATGTGAAAAAACAGATTTTAAGAAATATTCAGAATTTGACACAAAAAAAGATTATGGTAACAGCGTAGGATGTTAATTTCTCTTGAATTTGAAACTTTTGACGAGATTGTAATTTCAGTTAACTCTGTCTAGAGATTATTAATTTTATCGCTTCGAATACCTATAAGTGTCAGTAATTAAAAATTCCTGGCCTATTTGAGAGGGAGCATAAGTCGATTAATATTGTTGAAGTTATCGCACAACTTTTTTTGTAAGTAAAAGTCAGAACCCACCTCTCACATCCAACAATGACAGCGACATCTATCGACAATTAAAAAAAGTCTTTAATCTAAGCTACTTATTTATTCATTTTATTCATAGGGAATCTAAATCTGCAATAAAAAAAATGGGGGTTAATCTTTATCCCTCGATCTTCTCCTAGTTCGAAGTTCCTTCCTCGACCTTCTCCGTTTGTTTCAGTTTACCGCCTACAGTTGAAAGTTATATATGTGTGTGTAATAAATATATATATATATATATATATATATATATATATATATATATAAGAAAAAAGAAGTACTTGTGACTCGTTTGGAAAAAATATAACACTGTTTTTGATGGGTTGGAGTCAATAAAATTTTATTGACTCCAACCCATCAAAAACAGTGTTATATATATATATATATATATATATATATATATATATATATATATATATTTTCTTGGCTTGGACAATTGTCATTCAGCCAGTCTCCATCAACATAAGTTTTTTTCAAGAATTTAAATATGTCAATTAGTAAAACATGATTAATATAATAATAATATAATTATTCCTTACTAAGCTAATGTATATACTATGTTAATAAATACTATATCATACCTTTATTATAATTTAGTTATTGAAAGACGCCATGAGAAATTCATAGTGTATACATCTTACAAATAAAAAAAATAATAAACATAAAGATATCTACATACTATATTAATAATTATAACTATGGTAATATATATATATTTTTTTTTTCACTACGTTAGGACAAAAACTCGATTCAACATCTCGGAGGTTTAGATCCTCTTAGGGCTGGTTCTACAATCAAAGTATAAATTAGAGAATAGTTATTCTGAGTATAACTTAGACTTGAGTTTATTCCAAGTATAACATTTCGAGCGTTCTACATTGTGAAATCGACAGCGGAATAGTTATTCTGGGTATAACCACAGAACACTAAGGTAAAACGAAATAGTAGATTTGATAGCCTCAAAATTAGTTTAAATTGTTATTCACAGTGACATTTGGCAGTTGTCATAACTGTAAAATTTGTTTACAATTGAAAGTATTTTATGTACTTTATCTTTATCTAGTATTTTATCTACGATTATATTATTATACTTTGCAAAATTAATATAAAATGGATAAGAAAAGATGTAACAATTTTACATATACAGAAATTGAATTCAAATGCTACATAAATATATATCTAATTCATACCGAATTCTAAAAGTTTTTGGATGCCTTACTAGGTATTCCTTCTTCAAAATCTTCATCATCAGATTCAAAAATATTATTATTAACTGGATCCATATCAAAAATTTTATTTTATATATAAAAACAAACAAAACCACAGTTCAAAGATCGAATGGCATAAAGTGAGGTTAAAATATCACAGATTTGACAACCACTCGCTGACCAATAGAAATGCAGTATAAATTTATACTCAGTATATCTGCGCAACTTTGGAGGGATAAAGTTATTCTATAGATATACTCCGATTATCTTATTCCTAATTTATTCTTTGTTTGTAGAACACCATTAATGAAGTTATTCCAAGTATAACTTCTCAGTATATACTAGTATTGTACAACCGGCCCTTACTGATTGTTTTAGAATATTTTTATTTTTTTTTTTCTTATTTTCTTTTTTTTTAATATACATATTTTTATAATCATATAAATGATTTATTTTTTTTTTTAATTTATTTTTTTTAATCTATTTTTTAAGTACTTTTTTTGTATTCTTTTTATTTTTTTTAATCTTTTTTTTAATAATTTTTTTTATTATTTTTTTCGTGAATTTTTTCTAAACATAGATTACAAATCTTACTAGTTACAGGCATACTTTACTATCAGACAAAAAGGTTATCAAGCAGTTAAACATTTTCTTTTCATTGAGTGATAGTAGAAAGAGAATATTAACAGGAAGAGGGATGTTCTTGTCTATCATTCTTTTAATTAGGTTGTTGGTGGGTTGTTTATACTTTTGACATTCAAAAAATATGTGGTTTAAGTCACTTTTAATCTGACATTCTTGACAAATATCCGAATCTAATATATTTATTTTAAATAAATGTGCAGTTTTAAATAAATGCTAAGTCTACTGATGGTAGTTATGTATTTGCGAGGGAGGACGAAATTCTTATACTAAGGTTGTTTTGGAATAATTGGTTGTATCAAACTGTATTGTGTTGTTGAAATACTACAGTACTTTTCCCAGTGTTCTCTCCAGTTGTTCATTTGTTTGGTTCTTGAACAAGCAAAAGCATCTATAATGCAAGGTTGATAGTTGGTAAGTGTTCCATAAACGATGGAATTTTTTGCTAACTGGTCTACGTGTTCATTATATGTAAGTCCTGAATGTGCTTTGATCCACATCAATTGTATTTTTTGGGTGTATTTATTAATTTCAAATAAGCATTTTTTAATTAAACAAATGTATGGATTATAAGTACTACAGGATAGTTGCGGTTTTTGAATAGCTGTAAGTACAGATAATGAATCAGATAAAATCACTGCTGAACTATACGATGCAAATTTAAAATAATTTAAAGCCTCATATATGGTCACAGGCTCGGCACTAAAAATAGAGAAATTTGTGGGCAGCTAAAACATTTTCCTATAAATTTATCTGGGATATAAAAGGCACAACCATTACCGTTTGAACTTTTAGGTGCATCTGTATAAATACAAACAGATTTTGGCCAATTTGTCAGATAGTTGTTTAAAACAATACGACTTATTAAAGGGTTCTCATGATAAATAGGTTGTATTATATGTACTTGATCCAGTAACTCAAAGAAATCTTTAAAATGTACTACTTTGTTTGCAACTATATGTTCAGTATCTTAATTTGCAGTATTTCGAAATGCTTCTCATAACGGTGGAGAATTCTTGTGAGTCCAATATTTATGTGTTAAGTCGAAATAATTTAAAATACCAAATATCTTTATATAAACAAGTGTTGTAGCAACAAACTTTAAGCAGAAATTTTTGACTGCTATATTCTCTTCTAAATTTACTGGGCGATTCCATTGTCTCAACATAAAGTGGTTCAATAGGGGCAGATCTCATAGCACCAATGCAACACCGTAAAACTGTGTCTATAAAAACATCGATACGACCTAAAATATTGTTACTAGCGGAGCCGGAAAGTACAGAGCCATATTCTATAATGGACCTGATATAAGAACGATAAAATAGAAGACAGGTTTCAACATCTGCACCCCACCAAGTTTTTGAAATTGATTTTAGACAGTTTAGTGCTTTATTATATCTATCAAGCATAAAATCAACATGCAGTTTGCAGGTCAGTTTTGTATCCAAAATCATACCCAAATATTTTATTTACTTACAGAGGGGAAAATAATTATCATTTAATTTTTAAATATGTATATAAATGTAATTAAATAAAAATATACTTATATACATATACCTACTTTATTTGTTTTATAAACAGCCATCCATTGGTCGTCGGTATCATAATATAGTAAAAGGTTTGGATCCCCTTGATCCTCGTTGAAATCTATCTCATACTCAAATTGTCCTTCTTCTGATAAAAAGCAGAAACGTGCTATAAAAGCCCAATTCTATAAATTAAAATAAGATATATTAGTTTAATATGCAGGTTGATTATTAAAGAATTGGTATTAACTATTTTATTATTTATTATAATATGGTAACTGCAGCTTTTCTAACAGAGTATTTTTTTGCTTAGTCCATTCAGTGCCAAATAAGAGATATCTCGTATATAGAAAACGAAAAGCTCGGATTTATTCGGAAAAATATTTCCATAAAATTTTTTTTGCACAATCACTTTTACGAGATATTGCAAAATAAGGTTCAAGAAGTCGTCGAGATATTCTCGATCGAACCTCCGAACAGAAAACATATCAGCAATTATCAATAATTAATATTTAATATTAGCTTGTTATTAGTTTGGACAAAATAAGAATTTTTTTTTATTCAAATGTAAAATTTTGTTTATATCTACAATATAAACAAAGGTGCAGTGTAAAGGTGTTACTTCTTCTGGTTTTTGATTTTCCTATTTCATTTATAACAAATCAAGGGTAAACAACTATTTGGCGTGAGGTTAATTACAGTTCTTCCGGTAAAGATCCATTATAAGCAACAGAGCCGTATTCAGCATATTTAGCCTAAGCATGGAAATGGATTCAGCAGCGGGAACTTCCACCCTGGAAAGTTCTGGCAATCTACTTGTAAACTAAGGTTTTTTACTAGAATAAGTACTTTAGACCAAAATAGTACACATCCAATCATTACATCTGAAATTTTACATCTTCTTGAAGTTTGCATAAACCAGGACAACTTTGAATTTAATAATCAAATATACACAAATAACAGTGCAGGACTTATAATGGGCAATCCTCTAAGCCCATTGCTATCAGATATTTTTATGGATCATCTAGTGACAAAGATTTCAAAACATCCCATAGTCAAACAGTTTTTATATTGGTGGATATACGTAGACGACGTACTAGTATGTTTCACAGGAACTAACAGGCAATTCGACCAATTTTTATCGTAGTATAATTCACTTTATAGTCATATTGGATTTACAATAGAAATAGAAGAAAATCAATCCATAAACTTTTTAGATTTAAAAATTATCAGACTTAAAAACAAACATGACTTCTCCATATTTCATAAACCAACCCATCCTGACACGACTATACACAATTCATCATCCCATCCCAGACAACATAAACTGGCAGCCTATCATAGTATGTTACATAACAGAAATTCCGATGTCAAAATACAACATCGAGACAGAATTAAATAGCATTAAGCAAATAGCAGTAAATAATGTTAATTATTTGTTTGTTCGTTAATACCGAATAAACAATTAATAAAATTATAGTTTATTCGTCTTCCGGGTTTGGACCGTGTCATTTGTGAGTGACCCAAAAGTGGGTTCATCTCGACGTTTCGCTACAATTGTATGTAGCTTCTTCAGGAGAACAAAGAAAAAGAAAAAGAAGACAGGAAGATGGGTAGTTATGTAGCGTTTACGCTACTGATTAACCCCTTTAGAAATTTTTATTACCCGCCTACGATCGATTTTAAATCGGCATTTCTCCACCCACGCGGTTAGCGCTTTGAAAGATTGGTCGAGTTTGTACGAAAACGATCAGTTTTGGTCAGAACTCAACGCAGCCACGTCGATCGGTGAAATTGTTCACCTTCAAAGTGACGGAATTGGAGCAGAAAAATAATTTGGGGAAGAATAAATTAATTCATATATAAAATAGAAATATCTTAATCATAATAATAAGTAAAATTTTTTTTAAAATCAATATTTATAAGAGTTCCACATAAAAGGAAGATTTTTTTTGGCGTGGTGCGGCTCCATGTAAGTAAATCATTTTATATGTATTATCTCTTTATCATATAATCAAATTTATCATTGAGTTTAGTATTTCTTTAGAGATTTATTTTTGAGTTCCGAAATAATTTAAATATAAAATTTCCTTGATTTACTTGCAAAGAACAGAAGGTCATTTTTTTTTATATAGTTAAACTTAAATTCTGTTTTATTCCATGTCGTTACCATTAAGTTTTTTTGGTTTTTTTTTACCTAACTTTTTTGGTGGAATATAAAAGGTTCTACAAATGTGGGACAGCCTTCTGTATTCTGCGCATGTTTATTTCATGGCGCAAGCCTGTCACGTCTACGAAATTAACTTCGGAAATTCTGACATGTTGACATAACCTAATGTTTTGATGTTTTGTTTTGGTGCAGTCAATCCATGCTGCTACACCTATTAAATTACATATTTATTAAATTAAATAATAATTTTAGATTCCGTCACTTCACGTGAAAATATTAATTTCACTTCACTTGAGGATATTCTCTTCAGAATATTCCCTCAAGGACTCAAGTAACTGAATCCTTAAACTAGTTAGCAAACCCGTGGATTTTGCTGTCACCCAGAGACCAGTGACTGGTTGTGGCTTTTGTGACCAGGATTCGTCTTTACAGCCATAAACTGATGTAGCCGTGCCAAGAGGAGTTTTCCTATGGACTTATAGTGCTGTAAAGATAAGTTGTTTAACTATTTGACTTTTTGTGTTACTTTCTATTTACTGTTTAACTTTTGTTACTTCCTATTTAGTAGTATACCCTCTTCATATGCATATGATAAGGTGAATACCTTTGTGATAATTTACATTTTGATAAAATATAATTTTTGATATTATTGGGAGAGGGAAAATATATTACCTGTTTTTATTAGTTTTTTTTTAAATAGGATTTTAAGAGTACTGACCAAACTCACTTTTGATATAATATTTTTTTTAATACAATACATTTGATATAAAGTAATTTTGATATTGGAAAGGGAAATGAATTTCATGTGGTTTTTAAAACATTGTATAATGAGCATGAAGACTCACTTTTGAATGTAATATATATTTAATATAATTGTAATAGAGATTTATCGAGTTGATATCTTTATAATATTGTCATTAGTATCTCATATTAGTAGAACTATTTAAATCTAAATTACTAACCTTAGTGTTAAGACTTAGGCTACCCTACGGACTATTCTTGGTTTATACTAATATTTCATATTTTATTTGGCCAGTGGTAGTGACTATTCGTTTGTTGAGGGACTATTAGGTCCCATTGTATGTGTACACCATCCACTACCACTGTTATTTGGCTTTGCATTATATGTAAATTTTTTATACACATATACCTATATACATTTTTTATAAATATATTTATTGTTGCTATTTTGAGTTTTATTTCAGTTCTACTAACCAGTATATAACATAGCAAAACAAGATTATTATTTAGTATTTTTGTATTTCAGAGTATTACCTCCAGATTCATTTGTTACTTCAAAATCTCAACTATCGTTGAGTTGGCGCCCTTCTTTTCTCTTCTTATTGTTCTCTTTCTATAAATTTATCCCCAGTGACCTTCTTCAGTTGTATCACGTTTGATATTACCAGGTCTCATTTCTTTCTTGTCTCATTAGCTCATTATCTCTTGTTATTGTTGTTTATATCTTTAAAGCCACAATCCAGTGCATTGAAGCTAGCCCGAACACTCTCTTGAGATTTAGTGTCTCTTTGGCCATTTAAATTTGTTCCTCTGAGCTTAGCCCTATTTTTAGTATTTTTTTCATCACTTCTCTTTCAGTTCTTCTGAAATTTGGAAGTTCTACACTTCCAAAAACCCAATACTCCCGGAGTATTGAGCGTTTCAGTTAGCAACGGTAACTCAGTTACTCAACGCAACCAGAGGCGAATACTAACTACCAAGATGGGCATTTGGTCACAGTAACTCAACTACTCAACGCATCCAGAGGTGAAAACCAAATGCCAGGACAGGGATTCACGTCCAACAGCTCAAAACACTAACGCCTCGAGAGGCGGGGAGTGAATCCAGATTAGCAGTTCTCCCCTCATTAAACAATTTCTTTAAAGATTATAAAGTATAAACGCATGCCAAAAATAGATCACGTGAGAAAGACAATCAGCGGAAACAGCTGTAGTGATAAGAATTTAAAATAAATTTTCTGGAAGTTTTAAAACAAAGTATTCAGTGTTTTATAGTTACATAAAATGAATTTCCATCAAGTAACGGTCGAATCCATCAATTACTTACTACTATAGTCCTTTTTCATCATATTGATAGCACATTATGTATGCAAATCCTCAACAAGTCAAAAAACCATAGGCGTCGCCCTATACTTGTTTTGAAATAAATAAAAAAAATTAATATTTTAAGATGCCGTCAACAGTTCATTATCTTTTGTAAAATAAGTGTCCACTAATCTCACTATACCTTTTTTGTGCGTAAAAAACGTCGGTATATATGCCACACGATTATTGTTAGTTATACAAGGGTGATTAACGAGAGAATTCAATCAGATCTATTCTGTAACTTTTGACAAATCGAATATAAATCACCAAGTTGAATCGTAATTACTCGAAATCGGAATGTTGGATATCTATCGCGCCGATTTCGTGTTTGGATTGGCATTCTGTAACTCATATCGTAATAGGTGTAAATCGAAAACATTAACTTCTACTTGACGCACTCAGAACGCAACCCCGCATTAAAAACTGAAATAAGTGTTCTGTGACGTTATGTTACTGGAAAGGCTACTACAAGCGAAAATTGTATCAAAAAAGAAGATTAAATTTCAAGCTTGTCGTC
Source organism: Diabrotica balteata (assembly GCA_918026665.1). NCBI lineage: Eukaryota > Metazoa > Arthropoda > Insecta > Coleoptera > Chrysomelidae > Diabrotica > Diabrotica balteata. The sequence goes on along the minus strand of OU898280.1, from coordinate 69,045,886 downwards.
AAGTAGTTTTGATACGTTTTGATATGTTTTGGTTTGAAGTGTTCGTTACAAGAATACAAAATGACAAGCGGAACAGCAAAGAAAAAGACATCTGCTGAGCAGTTAAATTATTTAGTAAACTTTATCTAAATAAATAACACCACAGACTAAAAAATGAAGCAGCTACAAAAATTAATCCATCGCCAATTTATATCAACAACTCAACAAATAAATGTCAAAATAACCAATGCGCAAGCATCAAGATCCATTTTGATGTCGAAATTTGATCTAGACAAATCTTGTCCAGTCGAAATTAATTTCTACACAATATTTTGATAGTAGAGGTCGAAATAAGTTACAGAATACCGATTTCTACAAATTCCGATCCGACTTGCTGACCTCTACTCGATTTGACTCATTTCTATTCGATTTGTAGTTACAGAATAGGGCTGAATGTTTCACGAAATAAATTAATGTAAACAGTAATTTAAAGGTGATTATTGTTTTCTATACAAGTTATCGCCTCACACAAAAAGAATACCTTCTTTGAACGATTACCTGGAATTACTGATAAGGCTTCACTAATGATAGTTTAAGTAGTTTTATGCAACATTACAGCTTATGTCAATAATATAAATTACAAATTGTTTTCATCTTCCATTTAGTTTGTAGATATACATTGTTCATGTTTTACCTGCCTACGTTTTTGATGTCGATATTTTGTTATTTGCATTTAAAAATGACGTCGACAACAGGTTGTATCCCGGTTAAGTGTAGTTTTAAAGGTGCCTTCAGTCTAAGAGGGAAATAGTACATTGTTTACCGGGTAGGAAAAGCTTAACATTCCTGGACGACTGTGAAGATTGTGAAGACTGCTAAGTCGAGGCGCAAGCCGAGACTTAGCAACACAGAGTCCAGGAATGTGGCTTTTCCTACGAGGTAAACATACTATTTTTCCGCAAATCGTTTAAAATTCGACAGATATGGATTGATTTAAAAAAACGCGATAATTTTATTCCCAAATAAATGGTGCTTTGAAATTCCTAATAAAATTACTTGGGTTACTATGGAAACGTATTGAGGTTGAATTGTCAAACTTGAATTGAATTATGTAAAACACTAACAACTGTACGGACATATCATTTCTTTACAGTAAGGAAATGACATTTCCTTACAGTAAGGAAGTTCTGACTTTTTCTTCAAGAAATTTTGACAGGAATGTCAAAATTTCCTGGCGATTTGCGGAAAAATATATTATTGAATGTACACGATGCACTTGTACATCAACGCCCTTTAAGTAATGTTCGTGAAATCGTTAACATGTGTTTAAATATGACAGGGGTTGGAGAAGCAACAATTTATAGATTCCTTAAAGAAAGAAAAGGAGGAACTGTTTCATCTCCCAAGAACAGTGGAGGGAGTAAACCCCTGGAATTTGAAGAAATATATAAAAACATGATAAGACGCAGCGTCCACTCATTTTTTTTAACAAAGAATTTCCAACATTGGACAAAATCCAAACATTAATTAGAGAAAACGAAGAGTTACCAATCATAAGCAACAAGAAATTATGGGGACTATTGAGAGAGATGGGATTTCGTTTTAATTGATAAAGATTACATTGTATGTTGGAGACGAGATTATCTAAGAACTATTAAAAACTACCGAGAAGAAGGGAAAACAATTTTTTATTTGGACGAGACTTGGCTAGATGAAGGTCGTACCATATCTATGGGTTGATACAAATGTGAAAAGTTCCCGTCAGGCATTCATCGAAGGTATGTCTACTGGAATAAACAATATTCCCGTTGGAAAAGAACGCAGACTCATAATAACCCATATTGGAAACGAATACGGTTTTGTCAATGGTGGATTATTAAGTTTTCCCTCAAAATCAACCAAAGATTATCACGAGGAAATGACTGCTGACGTTTTTAAAGAATATTTTGAGCAGATGTTGGATTTAATTCCAAAAAATTCTGTCATAGTCATGGATAATGCTAGTTACCATTCAAGACTAGCAGAAAAATTTCCAACAACGGCATGAAAAAAAGGAGAGATAATCGAATGGTTGGATAAACACGCAATTGAGTACAAGGAGAATTCGACAAAAAAATATATGGTCTCAAGTAAAGGGTGAAGTCGGACGCAACAACAAAACTTTTAAATTAGAAGACTTACAACAATTATTAGAACATTCCTTATCAAAAGTAACCCCAGAAAATTGGAAAAATGCTTTTAGTCCTGCTCACAAGGAAGAAAATAAAATGTGGAATTTGGATAACATGACTGATGCAATGCTGGAACCGGTAATAATTAACATTGGAGTTGAAGATTTCTTAGATTCTGAAGAAAGCAGTGAATCTGAAATGGAATTTGATAATATGAATATGATTTTTAAATAAAATGAACATCTTACATTTCTTGCAAATTTATTAGTACCTGTTAATTTCCATCACTTTGACTCTGGCAACTTTATTTAGGGATTACTAACCCTCAAAACTATTGTATTCTATTCTGCTTTAACCTTTATACCTGGTGGTCATACTCAATTTAAAATTGTTTTTCTATATACTTCTGTAAACTTGATGACAAATGTCTATTTTTCATTGAGTCACCCTTATCAACAGTTTAGGGATTTGCATACGTATGTTTTAGATCGTTTGTTGTAGGAAAGTTTAAATTGAGAATTTTTTAAGCATATTTCAAATGGCTCACATTCATTGCCAAAACTCAAAACTAAAATTTCGTGCTATTGGTTTTAAAGATCTAGTAATCAAAACTTTATAGTGGCCAGTCAATGAAAGGGATATATTGTATTGATCTCGTAAGAATCATAAAGAATTGCAAAAATCGCGCCACGTTTGTACCTATACCTGTATAAAAAGTTTATTTGCGGCAAAATACTTAATATTTTATATTTGATTTTTGTCAATAGGTCTCTTAAATCAAAAGATATCGAAGTTTTACCGTTGAGCTGATACAAAAGTTATTGAATTTATTATTTCGCGCGAGTAACAGACATGCAAAATTGACGGTCCCTTCAAGCGTTGTTTCTAAGAGAACGTTTTATTCTATACAAAAATGGTTATAAACATCTTTTCAAATTATTGTAGCTACATTTTTTATTTAAAATATTTTTTTCTACGGCGTACAGATTCTTGCTAAATCGATTTCTTTGCATTTTTAATCCCCTGCGAGGCAGGTTTTAGGGGAAGCACGGGGGGTTAAATTGGTAAACTTTATTACATCTTTTTTAGGGTTTCAAATTAATATTCTCTGTAGAATTCGGCTTGTTCGTATGATTTATAGAGGCTCCGTGGCATTTTTTTCTCTGACGACTATCACGTTACCAGTTAAAAATTTATCCATGATTTTGTACAAATTTATATTTATTGCTGGGATATTTCAATACCTTAAACTGCAATTAACACGCAAGCTACAACCAGCGGCGGCTCGTGGCCCAAAAAAGTGGTGAAGACGAGGAACCCTTGCTGGAGCCAAAAGGAGTTTTAATATCTATGTCCCGCCCAAATCTCAATAAAAATTTGTTAGAAAAATGTATAGAGTTTAGGGCCCCAATAACTTAAAAACAGTTTTTTAGGGCACTTATACTAGATACGCTTCAGCCGCCCATTCTGCGTTAAATGCTGATTGCAGCCGAGCACTCTGGATCAGACACTGCAGTGTTTACTGGTTTTGATCCGCCCTGACTATTTCATTTCCCCAGTACCACCTATATCTAGGAGGCATTCCCGTATCCGCTACCTGGGGAGGCGCCCGATGGAGGAGCAATAACCTCTCACGGGATGACAGAGAGAGCGAGAGAGAAATAGAAAAAGAAAGAGGACTAAAGTGAAAGATGTCATAGAAAAAATTGCACAAGCCAAATGAAGATGGGCTGGACATGTAGCACGTTTAAATAATAATAGGTGGACCAAACGACTCATAGAATGAAGGCCTAGAGAAGATAAAAGACACCAAGGTAGACCACCAAAAAGATGGATAGATGACTTGAGAAAAACAGTGGGAAATTCGATACAGATGGCACAAGATAGAGAACAATGAAAGAATATGGAGGAGAAATATATCCAAAATTGGATGTAAAAGGTTGCGGAATGATGATGGTGATAATACTAGAACCGAGGGTGAAGAGATACTTCAAGAAATAAACAAAACCAAAGCATTATTAGATAGACTAATAGAACTGACTTACCTAGTTTTTATAAATTAAGTCGATCCTTCGGTCTTTTAAGGAGGCAAATCTATCAATAATATCCTCATAGAAAGGATGCTTCTGAATAAGTTCATTCAACAGTTCTTTATGAAGTGAGGTAACAGTCAAACTGGATAATCTATCTTGTGAAATAGTGTTTCTAGTAAAAGTTTTTAATCTTTTTAAGCACGAAAAACTTCTTTCTACGGATACGCTTGTCGATGAAATTGTCAGAATAAAACAAAACAAATTATAGGCTTCTGCAAGAATGTCCTTAATTGGTTGTTTTTTAATAACCAATTCTTGCAAATTCATTTATTTGTAATTTTCGTCGGCATAAAGAGGGCAGAGCTCACTTTTAATTCTTGATGTTTAGTAAATTGAGTGCCATAAAACTCAAATAAATTTTGAAAAGCGTCGAAAGGGAAGGTCAAACTGTATAATTCAAATTTTGTTGTATCTGCTAAGATTACGAATTTTAATTTATCACAATCCTAAAAACGTATATCCATTTCCATTAAAATATGATCATATATTTCAAAAAATAATGCTCTGTATTGAGTACTAGTTGCATTATTGCTTATACTATCATCACACCTAAACCGTTTGGAAGTATTAATGACCGTCATTGTGCTTGCTTTTTCAAAAATAGAATTAAAAAATTCTTCATTTTTTTTATCACTTATTAATTGACAAGTTCTCCTAATCTGGTTTAAACAAAAATATCTAGGGACTTTTTTTGAAGAACATCATATAAAATATCTGTTATATGAAAAAGTCGGTAAAAACTGTTGCTAAAAATGTGATCTCAAAATCATTTAAATCTCTTCAAAAACCCTTTCGCCAGGTGAACTGATTTGCGGTCTGAATCTTCAGAATGCATTATATTATCAAAAACCTCCTAATTTTTCCCAGTCTTCAATAAGTACGCTGATTAATTATGAATTAGACGACCATCTTGTTTCTGTAATTGTTGGCATACGTCTAGCCGATGTAGATGCAAGAGCGTACGATCGTTTTGCTGAACTATAAAAAGGGTGGGATTCCGGTAATAGTTCCAAAAAAAGCTATAAAACTGTCACAGCAATATTGAACAAATGCTTAGCTGTTCTACCGGCACTTACAACGTAAAATCCCATAAACCTTTCAATTAATAGTCCTTGAGAATTTACGCATTTTTATTGAAGACTGCGACATCTGCGTTATATCAATAGTATCATCAATTTGGAGAGAAAAAATGGACTATTTTTAATTTCAGTTATAAGATTATCATTTATGTAACCAGAAATGCACACAATTAATTCATTTTAAATTGTTTTTGATTGTCCACTAAAAACATTTTTGATTTTTTCGTAATGATTTTTAGTTTCCAAAGGGCTTTGAACAATAAACAGAATTAATAATTCCTTAAAATTACACCTGTTACTCGAGTCACTTTTCTCATTACGTCCCCTAAAAGACAACTCTTGTTTGCTGAGGTACAAAACTGCGTCAATAAATGTCCGCAAACAAATCCTGTTTAGTCGAACATTTTCATTAAAATTTAGTTTATGTAATCTAGCGTTTCCTTTTAAGGCATCGGCAATCGTATTTTGATTTTGTTCGAAATTTCTAAACATTAATTGGTTTTTTAAATGCTCTCCAGAATCTGCGTGCTTATGCAACGAACTATTAATATTCAAAAAATCAACAAAATTGTCTCTATTCCACACATACTGTATATTTGAAAAGAGGAGACATAGCCAACAATACAATTTTTCTAACGCTATGATATTAGACAACCAATTGAATTCTGTGAACCAAAAAGGCTTAAAATTAATGTTATACGACTTGCCCGTTTTTTGTAACTTTCTTTTTTAGTCCTATGTTTAAAATACTGGTTGGTCGACCATGTAAAAGAACATCCCTTTTATCTTCATTTTTCCAATGCCTACACGGAGTCTCTAATGTATTTCATACCAAGTCATTCATTGGATTCATGTCTGTCTAAAATTATTTTTGTCCAAACGAAATCCACGAAAATACTTTATATCCGAAATCCGAAACAAACCACAGAGAAATGTATTAATAAAGTGCACTAAACAAATATACTTAATACTGTGACTAACTAAACTAATAAATACTATACTACACTATATAAAAAATATCTATATAATAAACTAAATTTCAAAATATTTCTGCTGAGAGAAATTTCCGAAAAATAGGAATACTGCATACACATTTAACTATAATAGTGGGTGAAGACGGATAAATTATTTTTAAATGGATATGCACTTCCCAGTTTTCTCAGCTATCACTAACGACAGGCTGACATCACGTTGCCATGACAACCGTGAACGCTTAGCAGATAGATTTCTTATTTCAAAAATGATATTCATCTATTCCTGAATTATACACGGCTAGTGACACAGATGAGGACTTGACCGTCAAGTACCTACCGCTAGTAAAGCTAGTTGTCTTTTTTAATTTTTAGATTAATTAAAAGAAAATAAATATTTGATTTCAGAATTCAGATATAATAATGTTGCTTTTATTTTTTATTTATTTGTCTCAATTTAATTAGATTTTTTTGGTGAACCTCACCTTTACCTACTTCACCTGGTCTGCCACCACTGGCTACAACATATACATTCAAAATAAATTTATAATAAAACAGACACGGAAGAACTGATTTGACTATGACTGGTCAGTACTATAACTAAGGACTCTGAGGAGATGCAGACGGCCGAGAATGATCGAACTAACTCGGAACTTCTAGTGAAGAGTCATTGGTTCGGGATCGGTGTTGCAATATAGTAATAAATTTACGTATTCTCGGTAATTTGGTAATTAAGGTGTTATTGTAAGTTTAGCTTCAAAATACTTAAGGAACGTTATTGCAAACATATATTGTTATTGTTCGAGAGAGGAAACGGTGAAAATAATTATGGAAAATTGGGTCGCAAATGGTAAAAGGTTGAGAAACGCTGGGCTACCGGTTTCAAGGCTTACAATATTTGCCCCATTGTTAGGTCCCAGTACGTTATTTTTATATGTATTACAAACTAAAGGATAAAACAACATAAAGTAAGCAAAAATCAACAGAAACGCAATAAATGACAGTAAATAATAACAAATTTCGTAAGCAACTATAAGTTTAATCAAAAGTGAGAATGACAAATAAAGTACTGTATTGGGATATTAGTGCCATTTGGCCCAGTCTTCAATGCCGTGAAATCATCGATTTCACGGCAAAGTTTTTCGCAGATATTTGAAGCTTTTAAGATATAGGAGGGGGTTACTAGATGACGAATAGATGAAAAAGAAAATAATTTATGGTCACAATTTGATTTTTTGTCTATACGTTTTTTCTCTTACATTTTACATAAACAATATTTATATCATTTTTTTATATCAAGAATATCTTTATTTTCCCGTTTTTTAAATTAAAATTGATAAATAATTTACGGAGATATTTGCAAAAAAGGAGTTTTTTGCACTAATTTATAATTTTTTTCAATTTTTTTTTTTAACAAAATAAAATCTTGTTAATACATTTGAGCATCGTGGAATTACCGTCATTTAAATTTGTGCAAAATTCCCCCCGATCGGTCAAATATTTTAAAAGGTATTTAATTTATTTATCCCTGAGACTAAATATGAACTTGAACTTTCTCTATTAATGATGTTAAACACATTTAGCAAATTTCGTAGGATTCTTTGAGACTTAAAATATCTCAAAAATTAAATGAATATTGCGTTTTGATCGAAATTATTTACAAACCAAACGTTTGAAAAATGGGTATGTTTTTATTTATAGTCAATTGTACTAACTTCTATATTCTTTAAACTACAGACTTGTACGTACAACCATTGGATAGCTGGTAAAACAACTCATATTAAAAAAACCTTCTATAACCAATAGGAACGAAGTAAGGGACTATTTTTTTAAAATCATATCTCCATTCTTTATAAAAATTTTTAATGAAAATCTAAATTTTATATTGAAACTTTTAGCTAAAAAATCATCCAATCTTTTGAAACTTATAGCCCTTCGAAACAAAGGTACTTTCGAAATATCAACATAGGAAAGTGGAGGTGATAACTCAAATTGAAACACGTAGAAAAAATTTACAATATTTTGGCATCGATTGCAGCTAAAAGCCTTTTTTTAATCTGGAGTAACTCGTCGAATTCACTGGCCGGGAAACCTTCATAAAATTGAGTCGATTTGTAATTCACCGTAAAATTATTCCTTATATAAATTATAATTATTTACTACATTGACGATCTATATGTTTATAAATATGTATAGGTATATATGTACGGTACGAGGACGGTAAACATATTTATTTATGTTTTTAGATCTAAATACCTTCAAATATTACAGAGTATACCGTCCTCGTGTCCCTGCATTTTATATGTATTCATGTAAATAGGTGAATGGTCATCTATATAATGGAAAACCGGTAATATATCTTAGTATGCCTAAAAAAGGCGGGATGAGTAGCAGCTGCTACGTTTCAAAATTTCGTCAACATAGTCCCTAACTTCGTTCTTATTGGTCATAAACGGTTTTTTTTAATATGAGTATTTTTACCAGCTATCCAATGGTTGTACGTACAAGTCTGTAGCTTAAAAAATATAGAAATTATTACAATTGTTTATACGTAAAACCATACCTCTTTTTCAAACGTTTATTTTGTAAATAAATCGATGAAAACGCAATATACATTTAAATTCTGAGATAGGTATTTTAAGTCTTAAATAATCCTATGAAATGGGCTAAATGTGCCTAGAATCATTAATAGAGCAAGTTTAATAGTTTAAATATTTAGCCTCAGGGATAAGTAAAGTAAATACCTTTTAATCTATTTAACCGATTGGGGCGAAATTTCGCACAAATTTAAAAGACGGTAATCCCTCGATGCTCAAATGTATTAATAACATTTTATTTTGTTAATAAAAAAATTTATAAAATTTATTAATGTTATTACATATTATTGCAAAAAACTGCTTTATTACAAAATATCTCCGTAAATTATTTATCAATTTTAATTTAAAAAAATTAACGATATATAAAAAACATATAAAATAACGATATTAAATTTCATTCTTATATGAAAATTCTTTGTTGCTTGTACCTTAGCGTACTGTAATTTCTTAGTTATGCGTTAAGAAACTCTGCCACTGAATACTATGGTCTTTCAGATAGATATGCTTTTGTTAATTTACGGAACTTAAGGAAAAAAGTTCCGAAGTACCAGCAAATATTGGAAAAATGCAATGGGAAACACACTATAGAGAACTGTTTAAAAAGAAAGACGATGCTGAAAACGCAGAAAATTAAGAACAAACAGAAAATAGGAATGGAGAACAATCAGAGCCTCTCTCATACAGCGAAGTATTGGCGACTATAAACAGATTAAATACAATGAAAGCAGCAGGACCAGACGACATTATAAATGAGTTTTTCAAGACAGTGGAAGAGGAACTAGCCCACAGAATCCACAACCTAATAGAACGAATATGGGAAAAAGAACACATGCCGAACGACTGGAATTATGGTCTGATAACACCAATCCCTTGCACCAACAGAAAATACAGATGAAGACGTTAAAGATAGCTTTTATGAACAATTAGAACATATGTTTTACAAAATACCATCATATGACATAAAAATAGTTGTAGGAGATTTGAATGCCAAGATTGGCAGGGAGGATGTATACAAACAAATAACAGGGGAAAAAGTAAACATAGAGATAGTAATCTGAATGGAAAAAGAGTAATAGAATTTGCTTTCGAACACAATATGCGAATTATGAGCACTTATTTTGATCACAAAGAAATTTATAAAGGTACCTGAATATCACCAGATGGGCAAACAGTAAACCAAATAGATCATTTCCTAATAGAAGCCAAACATATGAGAACCATAAAAGATAGCCGAAGTTACAGAGGTGCTGATGCAAATTCGGACCACTTTTTGGTCAAAATTAAAATGGAGCAAATAATACCCACAATTAATAAAGCTAGTTGTAAAAAAATAAAAATATATAACGGTGCACTACTTCAGGAGGGAGAAGTTAGGAAAAAATTCAGGTAGCAAATTGAAGAGAAACTGAAAAGCCAGACAACAGTAAATGATATAGAAAGCAGATGGGTACAACTAGAAGAAAAAATTCAAGAAGCAGCCGACTCAGTATTATCAAGAAACAGACAATGTAAACAAATGGATTGGTATGATGAGGATTGTAAGAAAGCCATTAGTGACAGAAATAAAGCTAGAATAAATAGCATAATAAGAAATAATGAAGAGAGTAAAAAAGCTTATGCCGAAAAAAGACGGGAAGTAAAGAAGATCTGTAGAAGGAAGAAGCGTTCAAGTTTAGAGCAGAAACTAGTTCGTATTGAAGAAGATTTTTTATATAAACAAGTCAGGAATTTCTACCAAGAAATAAAACGAGACCGAACCCAGTACAAAACCACATCAAGATATTATAAAGATGAAGAGGGGAATCTATTAGGTGAAACAGATGAAAAATTAAGAAGGTGGGCCAGTTATTTTGAGAACATATAATATTATTATGTACGGACGACCAAGATGAAAGAGAACAAACGCAACTACAACATGAAGAAGTAAGGGACACAGATGTAAATCAAGAAGTACCTACCAAGGAAGAAATTATAGAGATCATAAAAAACAACAAAGCCCCTGGTGAAAATGGTATCATTGCTGAGTTTTTAAAAGAAGGTGGCGAAATGGTACAAGAAGAAATCGCTGAGTTAATACGCGAAGTGTGGATCAAAGAAAAAATACCCAATCAGTGGAAAGAAGCAGTCTTATGTCCAGTGCATAAAAAAGGAGACGTTACAGAATGTAAAAATTACAGGGGAATAGCTCTACAAGATACAGTGTATAAGATTTTGGCCATATCAATTAGAAATAAAATTAAAACAAAAGTTGAAAATTGTCTAGGTGAATATGAAGCAGGTTTCAGAGCAAACAGATCGGTAACTGACCAAATTTTTACAATGAAACAAATTTTAGCTAGCTCATATGAATTCAACCTAACAGTACACATGCTGTTTATTGATTTTAGAATGGCATATGATACTATAAAAAGAAATAAAGTATATGAAGCACTAGAATATTTTGAATTTCCACCAAAAATAGTAAGACTGACTAAATGCATACTCAATGATACTAAAAGTAAAGTCATGTTAGAAGGACGGGTTTCGGATAGTTTTATCACCAATAGAGGTCTGCGACAAGGTGATCCGTTATCAACAGATTTTTTCAATTTGATCTTAGAGAAGATTTTACGAGAATGTAACATCTACACTAGAGGCACAATATATCATCACAGACATCAATGTGTAGCATATGCAGATGATGTTACCTTAATAACAAGGAGACCTGCAGAATTAAGAGAAATCTTTATTAGAATAGAGAGAATAGTCAGAAAATATGGTTTAGAAATAAACGAAGAAAAAACAAAATATATGGTGATGAGGGGAAACGAAAATCACATAGGAGAGTCCTTTAAGGTACAAAGCCCAAGTAAAGAATATAACTTTGAAGTTGTTAGCCAATTCGACTACTTGGGAGTGACACTAACAAATAGGAACGAAGAGAACCAAGAAATCATAAAAAGAATGGCCAAAGGTAGTAAGAGTGCTGGGAGCCTGACTAAGATACTGAGGTCGAAGATAATATCCAGAACAGCAAAAAAACGAATATATACAACAGTTATCCGACCTACAGTACTCTATGCTAGCGAGACCTGGACACTAAATAAAGATATGGAAGTAAAATTAGATAGATGGGAACGAAAAATTCTTAGAAGGATATACGGAGGTGTAAAAGAGGGGAACATCTGGCGAAGAAGAACGAATGAAGAAATAATGCAAATATATGGACAACCAAAAATAACAAGACTCGCGAAAATTCAAAGATTAAGATGGCTCGGGCATATAGCAAGAATGAAGGAAGGAAGAGTTCCCAATGAATTAATAAACACGGAGGCTGGTACAAAAAGAAAAAGAGGCCGCCCCCGAAGAAAATGGCTGGAGTCGGCAAAAGAAGATCTGAAGTCGCTGCGGGTACAAGATTGGAAAAACTTAGCACAAGATAGAAAGAAATGGAAGAAAACCGTTGAAGCCTTGGGCCTTTGAGGCCTGTTGAGCTGAACTATATATAACACCAATCCCTAAAAAAGGCGACAAGACGAAATGCACTAACTACAGGGGAATCACGTTATTAAATACAATGTACAAAATATTAACTAATTTGATCAGACAAAGAATAGAAAAAGAAACTAGAACAAAAATAGGTGAATACGAACATGGATTCAGAGAAGGTAAGTCAACAATAGATGCAATACACATTGTAACGCAAATAGTCGAAAAAAGTTACGAGCACGGAATAGTTTACTGACTACAAGCAAGATTTTGACAGTGTAATAAGAGAGGAGCTAATTAAGCATATGAATAAATTAGGCATCCAAGAAAAACTAATAAGTCTCACGAAAATGACGATGAAGGAATCCAAGGCACGAATCTTAACAAGGGAAGGCCCGTCAGATGAAAGACAAATGGAGATAGGTGTCAGACAGGGAGACTCCCTGTCTACAACATTATTTAACATTGCCATAGAAGGGACAGAAAGAGCAGCCATAATTATGGGAACGATTATCTAATCTTCAGCCCAACTGATTGCGTATGCAGACGATATTGCATTGGTTACTAGAGACTTAAAAACCATGCAGAACATAATATTAATACTAGACAAAGAAGCAAAGAAGACAGGGCTAGTAATTAACCAAAGCAAAACGAAATACCTCAAGTGTTCAAGAGAGAATACAAACATAGAGAAAGAAATTAAGCTTGGTGCATATACATTTGAAAGAGTACACCGTTTCAAATACCTGGGAGTGATGGTGAATAACAGAAATGATTGAACGGATGAAATAAATGAACGCATTCTACTGGGTAATAAAACCTACTAGAACTACCAAAAATTCCGGAAAGAATAACGCATTAGTAAGAAAACCATATTAAAAATTTACAAGACTGCAATCAGGCCAGTGATCACCTATGGTGCAGAGACGATATGCCTAACCCAAAAAGATGAAATGAGGTTAGAAATCTTAGAGAGAAAGATAATTCGACGAATAATGGGACCGGTGAGGATAAGTGTAGTCGAATTTAGAAGATTAATCAATTAAGAATTTAAAGAAGTCAACGAGGATGAAGACATAATCAAGTTCGTGAAGACGCAAAGGCTCAGGTGGCTGGGGCACATAAAAAGAGCTAACCCAGACTTTACGCTAAAGCGAATAACGGGATGGAGACCAACAACAAAGAGGCCAAAGGGGAGACCGAAAACAAGATGGAGAGATCAAGTCTTAGGAGACATAAAGAAGCTGAGAATCTACAATTGAAAGGAGCGCGATAAGGACCGGAAAGAATGGAGGAAAATTGTAGAGAGAGCCAAGTCACACAGGCTGCTACAATAATAAAAAAAACAACAGCGGACTAATTTTCCACAATATATGAATCAGAGAGCCCAAAAGGGCGGCAAACACTCAGCCAGGAGTGAATAAGCCATGATGATGATGAAGGAAAGAAGTTTTAGATTTAAGTTGCAAAGGGAGATGGTTGTATAATTTTTTTTTTTCAGTAGACGGGATCGGCAAATACACATCAAAGCTTGAATTTTTGGTCGAGCAGTCATGATTAGGTTTTGCTGGAAAAACATGTGGATATTTACGAATACATTTTACAATTACTTAGGAATTTACATAAACTTTTATTTGGAATCTTAATTTGAAATCCAATACAATACAATTTTTTTTTTGCCTGTGCTATTATTTTTAAATTTAAAATCATGTTTATGTAAAATTATAAGATACTTAATATGATTGGTCAGCTTTATATTTATATATTATGCATTTGTAATAGTAAGATTAAAAAAATAAACAAAAAGTCTCACAGCATGTACATACCTCCCTAGTTTTTATAACTCCTTCTAAAAACCTACATTCAGTTATAAGCAATACATGAGTAATTATTAACGAAAGTACGATTTTTATGTTTAACATTTTAGCCAAAACTATTTAACACGTAATATATAGAAACCGTATCCGATAACAATTTTATTGTGTCTGATTTGCTGCTTATATTCCTTATTATACGAAGTTAAATACGAATCTATTATTGACGTTTAAGGAGTTGCCTTAGCGACGGTAAACAAAACAATATAATGTGTGTTTTAAAAGAAAAGATGGCATTTTCATGGCAACTTTGACCACGGGATATAGGAATTAATTATATAATATAATATATTATTATATAATTTTTAAGAAACTGTATAATATTAAGATCATTTTTAATTCAGGTATTCAAACTTAATACATGTAGAACATTCGAAAGTAAACATATCTTGGAAGTCTACTGATTAATAATATCTTTAATTGGGCGTGCATGATTTGGACGCTAAATTTAAAATTCGACACTGAAAAATAAAATTACCTGTTTCTGCATACATGATTTGAACGCTGGGTGTAATTGAAATGTAAAGGGAAAGTCAGGTAATAAAATTCTAGAGATTAAGCTTGATAAGGTTTATTTGTCACTTTGAAATAAATACGACATACATTTTACGAAAGGAATCGATCGATATAGTTAGTTTGAACTCATGTATCCTATTTATAACAAACATATATTTTTTTCTACTCTTTGGATCTTTAAGTCTATTACTTTCATTATTACAGACACTATTAATTTTAATGTAAGTTTCAGTTTGAAAATTTTTTAAAACATCAATAAAATGGAAAATATTTGGATGAGCATGGTAAAAATTATCATTAAAACGCGAGTGGAACGATTCACAAGCATTAGTTGTTAATTGTAAAATCTCACTCATCGCAGCCCACATCTCTGACGGAAATGTTGCGTGGTCGCCAATGTAGTTGTTCAATAAGTAGTCGGAAAACTTTTCAATTTTTGAATCCTTTGGTTGAATAGCCATAAAATAATATATGAAAGATTCTTCGACTTCTGAGGGAGGTAAAAATGGCAGCCCAAAAATATATTTCAGTCATTTAGATATTTCACTATCTGCCAATTTATATTCCCGAATTAAGCCACAACCACCAATATTACGATACCAAGCTTGCATAAGATGAAAACGGCACCCTTTTATGTGCACATTTGGAAATTCAAAACGCGCAGCATTGTGGATAGCAATTTCAAAATCGGAAAAAATGATTTTTGGATTGAATTTTAGACCAATTACTTCACATTTGCGTTTCAAAACATTAAATAGTTTTATATAGGTTTGTTCAGATTTGTCGGGAAGTAAACAATAACACAATGGTATATAATGTCCATTGATAAATACATGTATGGTAAAAAATTGCTTGAAATATTGAGCACCGTAACTAAATGTACCGTCCATATAAATCGTTTCACTGCCGCACAGAAAACGCATGTTAGTGTTACACGAGAAGATGATGTTAGAACTTAGTTCAACCGCAAATATAAAATTCTCGTCTTTAAGTGTTTTGGTATTCATAATATTTACCGCAGCAATAGTTTCTTCTTTACTTTTGGGCAGTTTCGGTTGAGCCATTCGCCGTTCACTGTATATTTGATTTCGTATTAAATTAACGTCTTTAACAGACATGTGCCTCAAGCAATCTACATTTTCTTTCAACGCACTATGTATGATTTTGGACGGCCTTTCGGTCAAATTATCATTAGTTTTTCTTTTGGCACTGCTACGCACAATCTGTCTATTAAGCGTCTTGATATCCCACTCGTGATTATGTTCTAGATTACTTCGGATCACTAACTTTTCTGGCCCTTTGGTGAATATCTTCACTTTACACGACCGTTTTACGCACCTCCAATACGTTTCTCCGGATTTTAGTACTTTATCTTGAGAAAAAGTAAAACTGTTCACTTTAAGCAAAATTTTACCACGATTACTTACTAACGTTAAAATTTTCATGTTCACTTTTCACTATTCTCTGACAAACTAATAACTATAATAGTAACTAAGTAAATTTCAGTGACCATCATTAAACCCTAGTTATATCTAATATCTGGTACCTGCGATAAAAGGGTACTTTTAAGACCCTCAGGTACTTCAGCGTCGAAAACATGCCCGCCCCTTTAATTATCTTAAGTTATTTTCAGAATTAAAAAAAATTAATTGATTTCTGCTACGCAAATATTGTTATTAAGAGGTATAAAAACAGAAAAGGTGCCATACGGATGCGATTTAGGAGAGTAGAATGAAATTAACTTAAATCATATTCATATGAGTAGATGATTTAGAGAACATTTGGCAGTATATAATAAAAGTGTATGACCTTTTCTAGTTACAAATAAATTTAAGATAAGTTAGATCCCAGTCACTGTATACATAGTATTTTTTTTCTTAAAAAAAAACGAATACATACTTACACTTTCTATGTTTTTTAAACGCAGTTTTTTGGCATGCCACCCTAGTTTGACAAGCGATCGATAATATCTATAACACGTATCTATACTATACTCCAAGTATAATCAAGAAGAGGTTATCCATCCTTCCTCCCATTATACCTATATCCTTAGGAGACAACCTCCACTTACTTAAAAATCCATGGGAAAAACCAGCGAAAACAACTCTTAATCCAAACTGTGAGACACCGTACTGAAGGATGCATGGTCACAAACACTTTCGAACGGTGACCTTTAGATATCAGACGACCTCCAGTTATAACTTGTCCAAACGTGGCTCTAAGAGAGTAAACATTGTTTCCCTAGCTACCCGTGGGAACAACATGGAACCAATAGTAAGAAAAAAAGAAGAAAAAATTGATGTTTAAGAGTTCATTAAATGGACTTCTGAAAAAGAAAAAACCTTCGAAACTCTCCAAAAAATTGGAAGAACAATTCCTGAAATTCTCTTAAGAAAAACTCAAGGAAAAAAGGAAAATACTTAGTAGGGCGGCATGGAAGTAGTAACAACGACATTTAAAAAGAGAAATACCCTATAAGATCATTCAAGAAAAGGTTCTACACATAATGAAACCTCTGAAAGATTAAGCGAAAGAAGTGAATAAACTTTCTTCTACCAAAACTCCTGGGAGAAGAATCAAGTCAGATACAAACAACCCTGAGGGTGCGCACATGTAACGTTTCTGAACTGAGAAAATGAATTGCAAAACCTAAAACTAGCAGAATCAATGTAGGAATAGTTTACTCTGCGCAAGCAGTAAAGCTAATAGATAAGGATGCTACACAAAGCTATGCTGTAAGTCATCGACACTCCATCGCAAGGCGGAGCAGAAGTAAAATTCTATCTCACATTGGTCGAGATGGCTTCAGCTAACATGTGTTAAAGACACAAGCTATAAAAGGCTAATTTATGCGATTGAACGACTTAATCCTTGAAAAGGAGCAAAACTTAAAGCGATCGAAAAACCAATCCACCCAAAATTCATATATTTACTGTATACATCACTGATGAGCAAATATACCTGAAGGTCTGCGAATAAAATCTTCAATAGACTAAGGAAGATAAATGAGAACGAAGGACTGGAAAATACTTAGCTGCGAGAATGTTTGTCCAGAAAATACATAAACTTTGTCAATAGACGATTCATCTATAAAGATTAAATCCGATCTATAAAGACAATCCATCTATAATGGCCTTGTAACCTTGCCTTTTGTAACCGTTAACACCTACTGGTAACATTTGCGTACATCTTTTATAGGACCATATCAAATATCAGAAAATGCAGAAACAATTATAATTTATTCTTAAATGAACTTTTCATAATGTTAGTTAGTAAATACAAACAGCTACATGAAGTTTTGTTAACACAATAACAATATTAGAACAAACAAAAACAAATTGTAACGTTATAAACGTCACATCTTTATTAATTTACATTTAAATAATTATTTTATTTTAATTCCTTTATTAACTTATTAATTATTTTAACTTCAGTTTCTCTTTTTAGTATTTTTTCTTCAAAAAGTAGGCCAACTTACTTACTAGCCAACGCCCACCCTTGGCATGTTAGCCATTTGGTGGCGCGCTCACCAGTATAGACGAGCCGTTTCTCGTAAACGATCTTCATCCTCCTCGGGTGGGTCTGTTATTAGGGCTGGGCACACTGGAAGGTGGGCAGCATCCATCTGGGGCTGATCACATAGTGGACAGTTGTCATTTTCGCGGACGCCGATGCGATGTAGAATGGTGGACTTTGCTGATGTGTACGATTGGAAACTAGGGGGCTGTGGAAGAGTAGTGCCTTCTTTTGCAAGTTCATCCGCTGCTCCAACACCGATATGACTAGGGATCCATTGTAGAGTAATCAGCCACCCTTTTTCCATCAAGTTCGATAGTTATTATAATGCGGCAAGATATTGTTTTGGCACAGTCGGTGTATCGATTTGTCGACAGGGCGAGGATTGCGGCTTGGCAGTCGATGAAGAAGGCAACTTTTTGGGGGTGTTTTTTCTCAGGATGGAAATTCTCAAGATTTTTTGCAGCTTCATGTACAGCAGCAATTTCGCCGTCGTAGTTGGTGAGAGGGGCACCCACAGCTATAGAGCATTTGAAGAACGTTGACACATATCCTGCTCCTGTTCTTCCCGAGTCCGGCATCGAGGATCCATCGCAGTAGATGTGGAGCCACTTATGTGCTGGGTACTTGGTGGGTATCGTCTCTAGGGCGGCTTTCCTTAGGGCAGTGTCTGACGATAAGTGCTTCGGGTCGTTATGGTTTTCAAGCAGTAATTCTGTGTTTGGTAGACAGCGGGCCAGTTTGGTTTGCGCTGGGAAGGGGGCGGCTTCCGACAGGACAATGTGGTATTTTTCCATGATTTGGTTTGCTACTGTAAGCGGAGTGGTTTGTGTTTTAAGACGTGAGGCTGCTTGTCTATATTCGTCCCATTTTTGTGGAAGTATTCGTCTTTGCCTTTCCCAGAAGGTTAAGGCGTGTTGCTCTCTGTGGCATTGTATTGGTTCAATACCGGTCTGGGCTTCCATTGATGTAATCGGTGTTGATTTTGGAGCACCGGTGATGACGCGAAGGGCAGTGTTCTGGGCGACTTCAAGCTTGGAGGTGGTGTTTGTACTCGCAGTTATTGTAGCTTTACTCCCATATTTTAATATCGGCCGGACATAGGTTTTGTATGTTGCTATCAGGACATCTTGCATGGCGCCCCACTTTGTTGCTGTGAGACGTTTGAACAGTCGACATCTCTTTGTAGCTTTCTCTGCAGTGTCGTCGATTTGAGGTTTCTACGTCATTTTCTTATCTATGTACACCCTTAAGTATTTTGTTACATCCTGTCTTTCCAGATTATCTCCTTTATAAGTCAGCTTGACAGCAGTCTGTTTTGTTGAAAGGCTAAGTACTTGATATACGGTTTTGGTTGTACTGACTGTTAAGCAGTTTTTATCGGCCCATTTTTATAGATTTTTCAGAGCCTGGTTCATTACTCCCTCGGGCGCTCTCAGACTGCTACTTAATGCCCATATGAGGAGGTAATCGGCATACAGGAGGGCTTACACACCAGGTGTCTTTCTAATCATTGCGAGCACATCGTTTATCATTAAGTTGAACAATTGACAGCTGATGACAGCTCCTTGTGGCAGTCCTTGTCTTTGCAGTCTAAATTTGGAACAGTGGTTGTGAAATTTGACTCTCTGATACCTTTCCCCGAGAAAGGATTTTATCCAATTGAATAGTTTGCCGTCAACTCCAGACTTCGCTATCTTGTGCAACAGCAAACCTCTCTTTATGCTGTGTCGTATACAGCTTTGAGGTCTATCACTGCTACTGTTGACATCTTACGGTGGAAAGCATTCTTGACTTTTTGGGTGAAATCGACTACATGGTCCATGGTATTCCTGTGTTTCCTGAAGCCAGCTGGAGCGTCGTCAATCAGTTCAAGATGGGTTAAGGCTCGGTTTAGTCTGCCCAGAACCATTTTTTCCGCTACTTTGCATAAGGAGCTTGTGAGGGATATTGGCCGGTAGCTATCAGTCAGGCTCGGGTCTTTTCATTTCTTTAAGGTGGGTATGACCTCGCTCATCCTCCACTGACTTGTGACTCTTGAATTCCATGTTAGGTTAATCAAATTCAGAATGGTGCCTTTGGCTGCGGCTCCCACATAATTAAGCATTTCCGGGTACAACTCGTCAATCCCTGCTGCCTTTTCCTACCTTTTGGGTTTTGTGTCAGAGAGAGCCGCTTCCAGCTCCAACATCAAGAAATCTTCTAAACAGATGTCATTTATACTTTTTTGCTCATCCGCCGGGGAGGGGGATAACGCAATAGTCTTGCTCTTTCGCTCTTATTTATCTTAATATTACTCACTTTAGTGTAGTGCTTACAGAGTTCGTTTGCTATATCGGTATGTGTAGTGGGTTCTCTAGCCATGCCTCTCATTGGTATTTGCTGTTGCTTGTTTCCATCATTGTTAAGTGTAGTAACGAACCTGTGTGCTTTGACGCCGTCTTTTCGGAAATCACGCTTAGCAAGAAAGGATTTGAAAGCTTCTCTTTTCCCTGACTTAATGGCTTGAGTTAGGACCGCTTGCCTCTTTCGAAGCTCTATACAATTGTTCATTTGCCTGGATTTTTCAGCTGTTCCCCTAGCTTTATTTCTGGGATAGCGTTGGTGACCAGAAAGTCTTATACCCTTTAATTTGATCTCGCGGTATGCACTCTTTTGCACATTTAAGTATGGTCTCACTTACTTTCTTTGCTGCTTCTTGTAGTGTTAGTTGAGTCAGGACTTCATTTGTGCATTCCCTGTACTTTTTCCAATCCGCCCTTTTAAAATTCCAGCGCGGGGCGCGATTTTGGGCTTTTTTGTCCTTTGTCAGTTTGCACTGTAACAAAAAATGTGTAGGAATATAACAAAAATATGTGGACTGAAAGGTTTAGGATGTCAATGTAAGAAGAGTGTATCTGTATAATATAACACAAGTATTTGGGGTAAAGTAAAAGATAACATATAATTTTAAAGCTGGCTAGCAGAAGTTGTCGGAGAGTGACTACTTGACACTCAAAGGAGGATTCGGCCAATTTGCATGCCCTACAGAGACCGTAAAATAAGAAAATGAATGACAAGGTTATAAAAAAAAGCTATAGGAATATAACTAAGATAAATAAAGTGATTATAGAAGTTGCTCCAAAATGTGAGTGGGCGCCAGGAAAGTATTTACATAAAATTTCCAAGGTATCTTGTAAAGCTATATGCTGAACTAAAAAAAGGATATAAGTATGAATTGAAATATTTAATTTTCACCAAAACTTTAATCCCTAGCCAAATATATACACTATAAATTTATCTTAAAATACCCACCACCAATTATGTACAGTCAACTTAACTATATACAAAAAATAAATCCCCTGGTTATACCCAACTGATCCTTGATGATCTAAATTTACAAATAATAAAATATGGGAAAAAATGGTTATGATTGACCTAAAAGAGGTAATTTACTTGCCTCAGAGAAGCAACTCTGTATTTTGGCTTTCAATTGAAAGTAATTGTAACAAGTAATAAGGACACTATCTTGACGAGATAAATGTCCAAACGTTTAAATATATAATAATAATAAAATCTTAAAAAAAATAACTCTCTGATTAAATGTGTACACATAAAACCGTACAACCGAGTTAAAAGGGACGATTTAAAACCTCGACCTGGACTTGAAAATTTTAATACTTAAGTAATTTATAATTATTTAGAAAAAGTGACGGGTCTTTATTATTAAATGAACTGTTAAGATTTATGATTAAGAAAAAAAAATTATAAACAAAATTATTAAATTAATTAATAAACAATATAAAAATTAACAATGTTCCACCCTCTAAATAAGGGAGGTCTTTCGGGCTGGTATCCGGAAGTGGTCCGAGAGTAGTCGGGGAGAGCTCTGGACCTCTGATGGAACAGACGGTAAATGGACAAATTCAAAATGTAATTTTTTTTCTTTGTGTAGTAAATTCCTAAAAATAAATAAAAGAAAAATCCTTTACTCTGGATTTAACTTCTTGGGGTAGGCGACTAGAAGGGGCTTCTGAAATCAACGATTATACACTACAAAACAACTGAAAACTCCTTATTCTTCCTTCCCCAACAAAATTAATATTCTTTAAATAAATTTAGCCGGCTTCTGTCGCCTACCCTTTTTCATTAATAAACGAAGTTGTTTCTTAAAAAGTTAAAACCAGAATGAACGCTAATTTGCTAGCCGGATGGTCATGTCACCGTACAACGCCGTAGATGTCGCTAATGCCAACTTAAATTTTAAAATTCAGGAAATCATTAACAGGATTGGGATTTTAAAATTTTATTTAAGAATGTTTACGGATTATTAAAGTAACGAACTCGTTACAATGTCACTAGCAGAGCGCAGTGAACACAGCCTGCTGCGTCGTCCAGGAGGGTTACACTGATCTTCCCTGTAATGTGTGGGTGCGTTACGACAAGATCGGGCCTTCTTTGACTTCCTGTAAACGATAAGAACGTAGGTGGGGTGTTCACTACATCGAGATAGTTGATATCCAGAAAGTCCTCGAGGTGTTTCCCAACGTTGGTGGTTCTAGAGTAGCCCCATCTCGTGGATGGACTATTGAAATCTCCAATTATGAAGGTACTTGGCTGGATTTGTTGCTCTACCAATTCCAATGCAGGTATATTATCTGGCGAATTGTATAGTAAGAAAAGGGTGACATGTTTCGAGTTTTTCCAGACTTTGACCTTGAACATTTCCAGTTTGTCTCTATCCTGCATTTCGTGGATTATGTTAGCCTTGCATACTAGAGTGATTTTGATTCCGATGATAATTCCTGACGCTACTTGTCGACTCGTCTTCAGCACACGGGTTGAATAGCCAACTGTAGAGTAGAGAAGAGGTGTGTCTGTAGCGGCTCCTGCCTCTACAATGAGATATATATCAACGTTCTTTTCGAAAATGCTTCGTTTGAGTTCTAAAAACTTGCTGTTGTTTAGACCTCCAGCGTTCCAGAAGATGACTTTGAGGTCTGGATTCGTAGGGATTCGTACACTCATGGATCAGCGCGCGTAATGACGAATCGCTGCTGCTCATTTAGCCTTACCCAGGGGACACGTGTGATCGTACCTTGCGATAGACCACGGCCGCGAACAACTCTGTCCCCCAAAAAGTTTCTTCAAAAAGTGGTTGGCGCCCTCTGTCTTTCTTTTCTCTCTTTCTGTCCTGTATAATAAATATTCGTCTTTTCTCATTCTCTCTGGTAGACCAAATATTCTGGTTGACAGAAAAGCTAATTCCATCATATAGGAACATCCTGTGACATATAAGTGCTAACTTCATTTATTCCCCTTACTTTTTGTCAGTCAACTTTTCTAACGTGGTGGGAATATAATTGTTTGCCTGTTTTTGAAATTTTTAAAAGAAGGAAAACATTATTAAAAGATTCACTTTATGGTCTACAACATTCTCTTGGGTTTATTAACCATATTGAAGAATTTATTGAGGAATTTATTGACCATATTCTTTAAGACGTTATTGACCATATTCTTCAAGACTTTATTGATCATATTCTTCAAGACTTTATTGACCATATCCAAGTATTTATTGACCATTGAAGGGCCTAACATCTAATTTGGAGGCCACACAAGCAGCCTATTGTAGTCATTGATGCCATAAGCATCATCCTACTAATTTATTGTTAAGCTTTGGCAGGATTGATTGTTTTTTATTGTTTTTAATAAATATGATTGGTTAAAATTTGTTTTATTTGCTATCAGCTAAGGGTTCAGGTTCAATCCCTAGTTTAAGACAAGACGAACTCACACTTGAGATGCTGAGCTGGGCAAGGCATAGACGATAAGCTCCCATAGTTGATTGAGGTATTATTTTTACAATAGTACTTTAATTCTCTTTGGTAGTCTTATCGTTACATATTGGCGCCCAACGTTACTTGTCTTCTTCAAAGAATTGAGCTCTGAATTTTTGGTTTAGTAGCAAATATATCTAAAAATATATCTAAAATATAAATCTTTTTTATATCTATACTTTAATATTTTAGTCCTTTTTAACGTGTTTATCTGTTTGTTTTTAAATTAACCAGTTTTTGTGGATAGTGTACTTTAATTACTTTCTTAATTTTTTAAAATAATGTTTTCAAGATACTACCTAAACATCTAAAGACAGATAAATTATCATATAAAATTCTTATTAGCGATATATCTGTCCCAAGTACAGTAGAGGAAAAATAAAAAATTCTTACTGGACTTCTTTTTCAGAAAGTTAGTAACCGTAGTTTTTCAGCTATTTCGGTCAATTTATCTTTTGATATTGATTACCAGCAGGCTTTAGCTTCCTATTCTGATCTGTTAGGTCTTATATCTAATTATTCAGGTACAAAATCTGATTCCAGATTTAAAGCTTTTAGTTCTTGTTTAACTCATTTGTTTAGTAGAATCTCCCGTCTACAGCCAACTTCTGTAGATAAAAAAAAATTGAAAAAAGCTATCGTCTATGATTTGTTAAAATTAGAGGGTACTTTGTCTGATATTGTATATCAACCTGATATTGTAGATCAAGCTGTTGCTTCTACTCCTCTTTGAGTAAACCTTAACTATTCTCAATCTTCAGCCTCATATGTTAAGCCTGTTCCTGTTTATAAATGGCGTATTAAAAAATTTTCGGGTAAAGAACCTTTAATTCCATTTCTGGAACGGATTGAAACTATAAAGGCTCTTGCTTTCCATGATATGGAATCAGTTGTAGATATTACAAAGTATTCTAAGAGATTTGAAGCTGCTCTTACTATTTCGTCTTGCAGAAAATTTTCTGTTGAGTCTGTTTTTTCCTCTGCTACATATTGGAACTGCAACATAACATGCTATGCTTTTCAAGTATGTAATAAATACAAGAGAAAGTTTTGTCATGGTTTTGGATTTAAGAATATCACTACATATGAATGTAGGAGATGTTCAAAAAACGGTATGAAAGAACATCATAGGAAAGAGTTTTCAAAAACATTAAAACAACGAAATTCAGTGAACGGGACTGAGCAACATATACTTTAAACTGCTTCTTCTTTTATATTTAATGATAATTTAAGCACTTTTTCTTCAGTACAATCTGAAACTTTACCTTCTTCTAGTACTTTTGTTCCTTCTAGTGGTCCTTTAAATCCTAAGGTACATTTCAATTCTGGTCCATTACTAAATAATCATACTAATGATAATAGACCATATATTTCTCTTTCTGTAGGTAGTGAAACAATCTCTGCATATTTTGATACCGACAGTAATGTTAGTATTATTGTATATAGTATTAATATCCTTCTTTATTTTTACTTAAAAATTTCAATTAACACTTAATTATGATGTTTCAAGTCAACTCACTACTGCTAAAGGAAACATTCAGAATATTTTAGGATTTTATTTATTTTATTATATTTAGTTATATATTTTTTTGTTTGGTATCTGTTACTTTATTGAGTAAAACTAACAGTGTTAATGGTTCCTTTTATTTTATATAAAATGATTATGTATGAATTTTTTTCGTTTGTTTCAACTTTCTTTGGATTTCTCAAATGTTTTATTTAAGGCTATAGATATATCTACTTGTGTAGTAAATACTGTTACCAGTTCTGAAAATGTTTCTGATATTCACCAATCACAACTCAACTCTGCTCAATGTAGTGATTCTTTAAGTGTAGTAACTGACTCTATTTTAAGAATTCCTGAAGTATCTCAAGTTTCTCTCTTTATCTAATTTAAAAGCAGACCCTTGGTATAGGAATATGATAGCAAACATTACAGATAATCCTATATACATATACTTATATCCTGCTTTTAACGTTATTTATAAACATGTTGTTTCTAGCTCATCCTTTTTTTTTTCTCATCCTTTCCCAGAATGGAAAATTTTTGTTCCTTCTCTTCATAGGAAGGACATTTTAAAAATGTATTATGATAATTCTATAGCTGCTCATTTAAGTGTCTTTAAAACCCTTTCTAGAATCTCAGAATTGTATTAAATGAGATGAGATGGTTGATTGAGGTATTATTTTTACAATAGTACTTCAATTCTCTTTGGTAGTCTTATCATTACAAAATACTTACCAAGTGAAAAAGTATCACATTCACCAGCCATGACTTCAAGTAGACCAAAAAACCTTTTACATTCCAAATAATTCAAATACAGTAAAAGGCAACTAAAGTTACGTGCATGTCACCAATGTCGTAAGTCTATTGTATGTGTGGCTACATTTCTATAGAAAAGTGTATGTTACTTTAGTTTGCTAAACAATCACTTCTAAAAATAACTTGATCGATAAAAAAGCTTTGTAACAAAATAATGTATATACAATATGGCTTTTTTGGATTTAGACGTCCCTCATTGTAAAATTTTGTGTTGAAATGTTCATGAAGAAACCACCAATTAATGACGGAGTATTAGTCACTACCAGAAATATTGTATTGTTACCGCGCTTTTGTTGAGTTTTCAATCAGTGTTCTTTGACTTTTGTACTCGTGCATCAAGTTAGAATCTATGGAGAAGCTATGAGCATATTAAGGTCGATTCAAACACATCAGTCCCGTCACAGTCCCGGCGCCGAACCGGTCCTGTTTGGTCACAGATCTATTATCTGACAGCTGGGAAACTGTTCGTCAACTGATGAATTTAATATTGTTCTGAAGCTATTTTCTTGTGGCATTGTAAATTAATTACTATTTATAACTGGGAATAAGCCACAATTAAAGATAAAAATACGTTTATTGACGTTTCAATTTCCAATTTGGAAATCGTTCTCAAAATACAAACAGTAAATTAAACAAATTTTGTTTTTTGTTGAAACAAAAAACAAAATTTGTTTCATTCAGTGCATGAAGTCTAAACAGTCGAGCTGGGTCCTCTGCGAGGTGAAGCTGTAATAAAGTTTTTAAATATAGGATTAAATTTAGTACAATTTAAATTAATTTGTGATCATTTGTGATATCAAGTGTATTCATCCCATCTTTGGTATTGATTAAGTGTGTGTGTGGTGTGTGTGTGTGTGTGTGTGTGTGTGTGTGTGTGTGTGTGTGTGTGTGTGTGTGTGTGTGTGTGGTGTGTGTGTGTGTGTGTGTGTGTGTGTGTGTGTGTGTGTGTGTGTGTGTGTGTGTGTGTGTGTGTGTGTGTGTGTGTGTGTGTGTGTGTGTGTGTGTGTGTGTGTGTGTGTGTGTGTGTGTGTGTGTGTGTGTGTGTGTGTGTGTGTGTGTGTGTGTGTGTGTGTGTGTGTGTGTGTGTGTGTGTGTGTGTGTGTGTGTGTGTGTGTGTGTGTGTGTGTGTGTGTGTGTGTGTGTGTGGTGTGTGTGTGTGTGTGTGTGTGTGTGTGTGTGTGTGTGTGTGTGTGTGTGTGTGTGTGTGTGTGTGTGTGTGTGTGTGTGTGTGTGTGTGTGTGTGTGTGTGTGTGTGTGTGTGTGTGTGTGTGTGTGTGTGTGTGTGTGTGTGTGTGTGTGTGTGTGTGTGTGTGTGTGTGTGTGTGTGTGTGTGTGTGTGTGTGTGTGTGTGGTGTGTGTGTGTGTGTGTGTGTGTGTGTGTGTGTGTGTGTGTGTGTGTGTGTGTGTGTGTGTGTGTGTGTGTGTGTGTGTGTGTGTGTGTGTGGTGTGTGTGTGTGTGTGTGTGTGTGTGTGTGTGTGTGTGTGTGTGTGTGTGTGTGTGTGTGTGTGTGTGTGTGTGTGTGTGTGTGTGTGTGTGTGTGTGTGTGTGTGTGTGTGGTGTGTGTGTGTGTGTGTGTGTGTGTGTGTGTGTGTGTGTGTGTGTGTGTGTGTGTGTGTGTGTGTGTGTGTGTGTGTGTGTGTGTGTGTGTGTGTGTGTGTGTGTGTGTGTGTGTGTGGTGTGTGTGTGTGTGTGTGTGTGTGTGTGTGTGTGTGTGTGTGTGTGTGTGTGTGTGTGTGTGTGTGTGTGTGTGTGTGTGTGTGTGTGTGTGTGTGTGTGTGTGTGTGTGTGTGTGTGTGTGTGTGTGTGTGTGCAGCGATATTTGTGGTAACCTGTGTGAACATATTCCTGTATTATGGTAACTTCATAAATTGTGGTAACTTACACACGTTACCACTATTTTTTTTCTCAATATCTTCTTCGTTTTAGTAGTATTTACTATCAAAATAATTTTATATGCTCTTGTTTTCATTTGGGTTTCGATAGGTATTTTTTTGCTAGGATACGACCGAATAGAGCATAAATAAAAATTGTATAACCCTGATTCTGCGTATGTTACCAGAAATCAGGATGAGGCAGATTTAATTTACACACGTAATTGTGGCATCATGGGCGTGGTCGTAAAGTAGCGCCCTCTGAGATGACCTTGCGGTGTTGCACATTTCAGTTGAAATAAAACTAGTCTTATTTCGTATTTGGGTATAAATGGTATTAGTGTGTTAAAGGTGCCACAATAGTGCAACAATTTTCTTATACGCAATGGCGATGTTGACCAGAAATAAAAGGACAATAATTTTAGGAAAGATTAAAGAAATATTAACTTTAAGAAAAGAAGCATTTTATTTCTCCAAACATTATATTTAGCTTGAGTATGACATACTAATTTTTCATTTATGGAAATTATGTAAGTTTGACTGATGAAAATTATAATTTTATTGTTCTGTATATCCGAGTAAAAAAAATCATAGAATTACTCGTCTTTTGGCGCGTATGACCTAATTGCGAATAAAAATTACAGTAAAACCTCTATACAACGGACCTCTATTTAACGGACTTCGGATATAATGGACAAAAAATCCGGTCAAATGCCAAAAAAAAAATAAAAACGTACGAATGAACACATTTACTGTACGCCAGTAAATAAATAAGTTTAAATTTTTGCAATCCTAAATTAAAGGTTTTACAAAAGTTGGAGTCTGTGTCTGGAACGTCTGTGTCTTATATATGTAATCAGTATGGCATACAAAAGCAAGATGTTTCTGACACAAAAAACAAGAGCAAAATAAATAAATTTTCATTAATGTGTGATGAAGGAGAGAACAGCAATCTCAGAAAACGAATGAAATTGGCTCCTGAAACTTTACTGAAAGAAGCAATCTTAAAATGGTACGGCCAACAATGTTTCAGTGGGGTGCCAGTCCGGGCAGTCGAATTGAAATCTGCTGGAATTAAATTAGCAAATCATATGGACATACCATTGAAATTAAGTGCTGGATGGCTCTGGCGCTTTCTCAAAAGCTTCAAGTGCAACAAAAGAAGAAATGGAACTTTTTAGGCAAAAATTAGTGAAACATATCAGTAACGAAATGCTATTAGAATCTCAGATTTGTAATCCTGATGAAACTGGTTACTTATGGCGTACTTTACCTAAAACAACACAAGCCTCCAAATATGAAAAATACAATTCTAGAAGAAAAATCAGCAAAGACAGGGTATCGGCACTGTTTTGTGCTAACGCCGATGTATCACATAGATAGAATCCTGTAATGTTTGGCAAATCTCGTAAACATAGAGTTTTAAGAGATATAATGCTTCATCCGTCCGTTTCATATTATAGCTCCAAAAAGTGAAAGATGGTTTACCTGGTTTTTGACAAGCAAAATACAACATCGCTTTTACAGTCCATAAATCAGGGTATACTTTTGGCAACCAAACGAATATATCGCAGACATTTTTAGACGCAGTAATGGTTGCACAATGGAGATATTGTAGAAGATCCAAGAGGACAGCGGATTTGCAAAAATTAAGGTCTTACAATTTAAAATCAAAAATTTTTAATTTTGCTGTAGCATGGAGGAAGTGAAAGAGCAAACATTAAAAAAATAGTTGGAAGAATTTGTTTGATGCCCAAGATGCAGACACAGATTTAGAAGGTCTGGAAGTTACTGGATTTCTGTGGGACAATGTATAATAATGCCGGAGAACATGTAGCTGAGGAAGACGTTTTACAATGGCTAGAAGTCGATGAAGGTGACCCTAGGTATAACATCATGATTGAAAGTGAAATAGCAGATGAAGGTATGAACCTAAAAAATGAGGATTGAAGTAAAGATAGCGAAAAAGACGACAAAACAACACTGCTTAAAATGACGTTATCAGAAGAAAGATCGCATCTCGATGATCTTGTAACATTTATTAATTCTTCATCATATAACGAAGTTCAACTGTATTTTACGCATTTTCATAATTTTGGAAAGTTGATTATAAAAACAGCAAACATCGAAAGTGCAACAAACGCTAATAAATTCCTTTTTCAAAACAGGATTACCGACAGCAAGCGCGTCGATATCAAGAGCAACGTCACTTCACGACGAACGTCCAAAAACAATTAAATAGAATTTTGTTTTTATTTTGTATTTTTTATATAATATATCTGTGTCTGTTTTAGCTTGCGTGAAGGGGGAGTTCTGAATTGAGTAGGGGCTCTTCTGTACTTCACGGAAGACAAATGGGCGGGGGAGTCCTCAACCTCGACACGACGCGTCCCAATGGCTGATAGGGAACGTTCCTATAGATATATAGGACAGGTGTGAATAAGGTCTTACCAAATAAGCACCCGCGGATCAACTGAGGATATGGCATAGGGCAGCAGCTATGTCATTAGTGATTCAAGGCTGAAGGAAAATAACCTTCTCTCAGGTTTGATATCACATATTCACAGGCGGCAATCAAATAATGATTTAACCGGCTGTGATACTGCGGTGCAGAAGGCAAGAGGAAACCACTGCACTACTTCTTCCTAAGAGAATTCCCTGTGTATATGAGTGATAGACGGAATATATGTGTGCAGTCAGGCGATCCGATTGACAATCGGCGTTATCCCACGTCCGGGGTGGGAGATGTGAAATGTGCTACCGGGCACAATGCGATAGGGGACCAGGTCGCAAGTGCGAAATATGCTACTGGAACATCCAATTATAACAAGATGTTTTTCCGGAAGACCCACAAAATAGGAACCTGGAACATACAAGGTTTAGTACAGCATCCTGGAAAACTACATATAGTCGAGAGAGAAATGAAAGATCATGGTGTTTCGATTCTTGGTATAAGTGAAACCCACTGGAAGGGGACAGGACACTTTCGTAGCATTTCCGGAAACATCGTATATTTCTCGGGCAATGAAAATGAAAGTAAAAATGGTGTCGCAATAATAGTTTCTTCAAAACTCCAAAACTCTGTTTGTGGATATGATACAATTAATGATAGAATCATCCACCTTAGGATTCTAGGATCAACTTGTGTCTTACACATTATACAAGTATATGCCCCTACATCAACAGCAGACGACATAATTGTGGAAAATTTTTACACAACTTTGGAGACAACACTCGACAAAATATCTAACAAGGACATTGTAGTGATAGTGGGCGACTTCAATGCCAAAATTGGTAGAACTCAGCTTGATCATCATATGAGATTCACCTTGGGTCCTTTTGGTCTTGGGGAAAGAAATGAACGAGGCGATAGATTAATAGAGTTCTGTGGCCAAAGAAAATTGTCTGTAATGAATACCTACTTCCAACACCACCCACGAAGGCTCTACACTTGGAAATCACCGGGCGACCGAACAAGAAATCAGATAGATTTCATAATGATAAATTCAAGGTGGAAGTCCTCAGTCACTAACGCAAAAACTTATCCAGGTGCAGATTGTGGAAGCGACCACCAACTTCTTGTAGCTGTATTCCGAATACGTTTTAGAAACAAACACAAGCCCACTCCTAGAACTCCCATGCTTACAGAGACTGAACTTTTAACTTTCAAAGAAAGAATAAACCCAGTGTTAACTGAGACAAGTACTACCCCCATAGATAATATCGAGACTTTCTGGGGAGTTTTTAAAAAAGATATATTAGATACAGCTAAGCAAAGTCGCCAACCCATAAAAAACAACAGTCGTAAACCATGGATCAGTGACCAAACATGGAAAATTATAGAACAAAGAAGGCAACTTAAAGTTGGCAGTTTTGATTTAAACGACTATCGAAGCTTATCAAGAGAAATCCAAAGAAATTGCCGGAAAGATAAAGACAAATATGTGTCTAACATTTGCCAGGAAGTAGAAATCCACTTACATCGAAATGAAACAAGAGATCTCTTTCAGAAAGTAAAGTTACTGGCTCGGGAATTCAAACCCAGAAATTACGCTATAGAGGATGAGACAGGCAATATGGTAAGCGATATGGATGCAGTTCTGGAGACTTGGAAGAAATACTGCACAGAACTCTATAAAGCTGAAACCTCTAACATTAAGCATACAACAGCACTGCAAGTCTCAGCAACAACACTAGAACCAGATATTCTAAGGTCTGAAGTCGAGGAAGCCATAAAACACCTTAAAAGAAATAAATCACCTGGTTGCGATAATATCACGGCAGAACTTTTACAGAACATGGGTGAACATGGTATCCAATTAATGTGGAGACTGTGCAATCATGTATGGAGAATCGGTAAATGGCCCAGCGATTGGTGTACCGCACTATTTATTCCCATTCATAAGAAAGGCGTAACCACAAAATGTAGTAACTACCGAACAATTTCACTAATTTCACACCCAAGTAAAATTCTGTTGAGAATTATCAAGTGTCGCATGCAGACATACCTGGATAGACAAATACCACAAGAACAGGCAGGCTTCGTTAAGGGTAAAGGCACAAGGGAGCAAATTCTTAATATGCGACAACTCATTGAGAAAGCACGAGAATTCAAAATTCCGATGATCATCTGCTTTCTGGATTATCAGAAGGCATTTGACTGTGTAAACTGGACAGTTTTGTGGAAAGTTCTACATGAGATGGGGGTTCCTGATCATCTGTCAGCTCTGGTGAAAAGTCTATATGAGAACAGTGAAACCAGAATAAGAATTGAAAATCATAAGTCCGATCCTTTTAAAATAGGCAGAGGAGTCCGACAAGGATGTATTCTATCTCCAAGTCTTTTTAATTTCTATGGGGAATATATAATGAGAAAAGCACTCGACAAATGGAATGGCGGTATTTCTATAGCAGGAAAAAAGATCTCAAATCTCAGATATGCAGATGATACAACATTAATAACTGCATCCGAAGAAGAAATGTCCAGCCTGCTGCAGCTAGTGGAAGTCGAAAGCAATAGATGTGGTCTCAAGATCAATAAACAAAAAACAAAAATTATGATAGTAGACTATTCAAATTCACTTCAGACAACAGGAGCCTTGGACCAGTTTGAAGTGGTTAACGAGTTCAATTATCTAGGATCCTACATCAATAATACAGGATCTTGTGAAACAGAAATACGTAGGAGAATAGGCATGGCTAAAAACGCTATGAGTCGATTATCAAAAATCTGGAAAGATCGCGCCTTGTCGAAGAACACCAAAATAAGATTAGTACGTGCATTAATTTTTCCCATATTTAGTTACGGATCCGAAACATGGACAATCAAATCGGACGACAGAAAAAGGATTGACGCTTTTGAAATGTGGTGCTGGAGAAGAATGCTTCGGATCTCATGGACGGAACACAGAACAAATCACTCAATCCTCCAAGAGCTTAATATTCAGACTCGACTTTCGTCTATTTGCCTCTCCACCGTCTTAAAATTTTTCGGCCATATTGCAAGAAGAAGTGATGATAATCTTGAGAGACTTATAATTTCGGGAAACGTTGAAGGGCGCAGAAGTAGAGGTCGCTCACCTATTCGATGGACGGATCAGGTACAGAAAGCCAGTGGAAAAACATTTTCAGAATCCATGAGGGAAGCTCAGGACAGAAGCCGATGGAAAGAGATAGTGGCTCGTATTATAGGGAATCACGACACTCAGCAATGAGGAAACGACTGAGGAGGAGGATATAATATATCTAAATACGCTACATATATATTTTTATATAATGGACTTTCGGCTTTAACGGACACCCCGTCCCCCCTAATAGTCCGTTATATCGAGGTTTTACTGTACTTGAAAAATAAATTTTGAATATAAAGGACAGTAAGAAAAGCTAAATACCATATATATGTTTCAAATTTTATCATTATTATCAAATTTTAGCGCCTATTGTGAGTTATTTAACTTGGTAATTTAAACGACTTATCGCAAGATTTGCATCCGACCAGCTTGAAGAGAAAAAATGTGAAATTGTTGTTGGTCATATCCTCACTATACTTTTTCGGACACGTGGAAACTGTTTTATTTTTAAGTGAAGAATTTTCGAGTCAAGTGAAATAAAATGTTTTTCAAACATCTTCTTGACTTACTGGAAATGGAAATTTCAAAACGCTAATCTTGGACCTTTTTTAAACAGAATGGGATTTCCTATGATACCCCATTTTTAGAGCTCTATACAATAACTTAAAACACAAATCAAAGCGTTGCCACAAAAATGACGGCTGTCAAATTTGAGCGTTTTTTACATTATGCCGTTTTTTGACTCAACGGCCAATCATCAAAACACTAGCAATTATTGTTTACTTTGTAATCTGATGGAGATTAGTATCAAATGGCATTTTAAAATTCAAATTGAATCAGGCTCTGTATGCTAGACAAACCCATTATAGACCCGGATTTTTTTTACCAATTTCCTAACGTGATTTGATACCGCTATAGCAGTTGTAAAAACCCCTTTCTCAGAACGATTTATACATTTATAAATAAAGTATGGAACACTCCATTTAAAAACAATGTTCAGCATCTGTCAATGTTCCTCAAGAAACAACTAAACGTTTGAAGAAAAAAAAATAATAACAAAATAAATAAACAAATCGATATCGCGTTATAAAGCGATTTAAACAAAAATATGAACTTAAACGGCTCCTAGATCGTCTTTTTAATAGTAGGGATTTTATGTTCAGTAGGGTCAAGAAATAAGCAGGTACCAAAATTATGTCAATATTAAAGGTCTTTCTTTAGCCGAGAACTTGAAATTTTCAACTATTGTTTTTGTGCTAAAATCTTTTCATGCATCAATATTACCGAATTTAAGATTGCTATTTGATAAGTAGGTAGGTACTTTTTAGAAAGTACTGTATAGAAATGTAAATACAATCGATTCAAAATCACTGGTCTAATTCTGAATTGACTTTGAATGAAATAAAGGACGACTTTTATACCGAAACGTGTGTTTAATGTGGCCCATATATTGTATTGCAATTTCTAAAATTTTAGATTATTAACCTTATTTATCTGAGAAAACTAACTACGACAAATTTGTTATAGCATGAAAACTTAATAATTGTCCAATTCCTTCAAAAATGAATGGATATTCTGGTTTGGCGATTGTAGATTTTGAAAGTTCAATATTACAAACCCCTGAATGTTGATAAAACTCCTAGCTGCTAAATTAAATCAACTATGTGGAAATTACTTTTTACTGATGTTTCAGCCATTGGTTTCTTAAAGTACTGATCAAAATGAAAAAGAGAATTAATTTCATATTTGATATATGTGATAGTTTGTCTGTTTTTACATGTAACTGATGTCAATGGGAATGTTTAGCCAACGTTAAGCAATTCAATGCTTTTATGATGTATGGCAGTAGCCGCAGCAGTACCCTTGACAGTTTCCAACATTAATCAACATGTTATCAAATCTGATTATGATATTTCATGACTAATTCGCCTTCGCATTCTAGTTCCAAGACTATTATCTATTGTTGAGTATAATTTTGGCTACCATATTCGTTATGGTGACTATTTGCACCAGCTTTAAATAATGATATAGTCAATTTTCCGTACCTTTGCCTTAAATTTTTTAGCCATGATGTTCTGCTACCAGGAGCATGGTTACCTTGGATCTTTCCCTGATGAATGATCACATGCAAAAGTTCATATTTTTAAGGATATCTCGTAATGTGCCAAATATTCCAGATTGCATTTCTTTATTCAATTGACCAATTAAGTTGTTTAGTTCAGCCATCTAAGGAGCTACTGATATATAACTCTGTCGATCCATAGCACTGGAAAGATATAGCAATATGCCATACGTACGCGAAGATCAATTCCAAGATCGCATTTATTGCTATTTAACATAAAAATGCTGCGCTGCTGTATCGCTTAACGCTTGCTTGACGATTCGAATTGTTTTCTAATTTCATCTGTATTTTAATCTTTTCACACTGGTCTGCTAATACTGGTAGCAGTTATCTTGCGCTTATTACCATGTTATTATCTAGATACACTAGCTCTAATCTCCGAGAAACCAGTCATCTAATGACACTTTCTAAACATTCATTTTTCAAATTTAGGGCAAATTGGTATAAAGAAAAATCATTGCTTTCATAAATCAGACTATTATTTTCGGATAATTCAGATTTTCACAGCCGAAAACTCTGCGTTTATGTCCTGAGCGATTGAAAAGCCGGAGTGTGCTATTGATAAAACATAGCTAGTGATAGATTGCTCTGATAAGCTAAATTTGTTTTAGACCAAAACCTCTATAAGGTTTTACCAACACCACCTGACTAGGTGTTTGAAATA
Organism: Diabrotica balteata; assembly: GCA_918026665.1. Classification (NCBI taxonomy): domain Eukaryota; kingdom Metazoa; phylum Arthropoda; class Insecta; order Coleoptera; family Chrysomelidae; genus Diabrotica; species Diabrotica balteata. The sequence goes on along the minus strand of OU898280.1, from coordinate 69,009,255 downwards.
AATAAATATTTATGTTAAATACCCCAATATTTGTATATTATAATATTTTACAATGCATATGTAGGGAAATAATGTGGATATTTAGAGCAAACTAAGCTTATTTATCAAATACGAATGTTATAAAACCTACTATTCTTTAAATTAGACCTGCTTGAAGGACAATGTGACAAATGCATTACAGAAAACAGAGCTGTATTACAAAAAGAAATCGGGAAACGTAACAGATTGCTTTTATAATCAGATCAAAACTTGAGGTCCCTTAAGTTAGCGGGGACACATGAGCGGAATCCAATTTAACCTACGTCATATTTTTCACCCATATTTCACTAATTTATTACCAATTCGATAATTTTTTAATATTCAAGCTATGTTAAAATTTAAGGTAAAAAATCTTCTTTTATCATTTCACTGTCCTCTACTTATAACTGAAATAAAAAAATATTTTATTAAATTTTTACTTGGCCAGCCTGATAATTTTCCACTCCTAAACCAATCTTATTTGAAAACGTTCCCGCTAGCTTAATATTCGAGTCAGTGGAGTTAGAAAAATATGTGGTACTTTTGAAATACCATAGTGTTCTACTAGGCTTTTACGAATTTATTACCACCCTAGTAATTTTTTACTCCTCAACTTACCCCTATAGAAGTCAATAACTATGTTATGTTAAAATTTAAGGTAAAAAAATATTCTTTTAAAATTTCACTGTCTTCTACTTATAACCAAAATAAAAAAGTGTTCCGTTTTCAACAAAATTTGACTACCCTGTAATTTCCGTCTTAATTGAATATTCTTAAAATATTTATCTCCTAAAATGTTTTCCAAGTAATATAAATTATTTATGCTATACAACTAATACTCTAAACAGTATGTTCTGACCAATCTTTAATACCCTTCTTATTTAAATATTATAATATTTAATACCTAAACTATTTTCGAAATTTTCAGGTAGGTACCTAATAAATACAAATCTTTTAATCTTTTAACAATAGGTGCCCAAGGTGTCTCGATCCGCCTTTATCATTAGCCAATTAATGTAATAGTCGTAATAAAACTATTGCAAATTGAATATTTCTTACCTGGTTATCATTATGTGAAATATAATAATTCAGTTTTATTTACTAAAACTCAACTTAATTTGAGTTATTTTATATTTATAAAAGGGTACTAGCGACTCTAATCCCAGCAAATATTTTAAAACAGTTAAAATTTATAATTTTTGTAATAAAGTACTTTCATATCTTCAACATTTAAACATTTAAAAAATATATATTAATTAACACAGAATAATATTTCAGAATACTTTTCAATTAGGGTAGTCGAGAAAAAAATTACTAGTCTGGTAAAAATATAGTAAAAATCTAGCAGAGCACTTTTGTATTTCCAAAAAGATTTTGCATTTACCTAGAGTGAATGTGTAGCTCGTGGAATATTTTCCAATAACTGTGGCTTAAGTCGTCAAAAATTATAAGGGGAAGTCAAATTCAGTATAAACTGAGCAAGCAATTTATACTTTCAGTTACAAGGTGGAGTACAGTAAACTTGTAAAAATAGATTTTATATCACCTTAAATTTTAACCTAGCAGAATTATTGACTTCTCATAGAAGGTAGTTGAAGGGTGAAAAATTACTAGGGTGGTAATAAATAAGTAAAATCTAGCACAACGGTGTAGTATTTCATATTTTCGAAAAGATTTTTCTTTTGTATTCAGCTAGCGTAAATGACATGTGACTGGTAGAATTGGAGTAGTTGGTTAACATTTAGTAAAAACTAACAGAGCAGATTCTTATTTGAAATAGAGTACAGTATAATTACAAAAAAAATGTCTTCACCTTAAATGTTAACTTAGCACAATTATTGACTTCTCACAACAAGGGTTTGTCGGGGGGGTAAAAATTACTATAGTGATAATAAATTCGTAAAAATCTAGCAGAACACTGTGGTATTTCAAAATTGTTTTTTTAAATCCACTGGAGCGAATATTAAGCTAGTGGAAATGTTTACAAATAGGAATGGTTTAGGGGTAGAACATTATCAAGGTGGACAACTTTTAGTAAAAAGTTAACAGAACAGTTTTTCATTTCAGTTATTAGTGAAGGACGGTGCAATTGCAAAACAAAATCTTTTTACCTTAAATTTTAACCTAACGGAATTATTGACTTATCCCAAGGGGCAGGTGAGTTGTGAATAATTACGAGGATGGTAATAATTTCGTAAAAGCTAAGCCAAAACTGTGGTATTTAAAAAGTATTTTTTTAAATTCCGCTGGCTCGAATATTATGCTAGCGGGAACGTTTCCAAATAAGAAAAAAAAATTTACATCACATATTAACCTAACAGAAATATTGACTTCTCACTCTCTCAGGGGTAGGTAAGGGCCGAAAAATTACTATGGTGGTGATAAATTTGTAAACACCTAGCAGAACACTGTGGTATATCATAAATATATTTTTTTGGAAATTTGTTAGCTTGAATATTAATCAAGGGGAATCGCTCCCATTAGGATAGGTTTGGGGGTGAAAAATTATCGGGCTGGTAATAAATTAGACAAAAATGGGTAAAAATGAGCCATAGGCAAAGAGCTTTTTTTTAAATTCTGCTAGCTTGAACCTTAATTCAGTAGAATCGCTCCTCTTAGGGGTGGTTTGGAGGCGAAAAATTATTAGGTTGATAATAAATTAGTGAAAAATGGGTGAAAAAATATGGCATACGTTAAATTGGTTATGCTCATGTGCCCCTGCTAGCTTAGCGGTCCTCAAAGCTGGCCAAAGAAAGAAAAAATAATTCATTGTTACCGTTCAAATTGATTTGACGAATTTTATATGTATATACCAACTGCCAATAAAAAGTATGGAATATATGGTTTTTTACTACGCGTAGTACTAAATGTAGGGTGGAAATCACTTATAGAACAAAATTATTTCTGTCCTTGTTTAAAAAAATTATAAAATTGCTGGAGCACGTCTATTATAAATATGCGCTTTTTAAATATAATGTTCAAGGTGACTCACGCAAGTCTACCATAGTCCAAAAGCTTTGTTTTCATGGAACACCCTATATATTTATATATTCCTAAAAGCTCCTTAAAAACTTGACCTCAACGAACTATATCCTGTAAAGTATATTATGAACATTACAGGGTAGGTAGTATGTTAAAATTATATAGTGTGAAAACAACTTATGGAATACAATTGTCTTTGTCCTTATTTTAGAAAATTATTAAAAACGCCGAAACAGGTCAACTTTTAAATTCAAATTTACATTTTTCAAACATAAATTTAAATGTACAGGTTAGGTTGAGTCACGCATGTCTAGCAGAGTCCATTATCTTTATTTTTAGTGGAACACCCTGTATATTTATATGTTTTTTAAATCTCTTTAACAAGCTGATTATATAATGTATGATTTGTTATGAACATTATAAGGTGAACTTTTAAAATTGTATATAACATTTGTCAAGAAATTAAATACAAAATTCAATATATTGATACTTAGTTCACAAAATGGATGTCTGTATTTAGATTATTAAAAAAAAGCAATATTTAAAGTATAATAATGATTAATTTAAAAATTTTGTTTATTTAATGTCTTCACAAAAATTATACATAGTTTCAAAATTTTAGCTTGAATTATTCATACTAGACTCTACATAATGTACTTTTTTGAGATGAGGCTATAGCTTCTAAAAACATAAAAATATACAATGAAAACTAAAGATGATGCACTATGCTAGACTTACATGAATCATCCTGTACATTTAAATTATCTATTTAAATGTTTAAACAGTGCACATTTGAATTTAAAAGTAGACAGCTCCCATCGTTTTTAATAATTTTCTTATAAATAAGGACACAAAAAATTTTATTCCATAAGTGATTTCCACACTGTATAATTTTAAAATGCCACCATGTATTACTCATAATAGATCCTACATAATACATGATACACTGTCGTGCACTAAATAAAAAAATTTAATAGTAACCAACTGAGTATCCCTATCACAGAAAAGGTAAAGCAGAAACTTGTTCATATAACAAATATGGCAACATGGCCTTCAAACACACTGTCTATACAGCCATACTTGTGGCATCCCGAAACACAGATATTTGTTACGGATATATTTGTGGCATCTTTTTCACACAGTTTCTGATTACAAGATAATTGTGGAATCCGGTGCCACAATTATATTCGTCGATAATATTCATACCATGGAGTGTATCGAAATAATTCCTATCCATAAACACTCTGCTCGAAGGGTGCCAGTATCATAGTATGTTTACTTCGATTTGCCACAATTGAGGATATAGTATGCGATGCCACAAATATTGCGAAACGTGTATAGGTGTGTGTGTGTGTGTGTGTGTGTGGTGTGTGTGTGTGTGTGTGTGTGTGTGGTGTGTGTGTGGTGTGTGTGTGTGTGTGTGTGTGTGTGTGTGTGTGTGTGTGTGTGTGTGTGTGTGTGTGTGTGTGTGTGTGTGTGTGTGTGTGTGTGTGTGTGTGTGTGTGTGTGTGTGTGTGTGTGTGGTGTGTGTGTGTGTGTGTGTGTGTGTGTGTGTGTGTGTGTGTGTGTGTGTGTGTGTGTGTGTGTGTGTGTGTGTGTGTGTGTGTGTGTGTGGTGTGTGTGTGTGTGTGTGTGTGGTGTGTGTGTGTGTGTGTGTGTGTGTGTGTGTGTGTGTGTGTGTGTGTGTGTGTGTGTGTGTGTGTGTGTGTGTGTGTGTGTGGTGTGTGTGTGTGTGTGTGTGTGTGTGTGTGTGTGTGTGTGTGTGTGTGTGTGTGTGTGTGGTGTGTGTGTGTGTGTGTGTGTGTGTGTGTGTGTGTGGTGTGTGTGTGTGTGTGTGTGTGTGTGTGTGTGTGTGTGTGTGTGTGTGTGTGTGTGTGTGTGTGTGTGTGTGTGTGTGTGTGTGTGTGTGTGTGTGTGTGTGTGTGTGTGTGTGTGTGTGTGTGTGTGTGTGTGTGTGTGTGTGTGTGTGTGTGTGTGTGTGGTGTGTGTGTGTGTGTGTGTGTGTGTGTGTGTGTGTGTGTGTGTGTGTGTGTGTGTGTGTGTGTGTGTGTGTGTGGTGTGTGTGTGTGTGTGTGTGTGTGTGTGTGTGTGTGTGTGTGTGTGTGTGTGTGTGTGTGGTGTGTGTGTGTGTGTGTGTGTGTGTGTGTGTGTGTGTGTGGTGTGTGTGTGTGTGTGTGTGTGTGTGTGTGGTGTGTGTGTGTGTGTGTGTGTGTGTGTGTGTGTGTGTGTGTGTGTGTGTGTGTGTGTGTGTGTGTGTGTGTGTGTGTGTGTGTGTGTGTGTGTGTGTGTGTGTGGTGTGTGTGTGTGTGTGTGTGTGTGTGTGTGTGTGTGTGTGTGTGTGTGTGTGTGTGTGTGTGTGTGTGTGTGTGTGTGTGTGTGTGTGTGTGTGTGTGTGTGTGTGTGTGTGTGTGTGTGTGTGTGTGTGTGTGTGTGTGTGTGTGTGTGTGTGTGTGTGTGTGTGTGTGGTGTGTGTGTGTGTGTGTGTGTGTGTGTGTGTGTGTGTGTGTGTGTGTGTGTGTGTGTGTGTGTGTGTGTGTGTGTGTGTGTGTGTGTGTGTGTGTGTGTGTGTGTGTGTGTGTGTGTGTGTGTGTGTGTGTGTGTGTGTGTGTGTGTGTGTGTGTGTGTGTGTGTGTGTGTGTGGTGTGTGTGTGTGTGTGTGTGTGTGTGTGTGTGTGTGTGTGTGTGTGTGTGTGTGTGTGTGTGTGGTGTGTGTGTGTGTGTGTGTGTGTGTGGTGTGTGTGTGTGTGTGTGTGTGTGTGTGTGTGTGTGTGTGTGTGTGTGTGTGTGTGTGTGTGTGTGTGTGTGTGTGTGTGTGTGTGTGTGTGTGTGTGTGTGTGTGTGTGGTGTGTGTGTGTGTGTGTGTGTGTGTGTGTGTGTGTGTGTGGTGTGTGTGTGTGTGTGTGTGTGTGTGTGTGTGTGTGTGTGTGTGTGTGTGTGTGTGTGTGTGTGTGTGTGTGTGTGTGTGTGTGTGTGTGTGTGTGTGTGTGTGTGTGTGTGTGTGTGTGGTGTGTGTGTGTGTGTGTGTGCGTGTGTGTGCGTGTGTGCGTGTGTGCGTGGTGTGTGCGTGTGTGTGCGTGTGTGCGTGTGTGCGTGTGTGCGTGTGTGCGTGTGTGCGTGTGTGCGTGTGTGCGTGCGTGTGTGCGTGTGTGCGTGTGTGCGTGTGTGCGTGCGTGTGTGCGTGCGTGTGTGCGTGTGTGCGTGCGTGTGTGCGTGTGTGCGTGTGTGCGTGTGTGCGTGTGTGCGTGTGTGCGTGTGTGCGTGTGTGCGTGTGTGCGTGTGTGCGTGTGTGCGTGTGTGCGTGTGTGCGTGTGTGCGTGTGTGCGTGTGTGCGTGTGTGCGTGTGTGTGTGCGTGTGTGCGTGTGTGCGTGTGTGTGCGTGTGTGCGTGTGTGCGTGTGTGCGTGTGTGCGTGTGTGTGTGTGTATCTGCTGAAATACATGCTGTATTTGTGCTGTGTGTCTATTGAATATTTCGGTATAACTCAACAGATATAGCTGCAACGTTCAAGGTCCCTGCAAGGCTGTATATCACTCCGTGATATATTTTTCAAAAAGCTTAGAACTAAATTATTCAAGCATAGGAGTACATATTCTCTCTAGGAGTATATAGGAGTCTCTCATTGTTTTTCTTGATGTGACTTTTGCTTTTCATAATAAAATGAAGAAAAAAATTGTCGATCTTCTAAACAATGATCTTTGAGAGAAAAGATCGATATATTTTATAATAAAGCCGCTGATATCGATGCCATTTTAGAAGCTGGCAGGTCCTTTATTAACGCTTCCACTAGTGCATTAAAGTTTTCATTTCTGGTCCCAACGGTTGCTGCATTGGATGAACACATCCAATCTTGGAAACAAAGACATCCGTCCAGTTGACTTAGGATGATGCAAAATTGAAGAAGTCTTTGTTTCCAACTAAAAATCCCAATCCACCTGATGTAGAAGAATTGTAAAAAATGATTTTTTGCAACTACAAAAAAGAGTGCGGCGCTTCTTGCGGGTGTCGAAGAGTAAGGTTATTTTGCAATGCAGTCTGCGGATCATGCATTAGGTACAATTGCCAAAGCAGCCCTCCAATTAATGAAAAATGAGAAATTGGTGAAGAGAGCTCTGATGAAGAGTGAAAAATTAACAATTAAAGTAGGGTAAGAGGTACAGTTGTTGGCCGGTCACTAGTGATTGGCCACTTTCACAAATATCCCAAATATTAAGATTTTCAGAAATTATAACGAAATAAATTTATTTGCATTTAAATTTAGCAACGTTGCTGTATAATTAGTCTAGCTATACTCTCTCTTAGTTAATATTATCTAGTTGTTACGGCTTGTGTTGTTTGAAGTGTATCGGGTGCATCCATTTTTGAGAGTTTTTTAAAGAATTCGTTAAGAAAGGCTATTCACGAGGTGAGTTATCTTGGCTAATAGTATTATGTATCTGGGTATATTATTGTTTTATGGCAATTTAGTGGGGTACATCTTACATTATCAGTGATTTTAATAGTTGAGTGATGCATATATTTTTTGTCCGGATTTGTATTTATAAAATTACAATTGTTTTAGTTGTTATAAAATTAGTGCTAATCTGGACATATTGAATCAAATTTGGAACGTCCGTATAACGTAAGATAAAACGTATCACAAACAATATACAGATCAAGATCTTCAGTCTGCTTTTCCAGGCATTTTCCAAGGATTTCCAGTATGAGTGAAAATATACTCGGTTAAAGGTTTTCTTGACGTAAATTCACGTGTCAATCCTTTACTTACAATCGGCCTGGAAGAAGATAGTAAAGATCCTTGTTAAAGCGAAACTCAGATTTAAGTTAGAGAACTGCAGAAGCAGTAACGGCAACAATTTCAGTTGGGTCTGAAAAGGGTGAAAAAAAAAAAGAGTTTACCGGTGTTCAAGAATACTTGCATCGTAAAGGTTATATTGATATCTTTCAAGACCCTTTACGTATTTTAAATGACAAGAAACCTGCTTCCTCTTGTGTCCCAAAAATAAACAAGTGTTGGCTGTAAAGGGAAGCAAAAATTTACCCTTATAAACAAATTTCAAGTTAAATTTCGTTCCATGAGAATTGGGCATAGGATAAAGCGATACCAGAGGGATAAAGAATGAAAACTTTTATGAATACATAGAAAACGTCTTATATAATTACCTAGTTGAGAAAAACACTAATTTTTCAGTTATTTTGTTCGTTGATGGACATAAATCTCACTTAACCATTTCACAAACGAGTGAATGTTGTTCGAAGTTACAAATTATTTTAGTGACTTTATATCCCAATGCAACCAGAATTATATAACCTGCAGATATTTCTGCATTTATACCATTAAAGGCAAATTGAAACCAGTTTAGACGCGAAAACCCGAACTCAGTAGTTACCAAAGAGAATTTTAAAATTTTACACAGCCATTAGTCGATTAAAATCATATTCCACAATTAATGGCTTTAAAGTATCCGGATTGTATCCATGCAAGACACAATAGACTATTCCAGAAAGATTAAAGACCCGCATAAAGGTATTAATCACGCTATTTCTATGACAAAATCAATAACATATGAGATACATTTGTAGATACAGTTGGAGCCGCAAAAATATTAGAATTCAAAATTGCTGTTTAATATATTTAATTTATTTCAAAATACCACAGTTCTACCCACGATTCAGACTACAGAGGTGAAATCACAAATGATATACAAGATACCTCTATTATCACAGAAACCCATATATCTTCAGATATTACACTCAACCCTGTAGGTGGCAATGAAATCAAATGCAACTTACAAAATATTTCTATTATTACAGAAGAAAATCTATTTTCGAATTTTCCAATTTAACTTCCAGAAAACGTTGATATTGCATATAATATAAAAGATGTCACAGAATATACAATGACAGAAGATACTCAAGCGACATCCAATAATCTGCCTTTAGTTAATTAAGACAACTCATTATCTAAAGAAATTGACAATTGAATCAACAAATTCTTTTTTTGGCTAAAGAAAAGGCAAAAAGCAAACAGAAAGGTTGCCTTTTCGTCGTTATCGTCAAAATCCAGAGAAAAGCAAACAATATAGGTCAAAAAACAGGAAATCAAGATGAAAGTAAAAAAAATTGCCAGAAGAGCCAATTCCGGGAGCAAAAAATGTCAAACTGTTGTGAAGAATAAAGAAAATGTTACAGTTAATACAGTTGATATTGCAGATACAAATATTTTGAAAGCTGACACACTTATTGATCATACAATTTAAAGCACTACTTTGAAAAGTGGAGTTAGAGTACATATTCTAGATGTTATTGTCCTCAAAGGAAAACAAGAATTGTCCCGAAACCAATTTCCTGATTCTGTAAAGGAAAACGTTAATCTGCCTACAATTGATAACATATTTTTTTATGTCTGCAACAATAGATATGAATTCATCAAATTTGAAAAAGACATCCCAAAGCCAATGTAAAAATTTGGAAACCAGCAAAGAAAAAGGTGTTGGTGAGTCGAAAGTCGGCTACAAGAAAGTTATTTTTTGAAACTGAGGGATATCTATAACAGGAAAAAATACACAAAGTCTCACAGATATAACGGTGCAACAATCAGACACCAACCCAACTGTAAATAACCTTTTATATACAGGATTGTGTTATTCTTGTCCCTATAATATATCTAAATCAAAAGTATGAATAAAATGTCTATTTTGTGTTAAAGGCTACCATATTGTTACTTGTGCAAAGAAACAAGAAGAAATTGAAAACTTAAATAGTTTTGTGTGCCTTACCTGCACGAACAAAAAAAAAGAAAATTAGGAATTTTATGAATGGCCAATGCTGTAATTCTATATGCCAATAACTATGTATGGCCAATAACTGTGTAGTTCTGTAAGTTTTCAAATTTGTGTTTATTTTTAATATACCTACATTATTAGTTCTAATTAAAATAACCTGAGTTTTTATAAAATCTGATGTTTCATTAATATTAAAAAACCCTTACAAAATATTTCACTTCAAAAGATACCACTTTACAATTTTAATTCAATTGGCAATTCCTTAAGTGGCCAATCACTCTACCCGTTACCCTACTATTAATATTTGCTTAATTTTTGAAACATTACTTAAATAAAAAATGAATAAACTTTTCATATACTTAAATATTTATTTTACTACGTTTTCCTTTTAACTATCAAATTAAATTTTTATATCACATAAACACTGAAAAAATTGTTCATGATCTTGAAAATTATAGTGGAAGTGAGGATTTTCTGGGGTACATTGAAATAATAAACGCCATGTTTTGTTCGATAGCAACGACTTCTACTTTATTTTAATAAGCAATATTGGCAACACGCCATACATCAAGTGTTTACAAAGTACAAAGAAAGATGGCGCTACATGTATTGAAATACCTTTTTTGATATATCACAACACCCCCACTTATCAAAAAATATCTAAACTTTCAAACCCAAACCTAGCCTAAATTTAGAATTTTTAACATTTTTCAACCCTTTAGTAAGGATGTCAGCCAACATTTCATCAGTACTCAAATACTTCAACTCAATAACATTATTTTGGATAGCCTCTCTGATGAAATGGTGGCGAATGTCAATATGTTTTGTTTTTTCATGGAATACTGGATTTATGCACAACTTCTGAGCCCCTTGATTATCATTATACAAAACAACTGAATCCAGTCTTCCTTGAATTTCCGACAACAAATTTCTCAAGTAAATGGCTTCCTTAGTAGCCTCCCCTAAAGCTACATACTCAGCTTCAGTGCTAGAAAGAGCCACTGATTTCTGTTTAACACTCTTCCAAGAAATCGCACCACCTGAAAGTTTAAAAACAAAACCTGTGTAAGATATTCTATCTAACTTATTTGAGGCCCAATCAGCATCAACAAACCCTGTTAAATCCAAATCATCCCTTTTATAAGTCAAACAAATGTCTTTAGTCCCCTTCAAATACCTCAATATCTTTTTAGCACATTTCCAGTGATACTCATTATGATTTTTATTAAATTGACTCAAAAAACTTACACTATATGCAATATCTGGTCTTGTCAAAACTGCTAAAAACATTAGACTACCAATTAATTTTTGATAATATGGATTTTCAACTATTTCTGAGCAATTACTTTCAGTAAAATCAAAATTATCTATTGGTGAGCTGACAACATTGCACTCCTCCATATTAAACTTTCTTAATAACTGATCAATATATGCACTCTGGTCTAATCTAATAGTATCTTTATCCCTATGAATCTTCATACCAAGACACAATTTTAACTGACCTAAGTCTTTAATTTTAAATTTTGAACATAATTCTGCCTTTAATAAATCAGTTTGGACCTTATCATTACTGAAAACTATAAAATCATCAACATATAGAGCCACTACAACTAAACTCTTATCAATTTTTTTAATATAGACACATGACTCATAATCTGATTTATTAAATGCTAGGCTAATCAAAATTTCATTCACTTTTTGATACCAGGCTCGAGAAGACTGCTTTAATCCATAAATGGCCTTTTTTAAATGACAAACTTTATTTTCATTACCTTCAAGAACATAACATTCTGGTTGACGCATGAACACTGTTTCTTGCAAGTCACCATTTAAAAAAGCTGTCTTCACGTCCAAGTGAATAATATCTAAATCTAACTTTACAGATAAGGCTAATAACAATCGTAAACTTGAATACCTTATTACAGGAGAAAATGTCTCCTCATAGTCCACACCTTCACGTTGAGTGTACCCCTTAGCCACTAAACGAGCCCGATAACATACCTGATCATCACAATCAACTTTGGTTTTAAAAACCCACTTGCACTCAACCAAAGTTCCACTTTTTGGAGTATCGACCAACTCCCATGCCTCATTTTCTGCAAAAGATAGCATCTCTTCATCCATGGCCCTCTTCCATCTGGCCGAGTCTGGTCTGGATAGAGCTTCTGACACACTGGATGGGATATCTTCCAGATCTACTTCCTGCTTCTTATGACATTGAAATGTCACATAGTCTTTGAAAACCTTAGGCTTCTTGGTTCTGTCGGATCGTCTTGGTGTACTTGGTATTTCTGGTGTGATCACTTTATCTGGAACAAACTCTGAGTCATTTGAATAATCTCCAAGGTCATCATCCAAAACATCATGGTATTCTTCCTCATCTGAGAGTTTATCTGGGAATTTACCTTGGTCTGGATCCCCCACTTGAGGTAATACCTCTGTCACAGCAATATCATTGCTTGGTGATCCTAAAAAATCAAAGTTTTTTAACAGTTTTGGTTTTTCATTAATGACCACATCTCTACTGGTAATTACACTCTTCTTAATGGGATCATAGAGCCTATAGCCCTTCACATTTTGACCATAACCAACCAAGAACATCTTCTCTGCCTTTTTGTCAAACTTCTGCCTTTTTTCTTTGGGTATATGAACCATTGCCTCACTACCAAAGATTCGAACATGGCTCACATCTGGCTTTTTACCATAGAAGAGTTCATATGGTGTTCTACCTTCAAGACCCCTGACTACAGACCTGTTCCTTAAGTATGCAGCAGTATTGATGGCTTCGGCCCAAAACTGCTTAGGAAAATCTGCATCGAATAGTAAGCACCTCGCCTTCTCCACCAGGGTACGGTTCATTCTCTCCGAAGTACCATTCTGCTCTGGGGTGTAAGGATTTGTTTTTTGATGTGTTATACCATTACTACTTAAAAAGGATTCAAAGTCAGCACTACAAAATTCTCCACCGTTGTCAGACCTAAAACATTTGATTTTGTGTCCTTTTTGGTTCTCAACTAGCAATTTAAATTCTTTAAACTTATCTAGAGCTTCATTTTTGTATTTTAAAAAATAAATAAAAACCATCTTACTCAAGTCATCTTCAAGAACCAAAAAATATCTAGATCCTCCGATGGACATCATCTCCATGGGACCACACAAATCACCATGCACAACCTCGAGCAATTCTGCAGCACTATTTCCACTACTCTTGAATGGCAACCGAGTCTGCTTTCCCTCACAACACACTTGACACAGATTATGCAAACTTGCCCGCCCTTTATAATTCAAGCCCTCAACTGCTCCATCCCTCATTATACTCAAATCTCTAAAGTTGATGTGACCAAAACGTCTATGCCACAAATCACAACAGTCCTGAGCATACATAGAGAACGCCACTGGCTGAGTCTTAACAAAATTAAGTCTATAAACTTGATTAATTAAATCAGCTGTAGCCACACTTGTACCTTTACTATTAAAAATCTCACAACCTTTCTGGTTAAAAACAACCCTGTTACCATTTAAAATCAACTGGCTAACTGACAGTAAATTGGTTGTAATATTGGGTACATAATGAACATTTTTAACTACAATGTCAAAGTTTTTATTGCTACTTACTGTAGTTAACTCTACTTCTCCAACACACAACACTGGCATTTTTTCATTGTTGGCTACTAAAATTTCTTTGAGCTGTATATCCTGGGATGCATTTTTTATGCAGTCATTTCTTGAAGTTAAATGTACACTTGCTCCAGAGTCAATATACCAATCTGAATTGTTAAATTCACCATTTAAAAAGACCGCACTAAAAGCACTCTTATCCTCCGGTTTTCTCTGCTGTTTTCGAAAACTTTCAAAATCCCTTTTCAAAACTGGGCACTTGTTTTTGTAATGACCTGTTTGTTTACATCCAAAACAAATCACATGTTCTTTATTGTCATTTCTAACACTGCCAGCGCCGTCTTTGGGATGTTTTCGGAACTTGCCTTGACTGGCAAAAGCACTACCAGTAGATTTCTCGCTGCCCGCGTTCCTACCAGCTCCATCTTTCTGCATATCAATTAACTTGGACTTTATTGCATCCCCTGTAATTTGAATTCCAGAGTGTTCCAGGGCCATTATCATTGGGGTGAATCTGTTTGGCAATCCTGCAAGCAACAACGAACCAATCCACTCACTAGTAATTTCGAATCCACTCCGAGTTAATTTCTGGGCTGTTTCAATCATCTGCGCTATATAATTCTCCATACTGTCACAATTATCCAACCGTAAACTTATGAGAGTTCTAAGTAAATCAATTTTTCGTGTAAAAGTTTTCTCACCATACAGTTTTTTTAATGTTATCCACACATCCAACGCCGTTGTCGCCTCTCGAATATGCACATAAATGGATGGATCAATGGATAAACATAGCTTTGCCCTCGCTTTATTCTGCATGTCTGCATTTGTTTCACCATTTTCTTCCAGGCATTTCGATAAACCATCAAGCACAAAAACGTTTTCAATCGCAAAAGACCAATCATCATAGTTCTCGCGACCCATTAATTTTGGCACACTGGCTAAATAATTCGTAGCCGCCATTTTCAGTCCACAAAACAAACTGCGAATTTCACTCGACCCTACGTGACTACGTTACCAAAAAAACTCACAACTGATACCTTCAGGTTATAGAACTTTAAAACTGAATGCTGGGCTCATAACCTCTTGAAAATTATAGTGGAAGTGAGGATTTTCTGGGGTACATTGAAATAATAAACGCCATGTTTTGTTCGATAGCAACGACTTCTACTTTATTTTAATAAGCAATATTGGCAACACGCCATACATCAAGTGTTTACAAAGTACAAAGAAAGATGGCGCTACATGTATTGAAATACCTTTTTTGATATATCACAACACATGAAATATGGAAAAAATAATATTAATACAGTTTGGAATATATTAGTAAAGTTTATCATAACCAATAAAAAAAATTCTAAATGATTAAAGCTATTAAATATAAATATTTTTATGACAAGGAGTACTTTTTAAGGGTACAAAATTACGCAATAAATAAATAAATACTTTAATACTCAGTAAATGAGATTTGAATTCAGTACCTAATGTATTACTCAAATAATTAAAGTTTCTCGGAATTTTTTCAATGGTTCTGCTTTAAGGGGGTGGTTTTTATGGGTTGAAATTTAATATATCATAATATATCATGTCAATTATGTTGAAATTTGAAATATCATGTTGAAATTTAATATATCACGTCAATCGAAAGTTATATCATAAACATTAAAGAAACTATTTGGGTAATATTAATATGCGATTTGATATTTGAGAAATATAAAAAATGATGTTTTTTATGATTTTCGATTTAAGGCATAGTTGCTAAAAGGGTTGAACAATTAATTAAAATCATAAATCATGCTTATAAATGTTGCAAAATATTTATTTATTTAAAATGCAAAAAGCGCAAGTTAAGCATAATATGTTACTTTTGAAGTTGTGGGTAAAATATACTCAATGCCAAATTTTCGTGCAAATCGATGGAGGTTCACCGAATTCGGAGGTAATAGTTGACTTTTACCTTCATTCAGTGTACTATGGATGTTTAATATAATAGAACTAGATTTATTTGGAGCTGTCATTAAACAGAGTCTACGGTGCGTTTATCAGAACCGGACTGCAATATTATTTTATAGCAAATATAAACTACCTTCTATTATAATCATTTATATTATTATGTTAAAATGTTAACACTCAAATATTAAACATTTTTGTTCAAATAGATAAAAGTAAAAATACATTATAAATCTAAATCAGTCTGTATTCAATGTTAAACAAACTCCTTGTAGTACCCAGTGGCTAATATGGTCAGTAGTTCTTAAATCAGCTTCGAAAACTAATCCTACACCCATAGCGTTTCTTCGTTGGGAAGTCGTATAAACAGGTGTTCTGAAAGTATTCTGCAACTTAAGTCTGTAGGTTTCGATGGGCACTACTGCCAAAACTGGCAGCTTCTCGATCAATACCTTGGGTGCTGATTGTTTGAGGCAATTGTTTTCGACATCCCAGGAAGCTCCTTCCAAGTAAAGTCCGTGGACAAGGCAATTTCCCTAAAAAAACACAACTATTAGTTATCTTTGTTTGACGCTATGACCTTGTAGAGATTTTCTAATATGGCTTTTGATCTAAAAGTCAAAGCGTTCCGTAAATATATATTTTTTAATTTTTTAAGCTTTTATATGCTAGTATGTTCAGAAATTTCCATCTATTTATTTATTATACCTGTAGAAAGTTTAAAACGGTCTTTATATGTGACTAAAACATAGACAAAGCAAAAATGAAGACACCCCAGATGGAAACGAATCCTCAAAAACCCCAGAGAAAGAAGAAATTCCAAAAATATCAACAAAAAAGCACAATGAAGACAGTTCGTAGCTCAAAAACACCCAGGACATCGCTAAGCACAGAGTGGGCCCGGTTGCCTAAATGAGGATAAACTCTATATTGTTGTATTGTTTTATATTCTATATATTTTTCATTATTATTATATAGATTTTAAACAAATTCTGATTTTTTGTTACGGGGCCACCTACAAAAAAAATCTACAAAAAAAACACGAATAACCGGATTCGGTCACCTAAAAAAAATTACAAAATTACTAACAAAAACCGACGAGAACCCAAAAAAAATAACAAAACCCCAAAACCCGGACACGTAGGGCCCAATCCCTTGAGCACCAAGTCGCCGAACTTAGCCGGGGCTCAGAGCGAAGACTTGAGGCCCAAGTAAGCAATTTTAGTTCGCGGATAAGCCACATTAAGACATCAGGAATATAGCGACCATGCGCTGTCCTGAGTTTTTGCAAATCAGTTAGGAAACCATGTTGGGGTTCTATTACCCAGGACCTCGACATGAAGAGCATTAGGGCATGTGGAGTAGAGCATAGGGGGGAAAGGGATGGTCTGGAGCATTGGAGCGCGGTGGGGTGACTCCTGTTTTTACATGAGTTAACACACCTCGCTCCAATGAATTGTTACACCCGATCGTAATTAATAGTGGTGAACATTTCTCACTAGCTAGGTTCAATTTTGCTAGCTTGCTTCGAAACACATTTCTCACAGGCTGGTTTCAATTAAACTGCTTTCTTGCTTCAAAACATGAAACAAAAATAACAGCTACGGAAATGAAGTATTTTGGAAGGATTTCTGGAAAGAAAATTAATAAATCCATAAATGAATAAAGTAGAAAAGAATTAAATCAAGAACCTCTACTAAAAAAATATTAAAAGGATAATAGAAGCAAGGAGAACAAGAACAAAAGAAAAAGGCAAACCAAGGAAAAATGGATATGTAGAATAAACGAAATTCGACAGAAAAGTGGAAAGTCGAATGAAGACATGAGAGCAATGAGTGCAGAAAAACTGAAAAGACTATTTTAGTAACAAACTTAAATAATTCGATATTGCAAAATATAGGGATTCGCGCGAAGAAGAAAAATGCACCGATATATTTGACTGTGAGTTGTTGTGTTTAAACTTCTATTAAACTCTTTAACACTTTGACTCCTATGTGTATCATACATAATACACAACAGGTGCTCTCTCTGAGCCTTTGTATGAATTTGATACACGAGAGTAGATAGCATTCAAGCGACGGTGTATGTGGTCCGAACGCAGTTGTAGTGTATTTATACCTGAATCATCATTTTTTTAGGCGATGATATCCAATTTTCAATGTTAGTTCGGTAATCCTAGCGTACTAAAATCGGTAACATTGTAGATAAAATTTGGAGTGGCATACCAGTTACTGTTTATAGTAGTCGGTTTATTTATGTACACGAACTTGAGCATCTGGCTAAAAATTTTAGCGAAATAAGTGATTGTGAATTTGATGATTCAGATGCCGATCCATTATATACTAATATTTCCGATAACAGTGAATATTCTTCAGATTGTGAACGTGAACCACAAACAAAACGGCAGAAAGTGGAAACACAGGTAAGCTTATAGTTACGTATAAATTTCAAATGTTGTATATAATTTTGAAATATTTTAGGATAATAATGTTACCAGGAAGTCAACCTAGAATTTGAGATGAACAGTTGAATTTACAAATAAGTGAAAGTAAATCTGAAATTGAAGATCTAAATAATATAGATATGGTAAATCCTCCAATAGGGAATTTACAGGCAAATGTTATATGGAACAATGTTGATGGAAATTTAAATACATTCGACGTTATATATGAAAATACTTTTTTGGTAGTTTTAAAAAGTATGGAAAATGATATACCTTTAACATTTTATAGACTGCTCCTTACAGACGAGATGCTGGATATTTTAGTGCAGGAAACAAATCTATATGCCGATCAAAAAATTATTGATGCTATAAATCGTGAAAACGTTAAGGCAAATTTATATCTCACTAACTGGAATGATACTAACAGAGAAGAAATATTAAAATTTGTGGGAATTTTGATATGGATGGGTTTGAATACAAAACCACGACTACGAGATTACTGGAGCACTAATTTTATCCATCATTGCTCAATATACAGGACAATAAACATATCGAAGTATAGATTTGAGACTCTTCTTGCTTGCTTCAATTTTCATATAATGAAGCTTGTCCTAAAGAAAGCAAATTGTTCAAAGTTGAACCATTGCTGCAGGCGTTCAATAGAGTTTTCAATCTACTTTGGTGTCAGGCAAATACGTTTATATTGATGAATCGATGATTCCTTTTAGAGGACGTTTGTCATTTTTACAGTATATACTTGGCAAATGTAATAAATATGGCTTAAAAGTTTTCAAACTCTGCGGAAAAGGCAATTACACATATCACGCAAAAATTTATGGCGGAAAGCAAAAAAGACCAAAGGAACAACCACTGGCATCCCTAGTGGACATGGAATTAATGCAACCTTTTTTACACTCAGGAAGAACTTTGGTTACGGACAAATTTTACACTATTAGTGTAAATGTAATGATAACAATATTTATCTAATTGAAACACTTCGTAAAAATAGAAAATACAATCCTAAGTTGGTGTTTCAAACAGAGCTAAATAAAGGAGATATGATGCCGCTACAGAGCAACACAAAAGTTATTGTAGGAGAATGGATCAACAAAAGAGAGGTAACATTTCTGACTACAAAATCTTGTCCACAAATGGTCGACGTTGATACAAAATCAGAAATAAAAAGAAAACCGTCTACAATAGTAGAATATAAATCTGTTAAATCTTACATTGACGTCTCTGATCAAAAAGCTTCCTACAGTAATCCCATCCGACGTTCTATAACATGGTATCGGAAAGTGGGAATAGAGTTATTGAAAAATACAGCCGTAGTGAATGATTTTATTATGTACAACAATGCATTGAACAAACAAATGGATGTAACACAATTTTGCGAAGAATTAGTGACTGCCATTTGCAATGACAATAATGTTATAAAACCTCAAAAAACACACCATAGGCTGGAAGAATATGACAAAAGAGGACGATATGTTATATGTTACAACACACTGACAAAATCCGTTGGTCGCGCACATGCATCTAAGAATTCCAAACAGTGCAACACCAGATGTACTGGTACTGGTACTGAATGTAGAAAAAACATGTGTTTGTAACATTTGTTTTTTAGCACACATATTGTATATTTACAATAATTTGTTTAGATATTTGCTTATGTTGTTTCTTAATAAAGTTTCATAAATAATGTTTATCAATTTCAATACATATAGGCTATGGGTAATGACATTATGAAAAGTCGTCTAGGTGAACTGCGGGTATCAAAAATAAATACACCCTACAAAGCCCTTTTTAAATAAAAAAAAAACGTCATATATGAATTATCACATATACCATTTTTCAAAGTAAAACACTTGCACGTCACGATTTATACAAAGTGACGTCACTTATATTTAAAATTTTCGAAATTTAAAATACGAAACCAATACGGAACCTGGTTCCTATTTCATAGCCTATTTCATGGGCGTCAACCTGGTGAAATAATCAGAAAAATGTAATGATCATTATATTGGAAATTTTAGAATTATATTGATTAAATAACCAAAAACATTTGTTATTATTAATAATACAAATTTTATGAAATAATTCTTTAAGTCTAATATTCCACAAAATAATAATTTTAATTAAATATATTTACAATTTGTACGAGACTGTCTTGATCATAGTATAATATATATTAATAAATTATATTATTTTGTAATTGTAATATACAGTGGTGAGTGCGATATCAGCCGGCTTTTTAACGTAAGAGATAGAAAACACAGTTACCTTGTGAAATAAAAGGAGATGAAACTCGTAGAGGTGGGAAATAATCGATAGAAACCTATAATTTACATTACATTACATTACGACTATCGATAGTCTCACACCTTTAGACGTTACCTTCGATCTAAATCACCTCGGTCATAATTATTATGTTTGACAGTTTGACGTCGTATGTGTGACGTATTTCCATTTTTTAATTTAGATAAAGTAAAAACTGATTGACCACAATAAAGCAAAAATGTGAATAAAATAATTTAATTAATAGTGATTATTTATTCTAAAGTTTTAAATTATTAACCAAGAATAATTTCTACTATGATTTTAGGAGTTTCATACACTCTTGTCACAGAATAATTAGCAATCCCTCGTGGATTAGTGGTAAGAATTCGACTCTGCGACGCAGATGATCAGAGTTCAAAACCTACATGAGGTTTTCTTTTTTCTTTTTTTAATAATTTGAAATTTTGCAAAGATCGTTTTGCTTTGAATCACTAAATATTTATGTCAGTCGTTACTAGTATTTGAAGTGTTTAAAGTTAAACATAAATATCTTATTGAAAAAATAGTGTCGTTGTACTTTCGAAACTAAAGTAAAATTCTTTAAAATTAAAAGAATGTTTAAATAAGTAAAAATTTTACAAAAATAAAAAAATATTGTAAATAAACGTATTTACAATATGTTCAAATAAACTTTCATTAGCAGCAGAATAATAACCCAAACTGTCACTAAAGAATTATAAAAGTCTGATAGATCAGGGCTGAAGGCACGATGTACTCATGCAGGCGGTTAGGGTTCAAATCCTACAAAAAGTTTTTACTTTTATAAAAATTTGAAATTATGCAGATATTATATCGTTTTGCTTTAAATCATAAAACATTTATTTCAGTCTTTATTAGAAGTGTTTATAGTAAAACATGAAAATCTTATTGAAAAAACAATGTACTTTCTAAAATAAAGTAAAAATTCTTCAAACATAAAAGAACGTTTTAAATAAATGTACTTACAAAAAATGTTTAAATAAGCAGAAATTCTATAAAAATATTCTAAATAAACGTATTTTATTCTAATGAAATATATTTACAAAAAATGTTCAAATAAGCCTCCATTAGCAGCAGAACAATAACCCAATCTATTATAAAAGTTTCGTCTAACATTAGTTAATGTTTCTGGACTAATACCTCTCATTGAATCAAAGATCTTTTCTCTTAATTCTTGGAGAGAATTAGGCCTATCGTCTTCAATTCCATATAGTTTGGACTTGATATATCCCCACATAAAAAAATCACAAGGTGCAAGATCAGGTGATCTTGCAGGCCAAAAAATATCTCCGTGTCCACTAATCAATCGATTAGGAAAAGTCGCACTGAGATATTCACTGACGATGCGAGAATTATGTGCAGGACAACCATCGTGTTGAAACCATATGGAATCGAAAGGAATTGGTAAATTACGAAGGGCTGGGACAATTTGATTTTGCAGAAGTTCCAAGTATTTCCGCCCAGTCAACATACCGTCTATAAAAAATGGACCAACGACATGATTCCCTATTATGCCTCCCCAAACATTTACTTTTTGAGGACGCTGGGTACGAGCAACATAAATCTGACGAGGATTTCCTCGGGACCAATACCGAGCATTCATTGAATTGTGACGGCCATGCAATGAAAACGTACATTCATCGGTGAACAAGACGTTCTCTAAAAAATGTTCATCTTGATGTGAAATTTCCATTGCAGTTTGACAAAATTCTAAACGTCTATATTGATCCCCAGGGAATTGTTCGTTGGATTTATGAAGTTTATAGGGTCGGTATCCATGCCTTTTCAAAATTTTACCAACTCTAAATCTTGAAATTCCATATTTTTCTCCGAGACGAGATGTTAATTGGGTAGGATTTTGCTCAATACTTGCACAAATCAAAGTGTCTCTTAGTTCCATATCTGGATTTACCTCCCTTCGCCTACGAACTCCTCTTGGAGCGAACACGGATCCATAAGTAAAAAAATTACGTATAATAGATTGAATTGTTGATCGTGATGGAGCCGGCCTATTTGGAAACATATTTACAAATTGTTGTCTAATCATGTTGTCTGAGAATCCATTCACATGCCAGACAACAATTTGCACTTTTTCCTCGACCGTTAAAACCATTTTTACGAATTGTTTTTTCAATAAAAAGTTTCTGTTTACCGTGCAAAAACACTTCTCGATATGTTATTATTTGATGGCTTAAAGGCTTTGCTTCGCGCGCATCCATTCCAATGTTGTCAATTGTTTTGAAAATCATTATCTGTACAGAGGAATTGATATTAACATTGAGAATTTAGTGATGGATTTGATATAAACAGACTTCACCGGATTATTTTGCATTCACAACTGAAGACTGTATGAATTGAATTTGAATCATTTTGTATTTCCGTTTTATAACATTGGAATAAAAATAAATTGTAAATAATGAGTTTTTCGAAAATTTGTTACCTAATATGTATCATATTTTCTATTATTTTTTTATTGATAAAACAAAAATTTTATCCTTGTTGTGGAATTGAACCCCAATTTTCTCGTCAATAGACAACGTCCCTAACGACTACACCAATTTCACATACATTAAGTGTTTCCAGACAAAACATACCCACCTTTATTTTAGTCAAATATTTCAGTTGAGTTATTTTTACTATTAAGTAAATTTAAAGATTTATAATTTAAAATCGCTACTAATGAATGTTTTTTACTATAACATATCTTAATTTATTCAAGTATTTATTCTAACATCAGAAATTATTAAAATAAAATATTTTTGAGGGTATCCGTAGAATTATGACTGAAGTCAAATAGCCACGTCCAACGTCTAAAGGTGTGAGACTGTCGATGGTGGTAATGCAATGTAATGTAAATTATAGGTTTCTATCGATTATTTCCCACCTCTACGAGTTTCATCTCCTTTTATTTCACAAGGTAACTGTGTTTTCTATCTCTTACGTTAAAATGCCGGATGATATCGCACTCACCACTGTATATTTATAAATACATATTAAATTTAGATTGATAGTTTTAAAAACTAATTATTGTTGTGTATTGTGATTCTGATATGCCAAAACAAATAAATAGTCTGTAGAAAGCTGATAAGCCTTCATATAAGATAAATTATTTTAAACAAGAAATCATGACGGGACGTTTTTACTATTAAAGCCCCAAAAGAGGTAAGTTTAAAATTTAGAATATATAATTTTGTATTAAAATGTTTTCTCATGTATTTTAATGTGTTGCAGTAGTTTTAAAACTAAGTGTATTTAATACTGTTAATATAAGTTTGACAAATATTTGACATTTTAAAAACTCCTCACTAACTATTCTGATCTTTTGGCAACGCTGTGGGGTTTTGACAACGTAAATCTTGAATGACGTGCAAGCTTTTTTATATGAAAAATGCTATACATACAGAGCATTTTATTAAAAAACTTGAAAAAAAGTTGCCAGACTATGACAACTGATGCGGATAAATAAGCCCAGGAGTTTAAGTGTTAATAAACCAACAGTCAAAGAATATGGAGGGGTGGCGGTTTTCAACATCCCTTCAGAGAGAGTCTTGTATGCTAACAGTGTCTCTTTCAGCGGTTTGTACTTGCTGTAAGTCCAATTGTTCCGCTGGCCTTCGACTGCTCAGTAAAGAAACTTAAATGGACTTTTAAATGTGCTTTAATCTGGCCTGGCCTGTTGAATAGAAGTAATAGAGTGAAATAAAAAAATTGCTTTTTAAGCTAGAACTGTAATTGAAAAAGGAAAAGAAATAGAAAGTTATAAATTGTGAGTGAATAACTAATCGTAAGGAACCTAATTAGAAAATTACACTTTACGAACGAAAACAGCATAACACGTCACACATTAGGGGTTTCCGATTTGTTACGTAACTTGTGAACGTGAAGAAATAACTCTCCGAAAATTGAAACGTAGGTCTAAGCCCTACATCTGTCGCCAATTCACTGTCGACCCCTAGCTCCGCTGAAATACTTGTCTATGCATTTTGAATATCGGTTGGTTTAAAAGGTCAAATGGGCGGAGAATAACATTCTGAGAAATAATGTAGACTGGATTTTATTTATGTAACCGGCGCGGAAATGTTTTTATTTTTTTTTTAATAGAATTATTTGGTTGGAGATTATAGATCTCCAACAGAATAATCAAACAAATGTAAAAAATTTGACTTACTTGTTGGGGTCGAAGAACAACATCAGCTGGATCTACGTGTTCGGTAACAGAAGTATACAAGGTAGATCTATCCAATGGCCAGTTATGTAATCGACACGATATTTGTACCAAAGCAGCTAAATAAGTTTCAGGAATGTGTAAACCAGATATCCAGAGTACTGTAGGTTCACCTGTTGTAGACTAAAACAAAATTATTTTCATTTTTAGATTGACCTTTCAACCTCTACAATTTCTACTGTCAGCAATTGACGTATTGTGGTATAAGACCCACTTTTAGTTTTGGAAGTTTTACATTTTTTAAAAATATTAATATATTTTGACTACAGATAACGACATTGTTTGGTTGACCATTAGAATTAAGATTTATTGCAATTCCGTCTCTAGAGTGTATTTATTATAATGCTCTAAAACTAATTTATTGGTTTTTTTACCCTTAGTAGTAATACAAATAAATAAGTAAGTAAATCAGTAATATACTTTATTGTCACTGAAAATTGCACAAATTTTATGGACAAAGCTTAAAACAATAAGACAAGAAAGAAAAAAAAATATCAGAATAAGGATCGTTTGTACTTTTAAATAAAAAAAAACAATAAAATTCTTTCAAACATAAAAAATACTAATTAATTTATTAATTAAGAACCTACAAACTTAGTAAAATGTACCTAACAAAAAATAAAAATTAGGAAAGCAGATTAATGAATTAAGATCTCAAATATTCCACCTCCTTATGCTAACCTGTAACCAAATCTGTCATACAGATTTGTACTCATATTTTGGAGTAGGGTTGATGTAATGCTTGCTCTTGAATCGACTAGGTTTTTGGCCCTTTCAAAGTAATGCATATAAATGTTTTCTTTAAGAAAACCCCAAAAAAAACCGTTAGACGCTAAATCACAGGATCTAGCGGGCCATTTAATTGTACCACGTGTACTTATCAGTCCATCAAAAAACGTTTGATTAAGGAAGTCAATAGTTGCTCTGGAGTTGTGAGCCGAACACGCATCCTGTTGACAATAACCCTCCTGAAAATTAACGGGAAGGCGTCGAACTGCCGGAATGATTTCATTCTGTAAAAGTTGTAAATAATTGAGTCCGTTCAGGTATTCATCGGGATCTAACGGAATAGTGAAGCGCAACATATAGCCACTCCTATTCAAATGTCCTGCTGGTATGATGATCTAGATCATGGTCTTCTGGAACATTCTGCTAGATATCTAACGAGGCTGTGACGTCCGAGTGTTTGCCGGGATAAGCAATCAACCATTTACTAGCCAACGGCTTACGGCGAATGAGCTAGTAATTGGAAGCACACTCTGTTGTCCTGAAACTGAGAAATTAGTCTCGAAGGCGGAAGAACCAAGAAAGTGGTCAACGTCATCGGAATGCAAAAAGCAACAAGAAACTGCAACACTGCATTAAAGGTCCCTGATGACATCTCTAGTATAAATTATAATGGTTAGCGCTATTTGCGCAAGAGACAGTATTGATTCTGGTAATCGGAGACCAAAATCTGGCAGGGGAGGATAACCATTAGAACGGAAGGCCTCCTCGGTCGTCAACATGCGAAACCCTTGCACAAAATATCACAAAAAAAATACTCAACCCTCTCAGATAAAAATAACTACCTGGAATTAAGAAGTATGTATTCTTTTGCAAAACTACACAATGTTATTAAAGAAAAAGAGAGGCTAAATATAGATATACTTGGGGTTTGCGATGTACAATGGTCAGGAAATGGAGAGATATCAATAAATTATCACAATATTTATTACACTTGAGGAGACAAAACTAATCATCGATACGGAGTAGCTTTCATCGTAAGCAACACTATTGGAAAATCAGTGCTAGGTGTGATTCAGATCTCAGAAAGAATAATAATGCTTAAAATTAAAGCACGGAACTGTAATATTAATATGATCCAAGTCTATGCTCCCACAGCTGATAAGTCCGAAGATGAGATCGAAAAGTTTTATTCAGAATTGAACAATACAATCAAGTTAACAAAATCTAGAGATACTACTTACATTTTAGGAGACTTTAATACAAACATTGGAGTAGGTACAGTTAAAAATATAGTTGGACAATTCGGACTAGGAACTAGAAACAAGAGAGGCGAAAGGCTCATAAAATTCTATCAAGAGAAGAATATGGTATTTGCCAATACTCGCTTTTAGATTCCTTAAAGAAGACTATATACATGGACGTCTCCTTCACATACAGAAAAACACTATGTCAGAAACCAGATAGAATTTATACTCGTAAATAGCAGATATAAAAACTCTATAACCTCAGTTAAAACTTACTTTGGAGTAGATGTTAACTCAGACCACAATCCGTTAGTGGCTGGTGTGAAAATAAAATTTAAAAGAATTGAACTCAGAAAACAACAACCAAAAATTTACGCCATGATACTACAAAGCAAAGAAATAAAAAACGAATTAAAAAATAATGTGAATGTTAATATGCAAAAAACACTAACTGACTACAAACAAATTATGGATGCAAATAAAAAGTGGTATAATATTCGCTCCGTGCATGACTGATGCGACACCTACCGCCTTCATCTGACAATTTTGGAGTCCCAATTTTCAGGTTAAATATATGACATATGTTTGACATTGTTAAATACATGCGAAATTGACAATTATTAATAAATTAGTTTTTTAACTATATTTTTTCAGTTTATGTACAAAATAAATGTAGTATTAAAAACTGAGTTTCTCAAAATTCATCATAATATATCTTTTCAACTCCAAACGGAAAAGAAAGCGAAAAATCTAGTACTGGCAAATCAAGTTTTTCACGCAAAAGAGCATATAATTAAAAACAATAATAGTAAAAGTTATGATATAAAAGCTAAAGTCATCTGCAGTTAGCTTGAAGCCTTATGAAATATCATTCAAGGTAAATTATTTAAATTGTTCCTATTTCAATTGCATAAAAATGAAATTATGTGATATTTACTTTTTCATATTAATAGCACGAATTCATCTTTTTCTTTTCTCTAATTTATATGAAATCTTTGGGAACCTATAAAAATTACACTCACTGTTTTTGCTATTATTAGCAGAATTAAATACGCAACATGTATTTGCACACATTTTTGATAAAACTTATGCGTAAAAATATTTTGTCCAATATTCTAATTTTGTCATATTTCGCCGCTACGCACGCTGGCATCGTTTCAATGTACCCCTACCATAGTCGCGCACGGAGCGAATAAAAAACACATTACTGAAACCAGCTTAAGAAAGTTTGATACAACATAGGTCAGAGGCTAAAAAACACTGGATGACAGAAGAAATACTATTACAGATGGAAGAAAGAAGGAAATATAAAGGAAAAGATCTACAGAAGTATAAAGAAATACAATGAATAATTAAGAAAAAAATCAAAACAGCTAAGGAATCTATTTGATGAAACAATGTAAAGAGATAGAAAAACTAGAAACAAAATATGGTATAAGAAATATGCACAAAAAATTAGAGAAGTGACTAAAATGGGTCGAAATAGACAGCAAGGAAACATAAAAGACAAAAAAGTAGTACTACTAATAAATTTACCAGAGAAGTTAAGACGATGGGAGAAGTACGTTAGAGAACTTTTCCAAGATGAAAGAGGTGAAATACAGCAAATACAAGAGTTAAATGATGTAGATAGACAGAAGATCACTATAGATGAAATCAAATGTGCTATTAAAAACTCTTAAGACAATAAGGCAGCTGGATTAGATGAAATACCAGTAGAACTGTTAAAACTAGTGGAAGAGGATAACTTCGAAGTATTGGCAGATTTATTCAACACGGTGTACGATACGGGAATAATACCACAATAGTGGCTGAAGTTAGTATTTATAACCATCCTTTAAAAAAACAGCAAAAGAGTGCTCTGATTATCTAACATTGAGCCTCATGAGTCAACTTTAAAAGTTCTGCTAAAAGTATTCCATAAGAGAATATAAGAAACGCTAGAGGAGGATATTAGCGAGACGCAGTTCGGGTTCTGAAATGAAATGGGTACTCAAGAAGGACTATTTGCCATCAACATATTGATTCAGCAATTTCGGGATGTAAATGTTGATCTACACTTGTGCTTCATTGACTACGAAAAAACTTTCGATAAAGTAAGACATGAAAATCTAATATCAATACTTATGAACAAGCGCATTGACAGCAAAATCATAAATATAGTGCAAAAATTATATTGGAACCAAAGTGTCATAGTTCAAATTGATGGGCAACACTTAGAAGATAGAGAATCTGTAGAGGAATTAAAGAGGGATGTGTTTTATCGCCACTTTTGTTTAACTTATATTCTAAAGAAAATTTTCAAAACACGCTTAATAATATCGAAGCGGAAGTCACCGTTAATGGAAAATTAATTAACAACTTAAGATATGCAGACGACACTGTGATTATATCAACGAGTATAGAGGATCTACAACATCTTATCGAAAGCTTAAGTATGAATAGTGAAGAGATGGGAATTACTATAAACGTTAAAAAAACGAAGTACATGCTAATTACAAAAAGACCCCAAAATATACATCACCAATTGACAATCAATGATAACGTGATAGAACAAGTAGAAAAATATCAGACTTGGGAACTTTGATCAATGAAACCAATGATCATACTGTAGAAATAAACAGGCGAATA
This sequence comes from Diabrotica balteata, assembly GCA_918026665.1. Lineage (NCBI taxonomy): Eukaryota > Metazoa > Arthropoda > Insecta > Coleoptera > Chrysomelidae > Diabrotica > Diabrotica balteata. Next base: position 68,980,318 of record OU898280.1, on the reverse strand, counting down.
GAGATTGCCAGAACAGCATGAAGCAGCAATGAAGCCACTCCTACCGTGCAAAAATCTAAATTTCTAGATCAGACTACGTACCAATGGCTGATATATATTTTGAATATTATTATATGGAGCTGAGGCTTGCACATAAAAAAATGTAATTTAAAAAGGATCGTGGCCTTCGTTCACTGGTTATACCCATAGACTGATAGAATTACAAATAAAGAAGTACTGAAGAGGGTTGGTAAAGAAACAGAACTAATCACCACTATACAAACCAGAAAACTGGAATACCTAGGCCACGTGAGGAGGGTACCAAAATATAAAATTTTGAGACTCATAATACAGGGAAAGATTCAAGGAAGAAGATCTGTTGGCCGAAGGCAGAACTCATGGTTAAAGAATCTACGTGATTGGTATCAATGCAAATCGATTGATTTGTTTAGAGCAGCAAGTTCTAAAATAAAAATAGCCATTATGATTGCCAACCTCCGTAGGGAGACGGCACTCTAAAAAGAAGAAGGTTTTCATCGAATAAAAATGCCGATGATGCGTTTGCACTGCGAAACTGAGGTGCTTATTTTTCCGAGAATACCTTGCAGCGGATGGATTGTGTTTTTTATGTATGAAAATGAACATTCGTCAGAAAATAAAATATTTTTTAAAAAGTGTACATATTTTATCGTAACAGTACATTTTCGTTCTGTTTATCTAATTTAAATTAATAAAACTCGATCCAACTAAAGTTATCTTCCGGAAACAGTTGTGTTGCTTGTATCTTAAAACAGTAAAACCCATTTATTTTGAGAACTTGCTGGACAGTTTAAAGTTTTTACGTTAACTTCCATAGCAATTTGTATACTATGGCAGTGTTCCCTAGCTTCTACAAACGTACAAATATCAATATCCCTGTTTTGACGCTCCTCATCGACAGGTCTAAAACGTACACATCCCGAAGTTTAAAAATGTTTATTGGTATTTTTAACTGTTGTAACACTGGTAAGAGTGTATTTTCGAAGGCAACAATAAATAAATCAATTACTTCGCGTATTGAATAACCCTTAAAGTACCATGTTACAAGTTGCATTTTTTCTTGGACGGTATACAACGTAATAAGTATTTTATTAATTATTTATTCATTATTTCTGAACTTCGTTTGAAATTTTTAATGTCAATGTGACAATTACGACAATTCGTACCTAATTCGAAATAAATATAGAGGTGGAAACGTGTAATGTCACAGCGATTACCATTTTGTTATATGGTCAATAAAAATATCGTGATCTGTATATCCATTATATTTAACTATATTCTTACAATCCTCCGAGGCTAGGACTTTGCATAAGTTATGAATTTCATGATTTATTATTATTTTTATTTGTAGGCTAACGAATGGCGTGTAATTTATCTCATGTTTCTCATAGCAGAATTATACAACAATATGGACCAATAGTTACCCAATTAAAATACTGTTGTTGTCTTAGTTCAAAGTGTTCAAGCCAACCGGGAAGATTCTTACAAGTTGCCGGCGCTAATTTTCTCCATGATGTAGGTAGTTGCCCGTTAAATAAAGAATAAGCCACATTGTCTAATACACTATCCATACCTATTTCACCGCACAGGGCTTTATGTAGTTGAACCAATGTTCTTAGCATTGTAGCTATAAGCTTATTAAATCTATAAAAAATAAATAAAAATATAAAATTGTTTAAAAACAAAAAAGATTAAACTAAACATATTAAAATTTTATGCATAAATAATATAATAATAGATTGCATTGAAATATGATATCTCCTGCCGTTTTCAGGCACTCTTTTCTGTTATCTCAAAAGCGTTCATTAACGGTGAAGGAGAAAGTAGAAAGTTATTGTCTTGTATGGTTTGTACCCAATTACGGGAATTTGAAATTAGTTGAGTTTTAGGAATTTGGAGAGTTTTGGAATTTGGTTGCAGGCAAAGAATATTTTTAATTGAATACAACAAGTTATGGACGGAATAGAAAAGCGGGAATGAGATTGAAAAAGCAAGGAGGAATATCTGCTGTTTGAACTTAAAGCGAGTGAAGACAAAATCGAAAGGAGTGTGCCGATAGTTTTTTTTTATCTGGTGAAAGAAAAATTATTGTGGCGAAAAGTAGTGCAAAGCAAGTGTTGAAAGCTGTAGTTGCGGTATTTGAAAGTAAAATAGTTTACTATTCTTATAGCGAAGCATAGCTAAGGAGAATTTTGACCCTCCAATAGGAGCAATAGGCATTGTTAGGAGGGTGTCGACAGTTTTGTTTTTATAAGCAGAACCCGGGAAGGAGTTTGTTGGTTAACTGTATATACAACAGAGTAATTTAGGAAAACATTTCTTCATAAGATATTTATTTAGTGTATGAAAATCTACAAAGGTATTTGTTCATTATATTTTGAATTTATTGCACCAATTGATTTCCTTTATTTATTTCCTTCTACCTTCTCTAATTTCCTTATAAGCACTATTAAAAGAAAAGGTAATGTTGAAGAAAACATATGTTTTCAGCAGATATTTCGGCGTTTTTTTTAAATTATTAACAATTTAATGTAAAAAACCACATTTTTTTCGATTTTTTGCTTACCACTGAAAAGCTTAATTTTCTAGGTAAAATTACAAAACTTTGTCTTTTAAAACATAAAAAGATGTAAAATGGCGATTTGTAAAAGTTGTAAAATTAATTTTTTGCTTCAAAAACTGCAAGATAAGGCCAAAACGTTACTTGTTTATAACTATTGTAAACATCAACATATGCGTCTGATCTGATCAGGTTGGCGAAAGTGTAAGAGGTATCTGGTGCCCGGTATCTACGTCGTCTCCTATAAATTTATGGAAATATATTATGAAAATCGTTGAAACTTATTAACCGAGGTTTTTGAGGTGGTTGAACACGAACATTGCTTCAGCGGTGGTTTGACGTAAAGAATCATAAAAAATGGTAAACATTTATTTGAACCAATTTATTGAACAAAATACAAAAATTGCATACGAAAGCTGCACTCTTCACCTTTAACCCATAACCAGTGACGTCCGATTTTTTAGGAATATAACCGGTGACGTGGAGTCTCCCGGACTGATCATAAATATGCTGGTCTCATTCAAATTTAAATAATTATTTTATTACATTGTGTATAATAATCTTTTTTTAGGCATTTTGGCAATATCCTATTGCCTCCTATATTCTTTCTGTTACTAACTATTCATATTGTTAATGTTTTTGTCACAAGTTGCAAATAAATAAAGTACGGTGTTACGTCGCAAAACTTAATAATTTTTGTTTAATATTTCTAAATTTAGTATGTACAAATGGTTTTAATATTAGGTATAACAAATATTGAATAATTTACTTCTTCTTCTTCTTCTGTAGCACTACAACCCGGGGTGGGTCTTGGCTGACTGCACAACCTGCTTCCATCTCGAACGGTCGTCCATGATGTTTAAGTCAGTGGGTAGCCCCATTGTTCTCAAATCTGACCATACATTATCTCTCCATCGCATTCGTGGACGTCCTAAGGGCCTTCTCCCTGTCGGGACTTCTTCCCAGATTAACTTGGTAAGGCGGTTATTAGGGAGCCTATGAACATGGCCAGCCCATCTTAGACGTTGGGATTTAATCTCTTGGACTACGTCGCTAGCACTATACATTTGTTTGACCTCGGCATTTGTTCTCATTCGGTATTGGTTATAGTGTATTTTTATGTATGAGAGAGTAATAAAACAATAAATTATGTATGTAAATCCCTAAACTGTTGATACGGGTGACTCAATCAAAAACAGATATTTGTCAACAAGTTTACAGAAGTATATAGAAAAACAATTTTAAATTGAGTATGACTACCAGGTATAAAGGTTGGAGCAGAATAGAATACAATAGTTGTGAGGGTTACTAATCCCAAACTGGCAATGAGGTTGCCAGTGTCGGAGTGATGGAGGTTAACAGGTACTAATGAATTTGCAAGAAATGTAAGATGTTTATTTTATTGGTTATATATAACCAATAAAAGTTTAATAAGTACCTACCTATTTGCAAAATAAAGTTTAATTCTTTAAATAAAATAAAACGTTTTATTTTATCTGAAATAAGTGCATTCTACGAAGTAAGGGTTTCAAAAATCAAACATTTAATTTTTTAATTTCAGGAATCTACGACAGTAATTGACTAGATAATTACCTTCTAAACTTATTCCACAGAAAATGTGATAGTGGGTTTTTCCATTTTGTAGGAAGGTCCAAGTGGCGTATTCAAAATTCTTAACAGTTCACTAAAAGTAGGTACTTCAGTTGCAAGGTGCAGTTTATTGTGTATACTAGTGTTATGTAAAATTTGGAAGTGCCGTGTAAACGCCGAAAAATTGGTCCTTTAACAGTTAATGAAAAAACATTAATATTTAATTGTTTTAAATCATTTACAGATAAACGTTTATGTGATAGTGTTGATGAGACCGTTGAGTTAGTTAGCAGTACACTTGGTGTTGGGAAATCTACGATTTACAGAGTTATTAAAGAAGAGAAATGTGGTAGTTTTCAAATGCCACGTAGTGCTCCAGAGAAACCAAAATTTCAAATAGAATATCATTTTAAAGAAGGACTTCAACGGAAAGTGCATGAATTCTTCTTTAGACAAGAATTTCCAACATTGGATAAAGTTCTTGTCCCAGTTCGAGATGATAAGGATTACCCAGAAATGAGTCGAAGTACGTTATGGAAACTTTTAAAAGAAATAGGCTTCCGCTGCAAAAAGAATTCCAGAAAGTCTATTTTATTAGAAAGAAGCGATATTGTCATATGGAGAAGACATTTTCTAAGAACCATAAAGGAAATGAGAAACCAAAAAAGAAAAATATTTTATCTTGATGAAACATGGATCAACGAGGGTCATACACCAAATAAATTTTGGCAGGATGAAACTGTTACAAGTCAAAGGCACGCTTTTGTAAATAACTTATCTACTGGTTTATACCCACCATCAGGAAAGGGACGCAGGCTGATAATAGTACACATTGGCAGTTCAGACGGTTTTGTTGAAGGTGGTTTATTAACTTTTGAATCAACTCGTACCGGTGACTACCATGAAGACATGAACGCTGATGTCTTTCAAAATGGTTCGAACAAATGATAGATCTTCTTCGTAAGAACTGTGTAATAGTAATGGATAATGCAAGTTATCACTCCAGACTTATAGAAGGACTGCCCACAACCAAGTGGTTAAAAAAAGACTTGCAGAATTAGCTGAGTTCAAAAAATATTACGTACCATCCCGGATCTACAAGAAAGGAACTTTATTCGTTGTGTGCCCTTCATAAAGAAAAATTTAAAAAATACGAAATTGATGAAATTGCCAAAAATCGTGGAATGACAGATCCCCACCATATCATTGTGAATTAAACCTGATTGAACTGGTATGGGCACAGATAAAGAGTGAAGTTTCAAGAAAAAATACCACTTTTAAAATTCATGATGTTAAACAGTTGTTTTTGGAGGCCGTAAATAATGTAAAACCTGAAAACTGGGAAAAGGCAGTAAATCACACTATTAAAGAAAGGAAAAAATGTGGAAGCTGGACAATATTACTGATAAAATGATCGAGCCAGTTATTATAAATCTTGGTTCTGAAAGTTCATCTTCTGAATCTGATTTGGATTTATAACAAGTAGCTGTAAGTTTTATATTAATATTTTTATTCATCTATTTAACATACCTTAGACGGTTTTAAAAACTCTTTTTCTCCTGCGTAATTTTTAAAAATTAAAAAAAATGTGAATTTTTTAAAACTCTTTTTAATGTAGGCCAGTTAGTTCTAATATAGTGTGTGATAAAAGAGGTCACTTTTGTTTACATACACATAACACTTTATAACACTGAAATAATTCATTTATTTTTTACAATTATTCAAAGTAATTTTTCAATTAATCTTGAGCACGCCCATGGAGTGGTCAGAGGTACCAGTTAAAATTATGCTAATTACTCTCTCGTTCATAAAAATAAACTATAGTTGAATAATTTACGGTAATAAAAATTATCATCAGTAATCTAAACGTAACGGAACGTGCAGTGGGTAAATACGGACAAAAAAAGAGGATTATTTTTTTTATTCTTTTTCAACAGTAAAGTTTCTGCATATTTTATAAGAAAATGTCGAGCAAATGGGTTTTTTACAACAGACGCATAAATACGATGTCTTCCTATAAAGTTTTGATGGGCAAATGTAGCAATATTTTCGAACTGCTAACCAATCTTCTTGGATAGAAAGAGGTTCAAACACGCACAGTACTTGCTTTATGTTTTCTCTTATTTCTGTCGGGATTCTGCTGTTATATATTCGTTGATTCATGTGTGCTTCAATTAAGCTTTTAGCCAGTACATTCATAAAATCTTTTCTGTCTAAGGGTTTGGATTCTCTATAACACTGATACATAACGAAAGCGTTAACTGTAATCATATCTAGTATTTTGTACAATATAGCTATTGGCCAACGTTGCGTTCTTCTGGACGTACATTTTTCATCCAAATCATCTTTGCAATACTAGTATGACGGCTTTTTTTAGTAACATACGACAGAAGGGTAATGTCTTTTGTAAAACCATATCTAATTGCACCAACCTCTCTATTCCTTTGAGGAAAAAACTCAGGAGGAATATGTCTTTTAACATTTTTCATAATTTTTACATATGTTAGGCCATTAGATTTTAACAACTGAACTAGTTCTATAGACGTGAATCAATTGTCACATTACGATTACTGCCAAATAACGGATTATAAAGCCGTAACACAGAGTAGGTTTAGTAAACTTTTTTTCAGTTACTGAAATACCCATTCAGTCGGATTCTTAGCCTGTATACATACGCATTGTAGACATAGTTGTTACTTGCATGTGTTAATATCATAATTTTAAGTCCATATTTTCGTGGTTTGTTTCGAATATATATTCGAAAATGGGATTTACCCCGGAAACCAACTAATATTTCATGAATGCATACATATTCACTAACGGAAAACTTTATTTGACAGTTTTAAATAAAAGATTCAAATAGTTTTTGAATTGGTGCTAGTGAATTTACCGCTTTTGGTTGTTCTCTTGTGGAAGGGTTATTAAAACGTAAAAAAGTTAATAAAACTGCAAATCTCTTGGCACATATTACAAACCGAAAAATTTCTCTAGCCATTCCATCTGTAGCAAATAGACATTCTATTTCTTCATCGTTGGACTTAAAGACTAAGGTGTAAATCAGTAAGCTTACAAATGTTTCCTTTTCGATCTGGTCGACATTTTTTAATTCCGACCTATTTTCATTTTAATATTTGACCCCAACACTTACCAATTTTATATTTGTCTATTCGATTACAACATTTAACATTTGATTTGTCTAAACAGTTGCAAAACAGTACTAAACAGTTCCAAATTTCCTTTGGAGGTGCCGAAATACCAAGAGACCGAACCTTTCCATGCAGTGACCAAATATTTTTTGGTGAACCAGCTAACCACTTAAATCAGTTTTTACCATAAAAGTAGTTTGAAGATCTTGACGCCAATATATTATTTTCAACATCACTGAACGAGTCTTGGTTTAAAGTTTCTGGAAAATTGTCTTCTGGATTAGATTCACTTTTAGACTGCTCAGATGCCGACTCATGGCTGCTTTTTATTACCGCATCACTGTCAATATCATCAATATCACAATATTCAGAGTCCAAATAATTGAAACAAACACTTTCTCTTTAAATTTCGTATCTGTAACACTAACCGATTGTGACGTACTTGGTCGATGATCCATTATAGTTTATACAAAGAAATATGAAACGCTAGATAAAAAGTAATTAACGGTGACGTTGAGTCTCGCAGACTCCAATACCATTTGTTCTCGCAAACGACTAAACGTAAACTGATCAAACAAAAACGTTTGGATATATTGGAATATTTTTAGAAAGGTACTTAGCTGCGTTCCATCTAGAGTCGTCCCCTTCAATATTTTAAACCGGTGTTTAATTTCGGAAGAGTATGATTTCATATGATTTTTAGGTGTCAAATCTCTGACGACTGTATCTGGGAGACAAAGAGCACTATGTCCATTTTTTTTCAAAATTGGGATCTCAACACTATCTTACCAAACTTTTTGTGCTGTACACTATATCAAATTCCTCATATTAATAAAGGCTATGGTAGACAGCATTAAGTCATATTTTTGGTTGAAAGTAAAAGGCATCATCTGAACATAATGCTATTAGATATACCTAACTTTAAAAACTATTTATGGGTTAGAGGTAAAAAGCATCATGTGTGATTTAATCCAGTTTTGACAGTTGGAAGTTTGTGTTTTGATGTACTTTGATTGTTTCTCTTTAATCTTTTTTATGAAAAATATAAATTAAAAAAAAAATAAATTGAAAAAAGTATAATAATTATATTATTTTGAAATTAAACAGTCCTATGTTTATATGTACAAAGTTTTAATCAGATATTTCTAAAAACGTACTTTCTATAAGCAAATATATTTGAAAAAAAAAATTAAACAAGTGTACTGAAAAGTTTTAGTTTTGTGACATGGTGCCTTTTCCCTCCCAGGTACAGATATGTACTTGAGTATTTGTAGTTCTTGACTTTGATACTGATTTTTCCATTTTTTACTGGCATTGTACTTAAATGCCACAAAAAAATAAACAACCCTTCTAGGTTGGACCCCACACATCCTAAATCTTCGGTCATTCTCAAGAAGTGTCGCGATGACAACATTCATTCTCCCACGAAAAAGATGAAAAAATTATTAAGTGGAAGTTTATTTCTTCTATGCAAAAAGAATTTCAAGTGAGAAAATTATTATTTCTTCTCGAAAGAGCAGCTGCTAATTATAAACAGACTTTAAAGTTGTTTAGATTATCAATCTTAAAAACGCAAAAAAGTTATAAACAATTTTCAGTTCTTATCAATTACAGGGTGAGTTAAAAATGCTACAGTATGATGTTCGGTTTTTAGCGTCCTGTACCTTTCGGTCCTTTATTTATGTCTATCCACCCAGTCTGCTGGACGTAGATCTTGTTGTCGCTCTACTTTATTTTTTTTGTATATTTCTGTATTTCTGTATTTTCAAAAGGGCTGATTTTTTGTATATTTCTTTTACGATGGTGGTTGCTCTCTGGATAAACAATTCACAAGGTAAATTCTTGAATGTTTTTGGACTGAATATAGAAAACATTTGTTTCTATCGTGGTCAATTTTACATAATATGTTGATATGCAGGCAAATTATTCACTTTGTTTATTCTCGCGCCTAGCAACAAATCGAAAAATGTAATATATTTCAAGATCCTTCAATGAAAATATTTGAAATAAGTCCAATTCATTTAGCAAATGATTTCTTTCTTGCTACGTAAATCAGATTTTTTGAACTTTTATCGAGCTTAATTAATTTGATCTTAATATATAAAAGTTGATATTATGCAGCTAATAATTGAACAGAACATTTATTTTAATATATAATGAAATGTACGAAGTTCGCCGGATCAGCTAGTATTACATAAAACATAACGATTAAATTATAACAATTATACCTTTCTAGCTCCTGAAGAAGCACTACTACTGTTGGCGACATCATTCTTTGAAAATATCGTCGCACTTTCCATATTTCGTATTCTTCAGGTATTTTTTTAATAATATCTTGGGCAACGTTATCTATAAACTCTTCCCTGCTAATACCAACGCCAGTTGTTGCTAAAAAATAATACAATTGATATATATATATATATATATATATATATATATATATAATATATATATATATATATATATATATATAAAGAAGTACTTTTGACTCGTTTGGAAAAAATATAAAACTGTTTTGGATGGGTTGGAGTCAATAAAAGGGGCTATTTGTTGACTATTTTTACTCGAGCTTTCAATTGTGATTACAATTATTATCAAGAGCTTCTAAAAAATACAAAATATCTTACAAAGTTGAACTAGAAATAAAAAAGTTTTTGTTAACTCACCAAATAAAATTAGTTTGTTATATAAAACTGCTGCTTACATAATAATTACAATTGATAGTTTCTTAACAAAAACAATTGAATTTGTAAACCAAAAAATTGAATAGCTGCAAACCAGCCTAAATGTCATAAATACTAACTTAAAAATTTTTATTTTTGACATATTGTCATTGACATTTTGTCACCCCTATAACTTATTAAAATAAATGTTATAGAAGTTTTCAGTGACTTTCGGCCCTCGGTAATAACGTATTGTTTCATTCTGCGTTTAAATTTTTTAAAAATATTTATTAGTTTTTTCAGGATTCGCAAATAATTAATGCATTTACAAAATATTGGAACGAAATTTTGTACCTACGCTCTTACGATAAAACTACCACGACCCACCTCTACTAATCGTTACTCGGTCGGCCAAACCAGACCAGACCGACGTTGCCAAATAATTATTGTGTATGAATATTTTTTAATGTGGCGTTATTGTATGCAGTTTATTATTTCATATTGAGAATAAGGCACAATGTGACTTTAAAATAAGCTTATTTTGATGTTTAGATTTTTAATTCGGAAATCATACTTAAAATACGAAACATTAATAAATTTTATTTATATAAAACGATTTCCAAAGTGGAAATCAAAATGTTATATTACACTTATTGTAAAGTAAACTTGTGGCATATTCCCAATAAAAAAAAACAGTAAGCTGCCATTTAAATCAGTTTCGCCCAAATTGGATTATCTTAGAACATTGTTCAAATGCAAAAAAAAACAACAGGTCAAATAAATCCAATAAGTTTGGCAACGTTGAACTTCCCCTTTCCAGGCATGCATGTTTGGCGATATAAAGGGCGGACCTAATATACCTCTCTCTTTCTAAACAGCTGTTTCTCACTCCATCGTAAGGTCCATACCGACCATAAACTTTTTCCTACACTGTATATATATATATATATATATATATATATATATATATATATATGTATATATGTATATATATATATATATATATATATATATATATATATATATATATATATATGTATATATATATATATATATATATATATATACAAACGTCAACGTTGTAGCTCGATACTCAGCCACAGGTGACAAACGATAATAATTTCCAACAGTCCAAGGTTCATATACTTGGAACTGTAATTTATAAGGGATTCTATGAATCAATTACATTATTTGTATTAATATTTAATCATTAAACAATTCACACTAATCTGTGTATAAGAAATAATGAAAGTAAATGTAATGTGAGTTGCATAAGTCTATGTGAGTTAAGTAAAAATATTAAAATATTTTATTTATGTTATGAATTTATTTTTATTGTAATCTGTTAATTATATTTTAAATTATTCAATAAACAAATGTGTTAAACTGTACACCTTACAAGACAATTATATAGTAAATAGCTGGTTAAGCCTAATTCTGCAAAATTAAAGCATGATATATTTGGCTCAAGTTACTTATGTCAGTGCTCTTATTCAGAGCATTCGGGTGTTTAATAATTGAACACTTTTCCAAAAACTGTCTTTTAACGAGATTGCGTTCAGTGCCAAGAATCTTAACTTCATTAAAATCCACCTTATGTTTAGTATTAATGGCATGTTGCGCCAAGGCACAAGTGTGCTTTGATAGATTAATGTCACTACGATGTGTAGTGAGACGACCTTTTAATGATCTCCCAGTCTGACCGATATAACATGAATCACACTTGGCATAAGAAAGATGATAAATAGTGTTAACTTGTTCCAAAGTGGACAAGGGTGTTTTAGTTTTAGAAAACAAATTTCTAACAGTCTTAGCGTTCTTGACCGCAATTTTGGCATGTATGATATTCTGTTTATACAGTTTAATAAGTTTCTTAGTAATTTAAGGAAAATAAGTTAAAAATGAGTAATGAGTAAAACTTTAACTTAAATAAATCAACTTCAATACTCTCCCAACATAATAAAAAATAGACTTTTTGATACAAAATTTAACAAGCACAAAATCGCCAGTCTTAAGATTCACAGAACTATTATTCCAATCTATTTCTTCCATTTCATCCTCCTCAGAACTCAGAGATACTTCTACTCAAGATCATTATCTGTATCTTGATATGGAATTTGTACTTTATACTCGAGATCTAATCTTTCTGCCTCTACTTTCTCTGGTGTACTAGTTAAAATACGACTTCTGTCTCTTTTTTTTCCTCTTCGAAATTCATTGCGCTGTGCAGCTTTAGGAAATTTAGGTCGGATTGGCTAAGGTGTAATCAGAATTTTCATTGGCATCATAAGTTCTTGAGTGCAGAGTCTTCAGAAGTTGATGGGTTTTAAAAAGACGTAGAAGGATCTTTTGTATGGTCAATTTCAGGATATTCTGGTTCTGCTGAGGAAGAAGTACCATTAGCTAGTGCAGATGAAGGAGGCCAGTCAGTTACTGAAGACAGAAATTCTACTTTGGTGAATGGCTAACTGTTGAAAGGGTGCATGCCAGTCTTTGGAAAACCAGCGATAATATTCTTCTGCGTTACAGTCAAAGGGTAAGCTTGCCCCACAAGACATATGCAGTAGATGAATATGGTTTTGCCTGGCTGATTCAGTAGCCAATCATTACAAACTCTGTTAAATTAACTTTTAAATGGGCATGTATATATATATATATATATATATATATATATATATATATATATGTATATATATATATATATATATGTATATATATCTATATATATATACATGTATATATATATATATATATATATATATATATGTATATATATCTATATATATATACATGTATATATATATATATATATATATATATATATATATATATATATATATATATGTATATATATATATATATATATATATATATATATATATTTAATAAAATTTGTTTAACCCTACCTTGGACTATGCTCTGTAATTGGCGCCTGCAAAAATTTAAATCTTAAATTAACTATTCACTCATAACTTACATGTTTGAGGTTGTAATTCAATTAAAATATTCCACATTTCTTTTGTAGCTTTTGTGTAATAGCCTATTTCAGCATTTGCGTGCAAACCAAACACTTCAGGGCTATTTGTAAGAGGTAGTTCATCAATAAATGCTAAAAAAAACATACGTTTAAATATTTATCTTCCAACAATAGTTTGGAATTTGGAAAATAAACTTTGTATATTAAATACCAATATATTCTTCCTTCATCCCATCAGGTGGAACGGTATAATCCACAGTGTTATCGTGATAAAAGTGAAATGGTTGAAATGTATCAAATAGAAAATCTCCCATATATTCATCCATATAAGTTTTTACAATCCTCCTATCGAAATCATCTATAACTCTTCCTCCGTACATAACCTACAAAAATATATAAATGCAAGTACATTTGCTCGTCGAAGAACTATAGTGATGATAGAAAGTAATGAACTAGAATTGATTACCCATAATGGTATAGTAGGGTTAAAAGTTACGGTTTTTATATAGTGTATACAGAAATTTAGTGTCTCATTATAAAAGTTATTTTAATAGCAGTTGTAAAACTGAATAATCTTTTGTAAATATTCTATTGCTGTATAATTATCACAGCTAGCCAAGGTGCCAAGACCGGCGTATAGCCAAGTCAACTGTAGGTACAGCCAAGACATCGTCGAGAGAATCGACCTATTATTTTTTTAGATGAAACGTGGTTTGATATGATACGCTATTTAAAGGTTGGGTAGATATTAGTCAATCTTGTTCAACAAAAGCGCTTTCTAATAGAGGAAAAAGAATAACAGTATTCCATGCTGGATCAGTCGATGGATGGGTTCCAAATGTCTTATCTCTATCAGCTAAATACATCAGTGATTCATGTCTCGATTGCCATGACAACAAAACTTCAGATATATTTGAAGACTGGTTTAAAAAGAAGGTAATACCCAACATCGCCCCTAATAGTGTTATAGTTATGGACAATGCAACATATCATAGCTGGCAATTAAATAAAATTCCCAGTTCAAGCGATACGAAAATAACAATGCAGAATTACCTATATGACAAAGATATTTATTTCACATAAATAATACTAAGAAGATTTATTGGATATTTTATAAAGTTTCGCATTGAAAAAAGAATACTTCTGTGATAATTATGTCGAAAATATGGGTCATACGATTTTAAGGCTTCCGCATCGAGAAAAAAGATAAAAGAGGGAATGTAAAGGTAGTGGGAACAAAAATATTGTTAGACAGGAAGTGCTATCTTGAGAGGCGACTTTAAACAAGGAAAGACAGTCTCTTTCCTTGTTTGAGAAGTCAAATTTAGTTTGGTTATGTTATTGTTTGTCCCAACTGTCACATGAAATTTTATTTATATTGAAGTTTTTTACCAATTGTGTCACTTTTTAGAATAATATAGTTAATATTTAATTAAAACTTTCTCGTCTGAAAAATATTTTATAGCTATTGTTAATAAGTGTTGGAAAATTTAAATTTAGCGCCTTTGCATTTCCGGATATGTCCGCCATCAGAGGCCACTTTTTTGGTCTCCTTTTCATAACGATTAGATTCCCTCTTTTATCTTTTTGCTCGATGGGCTTCCGCCATATTATTATGTATTTAACCCAATCGTATTATATTAACATACGTGGCATCAACGTAAGTCAGGAGTTTGACAAAATGACACTTCGCCACATTTAAATCCATCTATTCTGCATATAATTGAAAGGGAAGTACTCAACATTGAAGCGAATAGTTGGAAAAATGCAGTGTCACATATCATGAAAACTGAGAATTCATATTTTATTACACATATTATACAAAATATTTTCTTCAATTTAAGAGACGACAGAGATAGATAGACACAGATTTGACATAATATATATGTGATGTAATCATATAATAATATAACTTATCACTAACTCAGGGGAGTAATGAGTGGTGTCTGTGTTGAGTAAATGTCTTGTTACAATGGTAAAGTCGATTTTATTGTCTTTACAAAGACACGCTGATTATATCCGAACGTCTGCGGTCCCTCCGGTGAGTACCCATTTACTCGTTTCATGTCTGAAAAAGTTGGCAAAAATGGGGAATTTCTTTATTAATATTTTCATGAAAATAAATTATTCTTCATTAAAGATTGTGCATCACATAGAAATCATTAATCAACAATCTTATAAATTATTAAGTGGTAGATAGGGAATACTAAAGAGAAAAGTGAAGAGAAAAGTGATTTAGATATGCAAAAAAATGTAATTTTAAAATGTTTGTAGGCATTAAAAATTATGTCCAAGTTTAGATTCATTGTCTTTTAATAATTAAATAATACACTTTTAAAGTAAAAAGTAATTAAAAAAATACTTTTGCATTTGTTGATTTTGTTTATTTTGATTAAGGTAAATTAGAAATAAAATTAAAAATTAATGCACCTACTGACATATCATTAAAAGGTCATGAATCTAAATTTAAATAATATAATTTTTATTTCCTACAACCAAATTAAAATGACATTTTGTTCTGTACCTAAATTTAAAAGCACTTCACTTTTAAGCATAAATCAATATTTTTGATTTTCGATTTATACCACTAAGGACTGGTTGTTCGAACGCTAATCAAAACTTGATCGTAATCAAATATTTAGATAAAATCAAATACGTCACATTTTGAGGTTATGTTGACCGATTTATTTTATTAAATTTTATTATTTTGCGTTTTAATTTAAAATAAACCATAATTAAACTCTTTCTTATGAAAACTAATTTTATGTTTTTATTTACAAATCAATAATAATAAGCAATTTTAAATAATTTTGACAGCTGCTGTGACGTATTTGCTTGTTATTAATCAGTAAATTAATATTTGATTACAATCAAGTTTTGATTAGCGTTCGGACAACCGGCCTTTAAAATTTTATAAATTTGATTACTGATTAGGTATTGATTTCTATGCAATGCAGAAATTTTTACGAAGAATAGTTTTTTTCATGAAACTAATATTAAAGGAATTCCCCATTTGTTGCCAACTTTTTCATATATACTTTATAGCTTACTAACAATTGAAAAACTTCTTCCCTTACATGGAATATAAGATATAATCATATCCAGCTATACAGATTGAACGAATTTAAAAAGGATCATACAATTTAATATGTCTGTTTGAACTGCATTTGAAATAGTGGACCAATATAAAACTTGGACAAAAATAAATCCATACCTGGGTTTAGACATTGTATAAAATATCGTTCAACTAACTCTCTCGCAACAATGTTGTTTGCGTAACAATGTTGCCAATCGCCGTGTAATAATCCGATTTGCGGATCTTTAAAGTGCGCGTACAAGGGGATGTTTCAAAACCCTTTAAAACCAACAGAGTACTGCGCCAGGGAGATGCGCTATCATGCACGCTGTTCAATCTAGCGTTAGAAAAAGTTATGAGAGATTCGGGAATAAACTTTAAAGGTACGATATATACCCGTAGTATACAAATAATGGCATACGCTAAAAATATCGTCATAATTGGAAGAACCCAAAATGAAGCAGTGGAGGCTTTCACACGTATCAAAAATGCCGCAGAAAACATCGGACTTCTGATTAACATCCAGAAAACTAAATATATGCCGGCCATATCAAGAATTCAACAAAATAACTTAGAGGTGCAACACGAAACGATAGAAATGGTAGAAGAATTTTGCTACTTAGGATCACTGGTAGACTACAAAAATAACACATCCAACGAGATAAAAAAAAAGAATATGCGTGGCTAACCGCTGTTATTTTGGCCTGAGCCCTCAACTAAGAGCGAGAAGTATGTCAATAGCAACAAAGTGCAAACTTTATAAAACAATAATGCGCCCAGTGCTCACATACGGATCGGAAACATGGGCAATGACGACCCGAGAAGCAGAGTTACTACGAGTCTTTGAAAGAAAAGTATTGAGGACCATATATGGCGGAGTAAACGAACAGGGTCTGTGGAGAAGGCGATATAACTTTGAAGTCTATAGACTTTTTGGTGATGAAGATATTGTGAAGACCATCAAAATAAACCACCTAAGATGGGTGGGCCACGTTATGCGGATGGATGAGAGTGATCCCACTAAAATAACTATGCTAAACAGGCCGGTCGGAAGAAAAAGGGGGCGACCTAAACTCAGATATTTGGACGATGTACAGGAATATTTGAGGGAGATTGGAGTGAAGGGCTGGAGAAGACAGACACTCGATATGTCTTCACATGTCTTCGATATGTCTTCATATGTCGATAAAAATTCACAACTTTGTGCTCTTGAGTATTGTACTATTCTAATAATTGTAATTCTAATGCTATTTTTGTAATTTAATGTAACTAATAGAGGGCACCACATATGAGATATATTTTGCATACACGTGCGCTTAAATTTTTTGCTCTTTAAGTTAGTGCTGTTTTTGTGAAAATATATTAAAGATATAGTATTTTAACATAAGAAAGCTATACCTGTTAATAACTTCAAAACTCAACAGTTTTCGAGATAATCGCATTTTACGGATTAAATGCATAATTATGATTTAACCCAATTACTCCAGGCAACGAAGGAAAAATAGACAAAAACATCAATACATCTGTCAAATAACTGTCAAAGTGTTTGGACGCGTTTAAGAGTTCCTCGGGAAAATTTGTATATTTAAGTAGTTCTAAAGCCTTTTTTTATTAGATTCCGATCTCTTGTGAAGTGCAGAAGTGTGTTTCAAGATATAACACAGGGTGTTTAGCGATTTTGTTTTTTTTTTGCTTTATATTTTAAGTTCTGGTATTCTGTCACCTGTACTGTAAGTAGAAATTTTTTATAAATTTTTTATAAAGTTATATGTTAAACGCCGTGTCCCGTCATGTCTGCGGGCAAAAATGGTATCTCTGGGAAGGATCCACCAGATCCTGGTGTAGAGGACATTAAATTTATAGATAGGAATGATATTAAAAATAGTATTGATACCAAAAACTTGCAATCAACTTCACCTAAAACAAATATTCAAAAAAGTCAGGTATTTAATTCATCTAATCGATTTAATTCTAATTATAATGGTCCTTTTTTTATATTTGTTAAACATATCAATTTAAATATAAGTCGTTTGCATCCAATGAAACTTGGAGAGAAACTACTTTTGTTATCCAATTATGATAAAAATATTATTGAAATTATTAGTGTATGTAAAAACCGTATTAAAATCCAAGTAGATTCAGGTGCTTTTGCTAATAAGTTATTTACTGAAGATTTTTTTGAGAAAAATAATCTAATAGCATATATTCCAAATTATTTAACAGAAAAAAAGGTCTCGTTCGTGGAGTGGATACTACTTTAAGTGAGAATGCACTGCTCAGCACTATTAAGTCATATTCCTATTAAAAAAGTTTATAGAATGACTAGATTAGTTCAAAATAATGGTATATCTGAAAGAGTTCCTAGACAAATGGTCATTATTAGCTTTGAGGGTAAATTAATTCCCCAATATATTTATATTAATAAAGTTAGATGTCCAGTTAAACTATATGTTAGTCCGGTTATGCAATGTTTTAATTGTCTTCGATATGGTCATTCAACCACCCAATGTAAGTCACAAAAAAGATGTAAAAAATGCGGTAATGAAGGAAAAATTGGTTGGCCTGATCAATGTATTGCATTTTGCGTTTATTGTAAAAATAATAACCACGAGTCAATTTTTAAAGAATGCCCCGAATATTTGAAACAAAAGAAAACTAAAGAAGCTATGGCTAACTTAAATATTTCGTTTAAAGAAGCTGAAAAAGCTATTGAAAATCCAAGTTATTCCAGTTTAGTTCAAAAAAACAAATTTGCACCCTTAACTACCTGTGACACCGATTTCCCTCCATTAAAAAGCTTTTCTGCTAAACCTTCGAATTCTAACACAGCTTACAAAAATAATCATACTCACAAGCATATATCCTACCTACAGTTAGTCCCCCCAAAAAAGAAAAAAATCGTAATACAACTCCTAATTTTCCTCCTATTTGTAGAGAATACTAGACCAGCTTCTGTTCGGGATCTATATTTCAGTTTGGAAACCCTGAACCTCCTAATGAATTCAATAAGTTTATCAGTCAGCTCAGTGCTTCACTTAAAAATTTGATCCAACAAAGTATCCAGAATTATTGTAATTCTTTCTCAAATGTAGAATCTAATCTTAAAATTTACGAAATTGAATTAAAAAATAAAATTAAAGATATTATAGGTAATCTTTTTACATAACTTTAATGGCTTCCAAAAGCATTAAAATTATTCAATGGAATATTCGTTCGCTAAATGCAAACAAATATTCTTTAAATCAATTACTTTTTGAAGAACGTTTTGACATAGCTCTTTTATCAGAAACTTGGTCCAAACCATCTGATACTGTTTGCTTCAATAATTTCAATATAGTTAATAAAAGTAGAAGTAAGGGATATGGAGGAGTTGCCGTTAGTTTAGCAAATAACATTATTTATGAGCCCATTTCATTCGTTAACAATTTCAATCCTAATCTCGAAGTTTGTGGTGTAAATATTAATATTGACCAAAAAATTTATTCTATTCTGAGTGTGTATCGTCCAGCAAAAGTTAGAGTAACAATGCAAGATAACGTTAGTCTTTTTTCTCAAATTAACAATGATTGTATCATTACCGGAGATTTTAATGCTCACTATGGATTATGGGGATCCAATTTATGTTCCGTCGATGGTAATATACTAGTAGAAGCATTAGATGTATTTCCTAATCTAGTTGTTGTAAATGACGGGTCGGCTACTAGAGCTACTCCTCCAGGACATATCAAATCGGTTGTAGATCCTACTATTATAGTAGGATATTATTATATATATTATATTATATAATATTATATTATATATTATTATATACAAACTTTATTGAATATAAGAGGAATGAAGCTATATGTAAACGCACTTTTCGCTCAAAAGTCAAATCTAGTTGGGCTCGATTTTGTTCCTCACTTAGTAGGCAAACTTCACACTCAGAGCTTTGGAAAAGGGTAAACAAAATTCAAGGTAAGAAAAAGTACACCGATAATAATGAAGACATAGTAGAAAGTCTTTTTACAAAAATCTCTCCAGATTATGTCCATCTATCAGCATTTATGCCGAGTATCTCCACTAATGATCACTTTTTACTAACCCCCATTTCAGCTAACGAACTTAAAGCAAATATTAAGAGTTCTAAAAATACAGCTCCTGGTATTGACGGCATTAAATATAGCATGCTTTTAAACCTGCCAGTAATTGCCATACATTATTATCTGTGCAAAACATACAACAATATTTTACTTAAATACTGTGATTCTCTTAAACAATGCTTGGTTATTCATATACCCATTTATAAAAAGTAAACCATTAATAAAAAGTAAATCAGCGTAAGTACTGCCCTAAGACCTATCTCTCTTATGTCTTGTTTGCTTAAAACATTTAAACGAATTATGAAAAGCAGATTAGAATGGTGGTGTGAAAACAAAAATATTTTCCCAGTTAGTCAATATGGCTTTCGTAGAAATAAAGGGACTATGGATTGTGTGTCTCAATTAACGACTGATATTCAGTTATCCTACTCAAATAATAATTATCTATCTGCCATATTTCTTGAGAATTCAGGAGCTTATGATAACGTCAATTTAAATCTATTATTCGAAAAACTAAACTCTCTGCACCTTTTGTGTTCATATGTGTTAGTAAACCTATTTCTTAATAGACAGGTATTCATTCGATGTAATGATAGATTGATTGGCCCGAGAGTAGTGCATCAAGGTCTACCACAAGGCTCTGTCCTTAGCCCCCTGTTGTTTAATCTATACACTGTAGATCTTCACAATGTAGGCATTAAATGCAATATATTACAATATGCGGACAACTTCTGCTTTTACACTGTGAATAATTCATACCAACAAAGTATTAACTCAATAAAAACTATTATGTGTGACGCAAGAGAGTATTTCTTTAAACAAGGGTTTGAGCTTACTACGAAGAAATCAGCTGTGGTATTTTTTACGCGACATCGTTTACCAGTTATATCCAGCATTATGTTTAACAGCCTAAGTATACCCGTTCACAATCACTACACTTATCTTGGTATTACATTGGACACCAAGTTAACATGGGACGAACACATTAACGAGTGCTTAATGAAATGTGAGAAAAGTCTAAATATTCTTAAAGTAGTTAATCGCTATCGATGGGGTGCCGACCCTAAGATTAACTTAATGTTTTATCGTGCATACACCAGATCCATTCTCGACTATGGATGCTTTTTATACGGATCTGCCACAAATAGTCGTCTTAAAAAACTAGACCGCCTTCAGTATAAGGCTCTGCGATTAGTTTTAGGGGCGCTCAAATCTACACCTACAGAGAACCTTCTAGCCGAATCTATGGATTTAAATTTAGAAAGAAAATTTATTTTCAAATGCCAGCCTTACAATCAAACTGAGCTACTACAAAAATATGTGATATTTCTGTTTCTAATCTAGTCGACAAATGGTGGCATAACAGAAATTCTCCTATTCTGGCAGTGGCATATCCTAACGTTTCTCGGCGTCTAAACACTCCGTGTGACTTAAATTTCTTTCAATCGAATTTCAATGTTTCTTATGCCAAAGTCAATGTTTGGTTTTCCAATTTTGACAATGAGAATACAGTTGATTTTCAGCATCAGATAGCCAAGCTTAATAATCCATGCAGGATCTTCACGGATGGTTCTAAATCAAGATTGGGAGTCGACTTTGCTGTATATATTCCGGATCACAAAGAATCCCTAATGTTCAAGTTAGATAAACAATCCTCTGCAGAAATGTTGGCAATTCATAAAGCTCTAGAATGGGCTGTCAACAAAAAAATTTCTAACCACCACGTTGTAATTATGTCAGATTCAATGTCTGCGTTATTAGCTTTAGAAAACTCACGTAAACATTTATATAAAAATAGTCTTGTCGTTAAAATTTTAGAAAACCAACTTAAGCTGCTGGAAGAACATACTACTGTAAATTTCGTCTGGGTAAAGGGACACTTTGGTATTTCTGGTAACCTCAAAGCAGATTTTTATGCTAAAGAGGCAATCTTAAAAGAATCAGAAATAACTTGGCTAAATAGAAGCGATCTAACAGCCACTTGCAAGAAAAGTCTAAAACAAAATTGGGAAATTAAATGGTTTGCTTTCTGTAATCGAAGCAATAATATTTATACAAAAATTCATCCAGTTTAACCTACTGAGTCGTTTGCCGTAAGAAGTTATCCCAATAGAAATATTTATTCCATGTTTGTTAGATTTCTCTTTAACCATGCCACTGTCAAGACATACCTCTATAGACTAAATCTATCCGAATCAGAACTTTGTGATTGCAATGGTTATGCTGATGATATTAATAATCATTGGTTGTTTGGATGCAAGCATAATGATGATGCAATTAAATATTTGATGCACACTCTGGCTCAAGAACAAATACCTTTACCACAAAACCAAACTTCTCTTTTATACTTTGTCTCGACGAAACTATAAAATACAACAAATTATTTGGAAATTTTTAAAAAGGACTAAGAGAAAAATCTAACTTGTATGAATGAGTCGGCTTGAATGTGTTTAGCAATTATTGTTTTTCATATTTATTCTTATGTAATATTAAGTACCTCCCTGTAAAATACGAAGAATGTTATTTAAAAAATTAAAAAATATAAATATGTATATAAAAAGAAAAAAAAGAAAAAAAAACAAAGAAAAAAAAATACAAAAAAGAAAAATAGAAAAAAAAATATATAAAAAAAATAAAAAATTTATATATAAATAAAAAATCATATTTAAAAAAATTAAAAAATCGTAAAAAAAAACAATCACAAAGAAGGCCTAAACCTCCGAGGTGTTGAACCGGGTTTATGTCTTAGCGCTGTGACAATTATTAATATAGCATTAGTATTAGCATTTAGTATTATTTGTATATTTCTTATTTGTAAATTAATTTAAGTTGGTTAGGGTCCTGAATGAAGAGTTTAAATAGAGGTCAATTTAATGTTTCCACTTCCTTGTATTTTTTTTTTTATTTTTATTTAACAATACCTATTATGTGCGTGCATAAGTGTGTATATGTGCGCATGTGTATATAGTATTAAATATTGTATTTTATTTAATTAGATGGCTTTGGTAAAGACCAATTAGCCAGATTTAATATTGTAGCAAACAGTATTTATTATAATATCGTGGCTGAATGAATCAATAATCCAAAGCCATTATATAAAAAAAAACATCAATACTTCTAAATTTTTGTATAAAATACCTTTAACTAAAGTTAATAGTCAACGAAATATTCAAGAAAATAAATATTTCACTAGAATAATAAATAATAGAATTGAACAAAATAATAGGATAATGGGATTTTACATCAAACATTTGATGTAAACCAACTTTATATTATAATATGCTTAATACTTAATACTTAATATAATATACTTAATATTAAAATAAAGTCAAAATTAAAACATCTTATTTACAAACCGAATTAAAAAATGGTTAAATTAAATAACATTACACTTTTATCAAAGTGTTCGATATGTCCACCATTTTCTTTAATGCATTTATGAATACATTCCATAAAAGATCATTTTATTTTAAATAGGATCATTGGTTCAGCAGACAAACTGATGCAGTATTTATTTCTTCATAAAGTGGGTTGCGAATGGTTATGACTAAATGCATCTTATACACCAAAATCGAGCGGATTAAATTCTGTGCTACGTACTGGCCAAGGAAAATAACTACCACGACCAATCCATTTCCCTCGTATAATGTGGTGGTGCACCATCTTGCATTAAGCACATATTTGCATTAAATTAAAACCACTTTCGAAATTATGTTTAAATGTTGGCGATTAGGCTGCAGCCTGTTTGGGTATCTTTTTAAATACTCTCTTTTCGTCATAGCACACAAAGAGTAGGTAAAGTAAATATTTATCTAGCAATATCACTCTTATTTATTGAAATTAGGTATAGGACCTTTGAAAGTCATAAGGAGACACGCAGAGAGTGATTTATTCATTAACCACCCTGTATCCTAAAATAAGTTAATTATAAACTATAACATGCAATATATCAAAGTTCTGGGAATTTTGTGCATAATCCAAAAATTTTATAATATAACCAATCTTTCATTGAAAATAAGAAAGTTGGTATCATAGTAATTGATATATAACATCAGTCAACATCCTGTATATAAAATAACAAATTTTTATTGGAAAAAATGCGCAAAAAGTATTTTTTTTAAATACTTTTTAAAACTATTTTAAAAAACCTTAAATTTTGATTTGCTATTATTTACTATTAATTTTAGAGTTATTCTTATAATTTAAACATTATTAAATTTATCAAACGGTTCAACTGGCTGCCTACGCCGATGATATTAATATTATGAGTAGAACATCAACAGGAGCACAGGAAGCATACGCAGAGTTAAAAACACAAACGAAAAGGCTAGGTCTGGAAATTAACACAGAAAAAACAAAAATAATGGTACAGACGAGAAGAAATATAATCCCACAAAACATTATACATGAAGATGACATTGAAACGGTTGGAAAGTTTACATACCTGGGGAGTAGAAATATATGCCGATGGAGCAGAGGATGGAGAAATACGAAAAAGAATAACGCAGGCAAACAAAGCTTATTTTGCCCTCTCCCATATATTTCGGTCTAAAAGTGTCCACCGAAATACAAAGATGAGAATATATAAAACTTTAATTCGGCCAATAGCATGTTATGGCAGCGAAGCATGGGTCCTGAAAGAAACATCCAAAAACAAACTCGACACATTCGAAAGAAAAGTACTGAGGAGAATACTAGGACCTGTGAGAGGAAAACGGAATCTTCAGAATTCGATATAAACAACGAGCTCTATCAACTGTATAAGGAAACACCCCTGTCAAACTTCATTAGAATACAAAGATTGCAATGGGCCGGACATGTGATACGAATGGGAGAGGATAGGCTACCAAAACGAGCACTGAACGCCAGAATGCAGGGAAAGAGACCAGTTGGAAAGCCAAGAAAGCGCTGGGAAGACACAGTAAGCAACGACGCACAAGCACTTTTAGGAGTCCGTGTATGGAGAAGAGCAGCCACAGACAGACAAGGGTGGAGGCAAAAAATAAAGGAGGCCAAGGCTCATTTTGGGCTGTAGTGCCGTAGAAGCAGAAGAAATTTATCAAACGGGTTCAGTGGATAGATTTAAGTAATTATATTATTAATTTATAAAAAAAAAATGTTCGCAACCAACAATACACATAAACCTCATTGACAGATTCAGAAATGGATACAAATGAACTGCGCAAGTCTGCACAGAATAGTGAGTCAGGCTCTAGACAGTAGTGGTCCAGACAGCGTAGTACGAGTCGTTACAGTAAAGGCGTCGAATAGAACTTTAAAAAGAGCTGTCACTAAGATCTGTACCAGTATTATTGAACCAACCGTTCAATGCAGAGAATATGGAGAAAACTTAAACCAACTTGGCAACATGGTGTTCCATTACAAGCAGTCAACTTCAACAAGTCTTTGACTCTCTCTGCTAGCGGCCATCAGACATCCGCATCGAAGAAATGTACAGTCCATTATTTCATGTATTAAAATGTTAATTTCAATTGTAATTAAGTTCAATAAAACAGTGTAACTAATTTTAGTTATTTCAACACTAATAATAAAATCAAAGATAAGGGTATGCATAACCTATACCTATACTTTCAGTCTTAATGTATGGATCCGAGACATAAGTGCTTTCTTATAAAGATGGAAAACAACGTATTAATGTTTAAGTGAAAAATACTTATGTTAGGACAAATGATATTAAATATTGTCGTCGTCGATGTAATTTCGAGTTATACAATAAATACGACTACATAGCCGAAACCAAAGATGTAATTCTTCTAAATTATGCAAATATAAGACCCAATACAGCTAACTTAATTATCCATACAAAAAGGACCTTATATATTAATATATATATATATATATGTCCTATTCACACAACCCAACTCCTTTCTCACCACTCAACTAATACAAATATATCTTTAGTGTAATTTAACAACACCAGTTGAAAGCGAAACAAACAACTTCAATAACTGGCATACTGGCAAAAAGTACAAAACAAAACAAGATTAAGATCTACAGATTAAAACAAGAAAACACATTTCGAGTTCTAATAAAAGGTCTTCATCATTCAATCGATATTAATCATAAAGTTACGAATCTACATAATAAGGGGCTCTTTAGTATGACGTTACACAACTTTTGAAGATTTTTGATCCCTCCCCCACTGTAATGTACTGTCCAACTAGCTAAATATTACGAAACACCCAAGTGACCATTTTTACCTAAAAGTGACAGTTAAGGTGAGAAAAAAACCGGAAAGTCAGTAAAATAAGTGTTTTATTGTTTTTTTTTTAACTTTTTTTGCACTCCTGGCACTGTTTCTTTTTTATTTAAATATTTTTCGTCTTCTTTATTATTACGTATACATTATGTTCATAATGGATATTAAGTTGGACCAGTGAAGTGACTAGTGAGTGTAATAGTGTATGGAGGCTCGGGAAACTGAGACCTCGGAAGCCCTGACGAAGACATCAGAGAGGATGTCGAAAGCTCGGCTCCAATGGATATCGACGCGGTTCAACCCGAATACTGATGAGTTTAATATTAATATATATATATATATATATATATATAATATATATATATATATATATTATATATATATATATATATATATATTATATATATATATATATATATATATATAATATATATATATATATATATATATATATAAATATATCTAACTATATATTTACATTGTATCAAAATGATACCACCAGATATTATAGGGGATATGAAATGTATGATTTTGTGTACAAGGTAAAAAGCAATGTATATAATTTACTCATTATAATTATGTTCGTATGTTAATATGGTAAAAAATGAAAAAATATTTACTTTCTATTCTTACTACTAAATTAAAAAGTATTTGATATTACCTCTCCAATTAAATATTTTAAGCTATTCCAAGGTATCTTCGTATCCTTAGCTTTGACTGCTTTTGTTAAGTATGTGTTTAAAATTGTAACGCATACGTTAAAATCAGATTCATTAAAATCGTAACAGATATTCCAACCAATTTTATCATACTTTCTTCGTTCTTGAACGACTGCATGGAAAAACGCCAGGACGTACACCAATGATTTATACGATGGGTGTGAGCATTGGTCCAGTACCTTGGATCGTATTTTAATAAAAGTATTACGTAGATTTAGTTTAAGACCTAATAAAATATAAAATTATATAATATATATTTATTACAGATACAATATAGGGTAAACATACCAGTTATTGGACATTTAAGCATTTTTTTCAATTTCAAGTCGCTGCCGCTGGTGTAATTTTCAACGGATATTATTCTGCTATGCCACATTATAGTATACATATGATATTTTAAGTTAACGGGTTTTAAATATTCCTAATATAACAGATTTTTTAGAAAACTTGAAAAGACCTGAACGGTTACGAAAAAGTTAATTATTGGACAGAAAATTCAATTATTGGACACAAAATTTTCAGTTATTGGACACTGTCAAAGTAATGATTAAAAACAAATAAAGAGTTGAAATCAATGTTCAAAAACTCTAATTAAATCTACCTAGGTACTATAAATCACTTTTATTTTTTCATTTCATTTTGGTACAGATTAAAAAGTTTTTTCGACGTTTATGTCGTCATTTGAATTATTTTCTAACATATAGCCCACTTTTGTTATATAATCTTCAAAATCTTCTTCACTTGCCATTTTTGAATTATCACACATTTTGCTCTCAGTTCTTATTTGATGGTATGTTCCGATTCCTTCTCCATTTTCGAGTTCGGGTCTCAATCTACCTACTCCCCTCACTCGACTCGTACCAGTATCGTGTTCTGTATTATAAATACAAGAACTGTCTCTCGGCACTGAGGTCTCGATCTGCATACTCCTCAGTGTCGAGTGACAGCCGGTCTTACCCTGTGACGCTGCTTTTATAGTCGCTGTACGCGCGGGATATATATATATATATATATATATATATATATATATATATATATTCGGTTTTATACCATCTTACGACGTTGTCCGACTCCCAAACACCACTGTATTCTGTCTTGAGTTAGGTCTTCGTCTAGATTTCGAGCGCTAATCGCTTTCATAACTCCCAGGTTCCAGCTCTGTGGTGGTCTTCTTCGTTTCCGCTTCTCTGGGGGTTGCCACATCATCGTTTTTTTAGGCAATCTTTCATCCTTCATTCGGCTCACATGCCCATACCATATGAGATGTTTTCTCTCAATATCCTTAACTATAGTGCCCTCTATACCCATTTGTTGTTTTATCACTTCATTTCGTATTCTGTCGGCTGTTGATATTTTCATCGATCTTCTGATGGCATCCATTTCCGTGGCTTCGACCTTTTTCTTATATTTCTCGGTTATTCTCCATGTCTTAACTCCATAAAGTAGGCTAGTTTTAACCATTGTCTCATAGATGTTCCATTTTCTTTTCTTTGATATTTCTTAACTCCATAGAACTCCGTTTAAACATGCTATAGCTCTTCGTGCTTGTACAATTAGATGTTCTATTTCTCGTTCGTCTTTTCCACTACGGTCGAAGATGACGCCCAGGTATTTATATTCGTCACATGGATTTATTTTTTGATTGTCATCGATATCGAGTTGTTCTGCTTCAGCTCCAATTAAGAGGAATTTTCTCTTTTCTAAATTGATATTTAATCCCCATTTCTGGTATTCTTCAATTAGTTTTCTAAGCATGTATTCCATGTCGTCTTTGTCATTTGAGATCACCACCTGATCATCTGCAAACTGTAAAGTATATATGTAATCCTGATCATTCAATTGTATACCCATTCCTTTGACTTTCCTTTTCCATTGTTTCAGAGCTGCAGAAATACAAATCTTAAACAGAATTGGAGAGATACAACATCCTTGTCTAAGACCCTTAGTAACTGCAAATTTTTCTGCTAAGAGGTTACTGAATTTCATTTGGGAGTTTGAACCATAATATAGATCTTTGAGAGCACTAACCAATGTTCGATGTATGTTTGATGTGCCCAGGACTTCATATAATTTATTTAGCGGGACTCTGTCATATGCCTTCTCAAGATCTACAAAAGTCATATGTAACTCTCTATTTGTCACAAATTTCTTTTCTATAATTTGGTTAAGACAGAAGATGTTATCCGTACATGAACGACCTGCTCAAACTCCTCCTTATTCTTCGTCTTTAGACGATTGATAATCTTCCTCTATCAGGTGCCGTAGAATTCGACCGTATAGTCAACTCATTGAACTTGTGACTAATATCCCTCTATAGTTTTTACAATTTCTCCTGTCGCCTTTTTTATATATTGGGGTCATATATGCTGTTTTCTATTCATCTGGCGTTGGATGTCCATTAATATATTCGTTAAATATCACCGTGATCATTCTGTGTAATTTCTCTGAGCCATTCTTTATTAATTCCGTAGTTACTCCCTCTGGTCTACTTTATTTCCTATTCTTCATCCCTGCTATAGCTTTTTGAACTATGTTGATATCTATGGTAATATGCTCTCCCAGAATTTCGATTCTTGATGAATTCATATCTTCTTTAAATTCGTCTCTGTTCTCATTTAATAGATGTTTGTAATAATGTGTCCAATCCTCGGGATTTATGGGATTTAGAATCACTTTCTCGTTAGTCGGCTTCTTAACAGAGCTTATAAACTTCCACGCCTCAGTGCATTGTCGTCCTCCAATATAAGATTCTATCTCTCTGCACCTTCTGTCCCATGTCTCATTTTTGGAGATCACGATTATCTTTCTAGTTTTCTTCTTCATTTCATTGTATCGGTCTTTGTCTGCGTCATCTTTTGTATTCAACCACTTATGGTATAATCTTTTCTTTTCTGTTACCGCATTTTCGACGTCTTCATTCCACCAAAGCTTGTTATTAATTTTATTTTGTTTGATTTCTAAGACCTCCTGTGCTGTTTGATGAATACTTGATATTATGTTCTCATATATGCATTTGGTATTTGTTAGTGTTTCGTCAAGTTTGGAGTCCATTCGAGTCTTATATAGTGTACGGGTGCTCTCATGAATTAAACTGGACAGATTATATTGAGGAAGATCAATTCTTTCTAAAAGTTATTCGTCTTGGCTTGATGAGACACTGTCCTTTAATCTATATGGGAAAACAATTTTTGCCCTGACCATGTGGTGATCTGATCCGCATACTGCTCCTCTCATAGCTCTAATATCTCTAATGAGTATTTGTGAATTTTGTATAACTATCACGTAATCTATTATAGACTTAAGATTCTTTGTTGGTTGAATCCATGTATATTTGTGTATGTTTTTGTGACAGTAATATCC
Source organism: Diabrotica balteata (assembly GCA_918026665.1). Taxonomy (NCBI): domain Eukaryota; kingdom Metazoa; phylum Arthropoda; class Insecta; order Coleoptera; family Chrysomelidae; genus Diabrotica; species Diabrotica balteata. The sequence continues at coordinate 68,949,907 of OU898280.1, read as the reverse complement.
GTTAGTTATTTTGAGTCTATTACTTTCACAGAGATTGATAGGTCTTTCTCCTTTATCATTTACGACGTCTTCTCCATAAGGTCCAATTACATAGTTGTGGAGCTTGTTTCCTGTTCTTCCATTAAAATCGCCAAATAAAAATATTTCTCGGTTATTTCCAACCCTAGTATTAACTTCGTTTAATTTTGCAAAAAATTCGTCTTTTGTGGTTACATTCTCATTCTCTGAGTAGGCATAGATTGCTGGTATTGTTGTTTTTTTTTATGATATAGGGTCATATTTACTTGCAGGATATTTTCATCTATTGCAGTCCAGCTGGTAATTTGCCTTTTAAACTTTTTGTTAATAATTACTGATACTCCTCTCTTAGCTCTTTCTTCCTTTGTTACGTTCTTTGATGATCTCTTCAGTTTTACTCCTTATTCCTTCGACATTCCATGTACCTATCATCATGGTCCTTTTTCGTAACCGTTTTCGTCTTTGTTTAGATCCGTCTATATTTCCGAGGCTTGGTTTGGGATTTTTAGCAGTAGTTTTTTTTTAGATATTAAGGAGCTAGCTCAATGATCCAACCCCCAACCTGGAGGGCCAGGAAATTTGTCTTAAGGTTTTCATCCTTTAGATTGACTGTCTTTCTGGACTTCAGAGATCAATCTTCCCCTCGATTTTATACAAGCCCTAAAACCATTGGGCTGCCATCTCCGCCTTCGAGACCGTTGTGAAGATCTTCTTCTCCGCCCTAGATGCCTTTGTGGGCTTCATCTGTGACCCTGGACAAGGGACCCTTAGCAGGTACTAGTTTCCCGGGTCAGGAAACACCTGGAATCTGCGAAAGGCAGGGATTAATTCACTTTCTCTGATAGGACTATCCAAAAGGAGTTCCTACCCGCTACCTATGTAACACATATAACACATAAATAAATCCTCATTATCTTTTTCAGGAGCATGAACGTTATATTTTTTCGAAACACACCATCGATGAATTCTTTTCTGGCAGCTATTACATGTTAACTAACTCGAACCTTGCACAGAAAACATGAATTATTTTTGTCGGTATCTCGGGCAGTATTTTTTTAAGCTTTTGCTGCTGCACACTCTTTTTTTTTCCGTTTCTCTCCAATTTCTTATTTTCTAATTCTAATTTTAAGGCATGTTATTTTTCAAAATTCTCTTGATACTCTTTTGATGTTATAGCACATGAAACTCTTTCGGTATTACGTTTATTCTTTCTTGTTGATTTTTCTGGAACTATTAGTCACCTATACTTTTACTAGTAGATGGCAAACTATAGATAATGTCTTTACCAGGTTTTATCACAATATTTTGTGTTATATTAATTTTTGGGCCTTTTGAAACTTTATTTTCAGATGTATTTAATTCAGCATCCAAATTTATTTTAATTTCTGGTGCACCTGAAGGTTGCACAAGTGCAAGATTAGGCGGATCTCGTCTAGGTTCAGTCTCAGTCGAGTTCGATACCTGATTATTGAATGATCCCGGCACATCTCTCATGTCCAAGTCAACTTTTTTATTATCTGGCTACGAATCTGGTTTTTCAAAATAATTCCATATTTTGTATAAAGTCAAAAATTCTTCAGTAATGCCTTCCTTAACCAAAAGATCATCAAAAGATTAAAATCTTTTAATTAAATCTTCTAGGGTCTAAATTCCAGCGTCGATTTAGGTACACCGTATTTTTTTGCCTCATTTCTATATGACATATTGTTATTCTTGACTACATTTAGCGCAGCTTTCATCGATTGCGCATTATATTCATTTTTCTTGGGCATGATTGCAAACTAGAGACATAAAAAACTGTGTAAATGAATGTTTCAGTTATAGGACAGATTGTAAACCAGTTATTTGATAGGTGTCCAATAACTGGCTACACTGCAAATATTGAAACAAAAATTGAAGTGCCAGAAACAGAGAAGACGCACGAATATTTCACTGCATAAACACAAAAACTGTATAAACTTTGCAAAATGCAGTTATTGGACAGATGTCCAATAACTGAAAATACTCATATGTTAGTTGAAGTTATTGGACACCCATCTAATACATAACCTAGACTTAAATATGGTGATTAAACCTTAAAAATACTTATTTTCACTCTACCACTAACTTGTATATTTATGAGGAGCACTGTGATATAATTTCACCACTAATTATAACACTAAAATTCACCCAAGGTTTTTCAAAATAGGGTTAAGAAAACCGTCTTTTTGGTGCATAACCAAAGAACTTTTCATTTGGTGGCAAAACAGAAACGTCAATCAAATGTTATTTACGTCAATATGGATTCTAATAGTACAAGGCGACATCTGAACAAAACTTAGCTCACTACTGAATACAGAATTCTTGTTTTCAGTTAAAATAATTGGTACGTCCAATAACTGACAGTGTCCAATAAATGGTATGTTTACCCTAGTGCTTTTCAGATAAAACTATCCACCTTAAAGAAGTTCTACTAGTTAAACTTCTAATTTTTAGAAACAGTGCAAAGACACGTCAATTATTATTTGAAGGGGGAGATATTATGTCATATTTAAACTTGCTGGGAAAGCCACCCTCTCACCCCCGTATCATCCCATTATTTTTTTTTAATTACGTCCACCTTTTTTATTTGATATTTAAATTATTACCTTTATACTGATTTTAAAAATATGTAACACATGATGCTTAAAATGATTAGCTTATAAGAAAAACACATACAAAGGTAAGAAAACTGGATTGAAAAATTTTTATAGTAAACTCGTAAACTAAACTGTTTTGTAACTATAATATTCACAGCTGTGACTTATGCAGTAGGTAGCTAATAATTCGTTTTACTATTATACTTAATATATTATACTTAATACATTTCTGAACTATTTTCAGTTACATAAATATTTGGTATTTAAAAATTGTGAGGATGCATATATTATTCTGGTAATTTCAGTATACAAACCATTGGGGGGTTCGGTGACAACCTTTAATGATCTCTGTAAAACTCCGATGGGAAACGTATCCACTGGATCTGTTGTTAGCCATAATCTAAAGTCAGGATGGGGTTTGCTAATTTTTTCGAGCTGCTTTTCTAGTCTTTTTATAAAGGAAAGCAGTAAATGACAATTTTGAAACATAAGCCATTGACCTCTAGATATTGCAATGTCGAGAAGTGAGAGCGCTGTTTCTTCTTGACCTTGACCTAGCGAAAGATACCTGAACTTTCCACCTCCAAAACCGCATCTAAAAAATATACTCGCCCTTTAAAACTCTATATAAAATTTTTGGACGAATTACACAGTAATTCATTACTAGTAAGAAAAATTAAAACCAAACATATATTTAACATTTATTTTGATTAAAAAGTTATGAATCTCAATCTTTTAGATTGGTTCTATGAGTTTTATTTTAATTACTGGAGCAGGTCGCCTTACCTTTAAACCCCTTCTCTTTTATACGGACATGAGACCAGCTGACCTGGTGTTAAGCTTTCATTTATAGCCATAAAAATTAATAAACTCTACCGCCGCTCTAAAGAGGTTAGCAGAAGTGCAGTTAAACCAAGCTCTCAAATTATTCAACCAGAAGATGCGTTTTCTTCCGCGACTCCTTCTACCCTGTATTATTCCTTGAATTACTAATTGCAACAACTTATAACGCTCGCCCCTCATAACATGTCCGAGATATTGCAGTTTTGTGACTTTAACTGTATTTAAGACCTCTTTATCTTTTCCCATTCTTCTCAACACCTCGACATTCGTGACTCTATCTACCAACTTATTCTTAATATCCTGCTATAGACCCATAACTCGAAGGCTTCCAATCTGTCCGAAACATCTTTCTTTAAAGTCCAAGCCTCCAACCCATAAAATAATACGGAGAACACCTAGCATCTCAGAAGTCTTATCTTTAAAGAAATTGAAATGTCCCTGCTGCAGAGTACTTTTTTCAGTTTGTTGAAAGAATTTCTTGCCTGTCCTATTCTTGCCTTAATGTCTTCTGTGTACTCATTATTTTCATTAATTATTGTACCCAGATATTTATATTTGTCAACTTTTTTAATTTGTTCTCCATGTATTGTTATGTTTTCTTGGCGCTGTTGGGCTTTTGTAATTACAACAAATTGTGTCTTTTTTGTGTTTAGGGACAGTCCGTTTTCTTCATTGACTTCTACCACTCTGTCAACTATTTGTTGTAAATCCTCAAGACATTCCGCTAATAAAATAGTGTCGTCGGCAAACCGGATATTATTGATTGGTCGGCCATTTAATTTTATTCCCATAGTTAGTTCTTCTAGTGCTTCCTGGATTATTTTCTCTGAATACAAATTGTAGGAGACAGGACACAGCCCTGCCTGACGCCTCTCTCAATCTGTATTTCATTTGAAAAGACGTTGTTCTCTTTTACCACAGCGATCTGATTATAATAGTTTTTCTTTTCAAGTAATTCGATAAGACGGTTATGTCTTACCTTATCGAAGGCTTTGTTGTAATCCAAGAAACACATATATACTGGCTAAATAACATCCATGCACCTTTGCACAAGTACATTCACAGCGTACAGGGCTTCCCTCGTTCCCAGTTCATTTTTAAATCAAAATTGTGTGTCACTTATGTCCTGCTCAAGTTTGTTGTGTATTCTCCGGTGTATAATTTTTAAAAATATTTTGAGTGTATTACTCATTAAACTTTTTATCCGGTGGTTTTGGCATTTTTTGCATTTGGTTTTTTTGGTAGTGTTATGAATGTTGACATCAGCCAATCTCTGGGAATGATTCCTGTACTGTATTGTATTGAATAAGTCGACCAATATTCCAATTTGCTGTTCTTCAGGTATTTCGTCAGGACCTGTTGCCTTGTTATTCTTTGTTCGCTTTATCGCCTCTAATACCCCATCTTCTGTTATATCTGGGCCGTTGTCAAACTTTTCCTGCTTTAGTACTATCTCAGTCCATTCGTCTTTAAATAGCTCTTGAATATATTCCTGCCATCTTTTAAGCCTTTCACCGACGTTTATAATTATTTTGCCGTTTTTATCCAGCAGTATGTTTGATTTTTTCTTAATAAGTTACAAATTTCTGGGTAGTTTTGTAAACTAATATCGCTGCTCCGTTCCAGTGATTTGCGTCGTTGTCATTACCAGAGTAGTACACCTTTGTTTGACCTACTAATATGTCACCTAAATTGGGCCATCTGGTTTCACTTAGTCCTAATATTTTTATGCCAAGTCTTTCCATTTTCTGAATGACATTATGGATTTTACCTGCTTGATATATTGACTTAACCTATTCCACATGCCTATCTTCATACATTTTCTGTCGATTTTAGTCTTCTTTTTGGACAATGTATTTTTAATGGGTATTTCACAGGGATTTTTTTCACTGCACAGCAAAACGATAACTGATTCTACTGTTAATTGTAAATTGTTAGGTGGGAGTCAAGAAAATTTCAATGAATTCAAAAACTCTGTAGGATAGTTGAGTAGTTCATCTTGATTTATAACTGTGTCAACTAATTTAAACGAAAACAACTTTCCTGAAAGAAAATTCAGAATGGTCGTATTCAGATCGTCGAGATCTGTGTTTTTTTTTTGCAGCCGATATTTCTCGTCCAATTATAGTTTTTAAACTGGTAAGCTACGTTCGAAAAAAACACGATGTATAAGCTCGGCACAGCAAATTCATAATAAATTTACTTGATTTTTACACTGGGAAGATAAAATGATAATTCTAAACGTTACTACTACGCTTGATGCTAAAAATATAAAAATAAAAAAAAATTGTTTAAAAAAGAATGAAATATATTTGTGTTGGATAACTCTTATAATTTGCACCTACCAAATGTACATGCAAAATTTTATAAAAATCGGTCAACCCGTCTCGGAGGACTACGGCATCTAACCCTGTGGCACTAATACTCCTATTAAAAATTAAGGGTTGGGAATAAAAGAATGAAAATGAATGGTTTAATTTATCGTTTAATGCCACATCATAAAAAGATAAAAATAAAAGACGTTATCCAAAAAATTTTTTAAAATGTTTGGATTTAAATCAAATTAATTGTGTTTTGGAGGGGTTTATGGCCACCCTACATTTATTTCACCACCTAATGCCTCTGTTTAGATTGCTAAAACCTCTGTTTAGAATATTTTGGGCTCTTTCGAATAAAACAATTGTCCACGCTCTCTATGTGGTCCTGACGTGAGGAGAGCAGTGTCATTAACGTATAGTAGAAGTGTGTCCGATCTATGCTGTGGGCGGTGGATGTCACTATTGTAGACGGTCTATAGTATTGGAGCACGAATAGAGCTCTGGAGTACTTCAGCTTATGTAGTGAAGGGTGTGGATAAGATATCGCTGACTTTAATCCTGATTGTCCTATTGGAGTGATAGAAATTTATTAGTTTAACGAAAGGTGTGGGTAATCTAGTAAGGTATAGTTTTTTTATCAGGCCTGTATGTCTGACCTGATCAAATGTTTTCCCTTGTTTGAGAATCATGACTGTGCTTCCATGACATGGAATTGAAAAATAGCTAAGCGTAAGAGATGCATTGATTATGTTGGTGAGCAACGGGATAATATTCTCTGAAAGATTGTTAGGGCATCTTCTGTGGATGTCATCAGGGCCAGAAGCTGTGTTTTTTTCCAATATTACACATCCGCCTAATGGAGTCACACGGGCCATTATCGGGTGAGGATGTGGCCTCAAATGTGCCTGAGGATAATTGAATATATCTTGCACTCTCCGTTTGACGTTTCTTTTAAATCTTTCACTGAAGTTGGGGTTATTAGGGGAAATAAATTAGGGGGCGGCCTGTAATATATCTTTGTAGATTTTGGCCTTGTCTTGTGGATTGTTAAGAATTACGTTGTTAACTCTGAGATGTGATTTTGGCTGACTTTTTGTTTCGTTAGCACTTTAAGTTGATTCCAGAATTTAGCAACCTCTTGGTAATCAAGGCCGGCTGTGACACGCCACCACTCTAATTATTTCAGCCTGTTCACTTGAAACCTTATACCCGCCGAGAGCCTGTTATACTCTGTATTGATGAGCTGATCTTTAAATAGTTTATACTCTCTAATCATTTTGCATTTTGATTTAATTAGTGCGATAATTTTAGGTGGGAGAGTTGGAGTATATGGATTGTATCTTGTTTGTAGGATTGCCAGGGATGAGACTTCTTAAAGAAGCTTCTTAATTTTGGAAATCCCTGCGTCAACTTGATTATGTGTTGACATATTGTCTAACTCGGGGAGGTTTTGGTTGGTATGCTCTTGTCTTCTTCTTAGAGTGCCGTCTCCCTACGGAGGTTGGCAATCATAATGGCTATTTTTATTTTAGAACTTGCTGCTCTAAACAAATCAATCGATCTGCATTGGTACCAATCACGTAGATTCTTTAACCATGAGTTCTGCCTTCGGCCAACAGATCTTCTTCCTTGAATCTTTCCCTGTATTATCAGTCTCAAAATTTCATATTTTGGTCCCCTCATCACGTGGCCTAGGTATTCCAGTTTTCTGGTTTGTATAGTGGTGATTAGTTCTGTTTCTTTAATAACCCTCTCCAGTACTTCTTTATTTGTAATTCTATCAGTCCATGATATTTTCAATACTCTGCGGTATATGCGGTATATGCTCTTGTAAGAGTTCCCAATTTGCTTTACGATAATTTGGCCTGTAGATAGCAGTTCTTATGGGTGGAGGAGAATTTTTGCGGTGGGCTAACCTTTGTACCTCAACCTTGTTCCATGCACTTAAGATCCAGTAGGAAACATTTTTCAAATTAATGGCTTTGTATATAATGATTAAGTCTCGTCTATCGTTTATTTCTCCTATCATGGTTAATAGAAGGATTCTCCGATAGATTTGTTTCAGTGTCTCTAAAACACCTTGGTGCATAGGTCGTCAGAAAGCTGTGACATTCGGAAGGAGAAACATGGTCTTTATATTCCCATCTTGAAGTTTACTACCACCAGGAGGAGTCGGCGCATTATCTAGCAATAAAACTGCTTTTTTAGTAGATTATTGTCTATTAAAAACTTCTCCGTTAATGGTACGAAATTCATAAAGAAACAATTTTTTAAAATATCACTGCTCATCCATGTACTTTTCTTATGGCAATATTTCACTGGCAGAGCGTATTTTAAAATAACATGACTGCAATTTTAATATTCTGTGTATTAAAAACGTTTCTTACTATCATATTTAAACATTTGGGACTTATTAAAAAAGTAAAGGAGGTACGTGGCACTTTTTGTTGTGACAATATTAGAAATTTGACTACGTCAAATTCAAACAATGTAATCAACACCTTATTAGGAAATGATATTCATTCATTATGGTCAGTACGTAAAAAAAAATAAACTCTACGTTTCGCTACAATTGTATGTAGCTTCTTCAGGAGAACAAAGAAAAAGAAATCAAAAGACAGGAAGATGGGTAGTTAGCAACGGTAACTCAGTTACTCAACGCAACCAGAGGCGAATACTAACTACCAAGATGGGCATTTGGTCACAGTAACTTAACTACTTAACGCAGCCAGAGGTGAAAACCAAATGCCAGGCCACATACAATTGTAGCAAAACGTCGAGATGAACCCACTTTTGGGTCACACACAAATGACACGGTCCAAACCCGGAAGACGAATAAACTATAATTCTGACTCTGGCCGTGGAAGCCTACGATTTCAAAATTAAACTCTTATCAGTTTCTGTGTCGTCGCTTTCAGAAGAAGCTGGTTGCGGCATTAGAACCTTTTTTTTTCTTGTCTACTGGAATCGAGTTATACCACTCATGGAATTCTGGCGGAAAAATTTTGTTTCTACACAATTGAAGAAGGCTGTTTTTCTTTTGTATAGACAATGGGTCATTGTATAACATTGAAATGTTCTGGAATTTTAATGGCAGGAGGCTGTTCCAAGAAGCACAAGGTTATCTCAAACATATTTTGTAAGTCTTTCCTCCAAATTGTAATAGAAATTTCATTCAATATTTCCAGATATTTAATGATTTAGAGCAATATTTTTACTCAGCATCCTTATATTTTTCCCTACCAGTCAGGATCTTATTGGGAGACATATTCCATCCAATGGTAGGTATGTTAAAAAATACCAAGATAAAGTTACACGTACATATGTACTTGTATTATAAATCCATATAAATGGTATTTATTTTTACCACCCCATCAGGCAGTGCCCAAACGGTACTGTAAAATCAGTAAGAAAACTAAACTACTAGTTACCTGCCAATACGTTTAGCATTCATACCTACTATTTAAAGTGCTTATATTGTCCGTAAGACCTCATAGAAGCTACAAAACCTCTGTATAAATAAAATAAAGTGTCCATTAAAGTTAGAACAAGAATCATAGGAGACTTCACCACAACAAAAGGGCTCCTGCAGGGTTGTTCCACATCTTCAACCCTGTTCAAAATATACTTAGAGAAAGCCTTGACCACACGGAACAAATACATATACGTTAAGATTTGCAGATGATCAAGCAGTGCTTGCACAAGACCAAGACGACCTCAGCTACATGATGAATAAACTACAAAAAGAATATACCAAGACTGGCCCAGATATTAACCTCGCTAAAACAGAGTACCTATCTACAAGTGAAGAAGACATAGAAGATCTGATGACAACGTAACAATCAAAGGAAAGGATAAATTCAAATACTTGGTGTTTATAATCACGAAAAGGCAACAACAGAGGAAGAAACTATGCAAAGAGTAGGACAAACAAGAACAGCAATCCGACAACTTAACACACATGGTATGGTGGGGTAAACACTTAATATATGAAGACAAAAACACAGATTTATCAAACATTAGTGCGAAGTATTTTGACATGTGGGGCTGAATATTAAATTATAAACAAGAAAAACAGCAGTAAGACAGTAACAATAGAAATGAAATGCCTGTGAAGATGCTTCTTCTTCTTTATGTTCCATCTTCTATCGAAGGTTGGAAATCATCATGGCTATGCGGACTCTATTGACTGCCGCTCTAAAAAGTTCTGCACTACTGCATTCAAACCATTCCCTTAAGTTCTTAAGCCAGGATATTCTTCGTCTTCCCACATTTCGCTTTCCACGGATTTTGCCCTGCATAATAAGTTGTAATAATGCGTATTTTTGCCCTCTCATCACATGTCCCAAGTACTCGTCTTTTAATAGTTAATATTATATAATATTATTAGTTAATATTATTTCCGCCTCATTTCCTATCCTTCTAGTTACTTCCATGTTTGACATTCTTTGAATCCATGATATTCGTAGGATTCTTCTGTAACACCAAAATTCAAAGGCGGCCAGCTTATTCAGATGAACTTGTTTTAGTGTCCAAGCTTCCAGACCATAAAGAAGAGTAGAGAACACGTAACAATGAAGCATTCTCAGGCGTAGTTCTAACTTTATATCCCGACAACAAAGAAACTTTTTAAGTTTAATAAATGATGCTATTTCAATACGTGTCTTAATTTCTTTGGTTTGGTCTACATCTGATGTTATCCATGTTCCTAAATATTTATAGTTATTAACATTCTCAATTGCAGTATCTTCAATAGTCAATTGGATATTTGCATGTGCAGATTTAGTCATGATCATGCATTTAGTTTTCTTTAAATTTATCTTCAGTCCGTACTCATGACAGCGTTCATTAAGGCGTTGCATTAGGTTCTGTAAATCATTGTTGTTATTCGTAATTATTACTGTATCGCCTGCGAAACGTAAGTTATTCAAAACTTCTCCATTGATAGATATACCTTCTATTGAGTCTGAGAGCGCTTCTTGAAATACCGCTTCACTGTAGACATTGAAAAGTAGTGGGGACAGCACGCAAACCTGGCGGACTCCTCTCTGTATTTTGATATTTTAGGTGTACTGGCTGTCAACTCTTACCTTGGCAGTTTGATTCCAATATAAATTAGATATAATTTTCAGATCACGACTGTCAATATTTTTGCTTTTTAATATATCTACAAGCTTTTTATGTTGAACTTTATCAAATGCCTTTTCAAAGTCTACAAAACATAAGTACACATCCTGATTCATGTCCATGCATCTCTGAGCCAGCACATTCAAGCCGAACAAAGCATCTCTTGTACTCATACCATTTCTAAAGCCAAATTGTGTGTCACTAATCTCATATTCAAGAGTTTTAACAATTCTGCTGTGAATTATTTTCAAAAATGTTTTAAGTGTGTGACTCATTAAAGCTATTGTTCTGTGGTCTGAGCAAGTTGTTGAACTTGGTTTTTTGTGAATTGCTACAAAGGTTGATTGCAGCCATTGTCTGGGTATTGTGGCAGTATGATATATTAGATTAAAGAGTTCAACCATTACATCAATAACATCTTCATCGATGAGTTTTAATAATTCGATGGGCACCTCATCTGGTCCAGTAGATTTACCCTCTTTTGTGTTTTTGATGGCATAGATGACTTCTTCTCTTAATATTGGTGGTCCAGTATCCTCGGTGATTTCTAATGACAGTTCTTCTCTTTCATCATTAAATAGTTGTTGAATGTAATTGGTCCAGTGACATAATCTCTCCTCCATATCAGTAATAATATCCCCTTTATCATTTTTAAGGATATTCGTTTTTGTACGCTTTCTAGAACCTGTCATGTCTTTGATTTTTTTGTGTAAATTAAAGCTATCGTACTTTTTATCTAGATCTTCTATTTCCTTGCATCTATCGGAGAGCCACCTCTCTTTTGCCTCTCGAATTTTCTTTCTGATGTTTCTCTGAATTTCTTTGTATTTATTCAGGTCTTTTGCTTTATGTTTTCTTCGTTCTTCCATGAGTTCAAGAATTTCTACTGTCATCCAAGGTTTTGTTTTTTCTTTAAGTGGTTTGAGGGTTTCTTTTCCAACTGACACACGGGCATGTTGAATTTTTCCCCATTTTTGGTCAATAGTTAGAGTTTCTGCATTATCTTCTTTGACTTTCCTTAAGCTCTCGTTTATTTTAAATTTGGTTTCCACATATGTGTTGTCTTGGTTGTGGTCGGAGGATATGTCCGCTCCTGGATAAGTTTTAGATGATAATATAGAATTTCTATATCTTCTGTTGACGATAATATAATCTATTTGATTTCTGACTATTTTGTTGTTATTGTCAGCTGGTGACCTCCATGTATATAGTCTACGTTTAGGAAGTTTGAACAAGGTATTTGTAATTATGAGTTCCTCATTGACACAGAAATCGACAAGCCTATCGCCACGTTCATTCCTTTCCCCGAGTCCATATCGTCCCACGCAATTCTCCACTTCTCCTTGGCCAACTTTAGCATTCAAATCGCCCATTATAATATTTATATCTTGTCTTTTAGTTAGTCTTAAGACATTGTCGATTTGTTCATAGAAGGCCTCTATGGTGTCTTCATCCTTGTCTGCAGTGGGTGCATATACTTGGATTATATTTATTTTACGTTTTAAATGAGAGTTTAGAGACAGCATTAATACTCGATCAGAGTAGGGAACAAAGTTACAGACAGCTTTACGAGAATTATTATCAACTATAATGCCAACTCCCCGTTTGTGCTTGGAATCGTTGTTTCCAGAATAATACATCGTTCCATTTCTGGTCTTACATTTTCCTGATTCAGGCCATTGTATATCGCTAAGGCCCAGTATATTGATTTTCATTCTGCACATTTCCGACACAGCATTATCCAGTTTGCCTGATTGGTATAAACTTCTTACGTTCCATGTTCCGATTTTCAAGGCTATAGAGTTATTTGACAGGGATTTACCTTGTTGACGACCTGAGAGGCCCTGTCGTCTAAATCTGATTGTCCTCCCCTGCCGGATCTTGGATTCCGAGCTCCATGATCATTAAGTAAATTATCCATTAGTCGGTCCATGATGATTTTTACTAAGGATATCCTTACGGATCTTTAATGTGGTAGTCATCCCCTGGCTTTCCACATCTCAATGCCGTTGACTAATTTAGTTCTTCCGCCTTCGGAGTTAATTTCTATGCTCCAGGGCAATGAAGTGCCCTACCACGTGTCGGTTCTTCCACCCTTAGCTGTTGACCAACAGGTGGGGGATTACTTATACCGGTAATCGTTCGGTTAGTTTAGCAGCTCTAGTATCCAATAATATACCGATCCAGGATCATTTCCCTTACGCTTTATCTTGGTACTGATGCTACTGTCTGACAGAGTAGGATATAGGAATGGAAACTTTGGTAATTAGATGGGAGAATGGGTTCAGGACATAATTTCTCCCAGGTACCAGGAAATTGGGAGATAATTATGGCTCACGTGGGCAGGGTCGCATCCCTGAAGTAGATCTATCTTCTACCGGGAACGTAAAAGAGTATCTACCCGATACCCGCGGGTAGCGGGTAGATACTAAGAGTATATCTACCTGTGAAGATGCTGCAGAGTATCAATAATGGATGGGAGAAGTAATAACGAAATAAAGCAAAGAACATCAATAAAAACAGACCTACTAACATATAGAGAATAAAAAAGACTATAGTGATATGGCCATGTAAGAAAAACTAGCGACAACAGATCGATAAAGAGAATAACCGAATGGAGTCCCATAGGAAGTAGGAAAAGAGGACGACCTCGAAGATCCTGGAGAAACGAAGTAGACGACGTATGAGTACGTCTTACTCCATGAGTAAGACTGGACGATGGAGAATGGGACAACAGAGAAAGATGAAATATATATATATATAATATATATATATATATATATATATATATATATATATATATATAGCTTTTTTCCATGGACATCGTGTATCGTGCTGATGGTCGGTTGTTGGTGAGAGTGCGTGCACACAGATTACTAGCTATTCGCAAGCGATGACGGCGTTATTGTTTCTCTTAAAAAAAATGTAGCACATATTTTTTATACCGTGAGGATTACACAGGTGTGATCCTATTCACCATACTTAATCTTCTTAAATCAAATTTTTACTAAAGGGGAATTTTTATCTTCTCCGCAACCAGTTCTGTTGTCGTAACCAATATTTTTGGTAAGAGTAAGAATCATGTCCAAGCAGTGTCTCTCGTGAAGTAGTCATGGCTGTGGCTTCGGGTCCCGTGACTACTTTTTTTATCGGCAGGATAATCATTCATTTCGTAAGCCGGTCTTGATTGACTATCAGGAAAATATTTGTAATTGTAGATTTTGAAAATGGTCCCATTAAATCAATTGAGAAGCTTTTCTACAGTGGATGGTTGCATTTGTTCTGCTAGTTGTACCTGCGACGGTTTATACTATACGAATTTTCTACAGATTCTGACATAGTATTTTTGTGCAATTACTAACATTAAATATTTTTCTCATGATTATTTGATTATGTAATCTGTCCCTGATGAAATGAGCTTTGTTTTCTTAAATCATTGGAGCCATTAAATTTGTTACATTTTAAAGTATAGCAAACATTTCCTTTTCTATCTACCACTTGTTCATGTAAACCCAAATTTGGGTAAAGTTTTAAGGCAAATACGCAAAGTTTTCTCATTTTCATACAACAAACGATATCTATTTTTGTTGTCACATCAGAGTATTTTAGATATCCTATTAATAGATTATTTTCATTAGAAATCTTTGAGTCCTGGTGATACTATAAAATTACTTCTGCTTAAACAGTTTTAGATTTTGTCTCCCAAGCGTATCAACTAAACTTTGAGTAAATCATGCTTAAAGAAAGTCTTTTCAACCCCAAATAAACAATCTAAATTGACGTGTTAAATACGTTAGTTTCAATACCTATTCTAATAATATTTAAGACTCCTTCGTCTCTAACAAATTCTTGTTTGTTGACATTTATATAAGAAATAAAGACAGACTTACCTGTCACCTAATTTCATAAGCTCTACAGTAGGATCAGAGCCAGGGCTAAGAATAAATAACACCGGCATTAAAGGACTACTTTGGTCATAAATACTATCCAGACTAATAACAGGGGGCATGATGAATTCTTCGCCCATTATATTTGTAATATAATTTCCTACAGCTCTATATACTCGGTCTACCCGAAAACACCTACAACACAATAAATATAAGAGTCAAAAAATGATTCGTCAATTTTTATTTACCTGAGCAACATTAAAATGTGAAAATGTGGTAGTTTTTCCCTGTATTTGCATGGAAATTCTTCATCTTCTGGACTATCGTGATCGTACCATGTATGCCATTGTTCCATAAATTTTTCAATTTCTGATGGAAGTTCCCAAAATGAATCTGGAAAATCTGAAGATAGTTTCACAATGTTTTCCCAATTTTGCGGAGAGATCCATTGGGCTGGACATTCTCTGGTTGTTTTTTCTAGACTAACGGTACCCTAAAAATAAATATATGCAATAAAATAGAACTTTTTATAATAATAATACTTTTTTTTTAATGGCATAGACATTAGTCATTCAGTCAGTTGCAATAATTTTTCCAATCGTACAAATGCACAACTTTATCCCTAATAGAAAACTAAAACTAACGGATAATTAATAGAACAATATACGACAAGAAAACTTACAGGGTCACTTGCTTCTTCTCTAGGGGCCCATTAAGACAGTCTTACTAGACAAAAAAAAACTGGACCACGAATAAGGTGTTATAAGATTAAGGGTAAACAAAGGATAAAAATGTAAATTTCCACACGATCATGAAAAATTCCATGCTCGTGTACAAATTCTATAGAACCGTGCATGTGTCTGACAAGAAATCTATAATGATATTATATATTTGTTGTTAACCTGTAGCCAGTAGCGACTAGATATTGAATGGTGCATACATATTAAATTCGATTATTTTTTTGTAGAGAGAGTTTGAATGCTGTTGAAACTTAGGACATTCAAAACAGATGTGATCAAGATCGCCCAGTTTTCCGAAATGTTTGCAATTATTATCTTCAATCACGTTTATTTCATATAAATGACTTGGATAACACCCATGTCCAAAGCGTAGTCTATTTATGGTGGTTATATATTTACGTGGAGATTTAAAATTCTTAAACCAAATAGTTTGTGAAATATCTAGTTGTAAAGTGCTGTATCTTGTTTGGTTTGTAAAGCAGTAAAGATTCCATTGATCTTTACATGTCGATAGCTGTTTTTTTTAATCGTAATGGCATCTGATACACATAAAGAATGTAACAATAAAGTGCCTGATATTATATTGGTTTTGCTAAGTAATCTAATATAAAGTTTATTTGGGTTAAGGCACACATTTAACTCAAAGATAATGAATATGTAAAGTCAGAATCCTGCTAAGTGCTTTAATTGATCTTTGATTAGAAAAATATAAGGATTACTAAATGTTTTGGGCAAAAAAGTGTTTTTTATGTTTTGTAGAACTAAAAGACAGTCTGAAAGAATTAACGATTTTTTAATATAAGAGTTTTTAACATTATTCAAAGCTTCGAGTATGGCCAATGATTAAGCCGAGAAAATTATAAACTCATTGGAAAGTTTGTATTTAAATTCAGAACATCCTGAGGGTAGAAAATAGGCACAGCCAGTCCCTTCTATTGATTTAGATGCGTTCGTGTATATAACTGTGGCATCACTATAACAGTTCAAAACAGATCTTAGAATATTGTTGCTCAATTTGTTGTTGTCACTATATGTGGGTATTATAACTTCAGTTTTATTGAAGGGAGCAAAGAAGTCTAAATTTTTGTCCACTTTGGCCAAATTCTTTAAAACAATAGAATTGTTCTGTAAAGCAGTGCACAAAGGAGATGGATTTTTAATCCAATATTTGTGAGTGAGATCTGATTCGTAAAATTTACGTATACTGGAAAATAATTTGGGATTTGTTGAGTCAGCTTTGAGTACCCATTTTTTTCTTAATAAATTTCTTCTAATCGCAAGAGGAGGCTCATAAGCTTCAACATGTAGTAGTTGTATAGGGTAGATCCCATAGCACCTAAACAGACCCTTAAGGTAGAATTTTGAAATATGTCAATTTTTTTAAAAAGATTTCTAGACGCAGAACCATAAAGAGTAGCACCATAATCTATAATTAATAGTATATAAGCTTAGAAAAAAATAAGGATGTTTCAACATCGTAACCCCACCACACCTTAGTTGCCATGCTAAGAAAATTAATCCTTTGTTGCATCTATCCAGCATATATTGTATGTATTGTTTTCAAGTAAATTTTTTATTCAGTATAAGGCCCAGGTAGTGTACAGGGTTACGCAATTAAACTGTTACCAACTTCTCATAGATATATCTGACAAATCGATAATGACAGTTATGTCAAAGTTGGCCTGGTAACACTTCAGTATGTTTATAAGCCGTCAAAATCATTTGCATTTAAGTTATATGCATATAGGAAAAGTTATTCGCAATGGAATTTAAAAGCAATAGTGTGATTGCATTATATTTGGCTGGAAAATCACAACTAGCTATTATTCGTCTGCTCGAACACCTCAAAGTGAATAAAACACCACCACCGCCGCGGTGGTGAACAAAAAAAAACAGCAACATCACCTGAAATGGTTCGGAAAAAAATTCTCGACTTGAGCAAAATCCACGTCGAAGTGGTAATCAAATGGCCAAAGAACTGAAAATATCACAGCGAAGCATGCAACGAATATTGAAAAAGGAGCTCAAGGTCAAGCCTTCATCATCATCATCATTCAGCCCATACTCGTCCACTGCTGAACATAGGCCTCCCGTAGTTCACCCCACAAATTTCTGTCCTGAGCCGCCTGCATCCAATTTTGATGTGTCCGTTTCAGGTCATCCGTCCATCTTGTTGGTGGTCGTCCTCTATTCCTAAAGGCATCTTGTCTGGGTCTCCACTCAAGAATGCGTTTTGTCCATCTGCCGTCCTTCGTTCTCGCGACGTGCCCTGCCCAGTTCCATTTTAAGGTTGATATTCTTTTGATTGCGTCGGTTACTCCCGATCTACGGCGCAATTCTGTGTTGGGTATTCGGTCTCTCAGGGTTAATCCCAACATGGACCGTTCCATTGCCCTCTGTGTTGTTCGAATTTTGTTTGCGGACGTCTTAGTAAGTGTTAGCGTCTCCGCACCATAGGTTAGAACCGGCAGCACACATTGATCGAACACTTTTCTCTTCAAGCAGATGGGAAGATCTGATTGGAAAACATCTCTTAGCTTTCCATAAGCTGCCCATGTCAACCCTATTCTACGTATTAGTTCATTGGTCTGGTTATCTCTACTTAAGCGAATTTCGTGTCCCAGATATTTGTATGCTGATGTTTGTTCTATACTTGTTCCAGCTATGTTGATGTTCTCACTCAGAACAAGGTTTGTCATCACTTGTGTTTTTGAGTTATTGATCTTTAAACCCACTTGTGTAGAGGCATGGTAGAGTCTTTCGCACATTTCGATGGCATGATCTATGCGGTCTGTTATCAGGACTATATCGTCCGCGAACCTGAGGTGACTAAGCTGCTCTCCATTTATGTTTATGCCCTTTTCGTCTAGGTCTGCACGCTTACACATGTATTCCAATAATGTTGTAAACAGTTTTGGTGAAATGGTGTCGCCCTGGCGAAAGGTCAAGCCTTACAAGTTCCAAAAAGCACACAATCTTACATTAAAGCAAAAAAAGTTCGGCTTGAAAGAGCAAAGTTCCCTATTAAGCAGTTTATAAACTCTCAAAATAATCGTGTTTACTTGACCGAACACACAAACCGGGTTTGTAGATCATGGAACATTTCGGTTGTAGATCATGGACGTTCCAACAAGACTTGGCACCGTCTCATAAAGCTAGTGTAAACCATGAATGGTTAAAAAAGCATGTTCCACACTTCATCCACTTCATCCACACAATAGATTTCAAATTCGCCAGACGCAAATCCGATGGACTATTCCATCTGGTCCATTTTGGAGAGCAAGGTGAAGACTAAAGGAGAAAGCAATTATACGTGAGTAGGCCAAAATACCGGAAGATCACATTCGTGCAGCATGCAACTCGTTTTTTGAGCGTTTGAAGGCCATAGCCAAGGCAAAAAGTGGCCACATCGAGCTAAAGTGAGAAGTCACAAAATCGTGACGAAATATTGAGACATAAAAGGTTGCTGATACTATTAAACGATATATATATATATATATATATATATATATATATATATATATATATATATATATATAGTTATAGAGAGCACAAAATCGTTTGTAATCCCAGATGTCGCTGAAAAATATTTTAAAAATTCAATTTTTCGTAAACCCTTTCAAATTTCAACAGCACTTGGAACAAAACAGAAAAATTACTGTACTGAAATTCCCTTATCAAAAATTTTTAATAGTAAAAATAAAGTAAATTTAAGTTATTGCGTTTTTAAATTCCATGACTATTTTCACTGCTTATTAGGCCTTAATAATTTAAAAAAATTAAATGCAAATATTGATTTGGCCAATAACGTTTTAATTACTTCGCATAGTAAGATAAAATTAAATTATTATAAAGCCGGGAATAGTGGCAACACGAATTGTATAGTAGTGCCGCCACGAACGGAGCAAGTTATCAGTTTAAATGTTAGAAATATAAAAAGTGGTGATGTAATTATACCATATACACTAATCAGTAAATTAGAAATTCCGGAATCCCTTACGAAGGTAGAAAACAATAAGGCTATTTGCACGATTTTGAATTCTTCTGAATCTTATTTTAAATTGGATGTAACTTTCCCAATCATGGTGGAAAAGTTCGCTGAATACGAACAAATTTCAAATCCAAATTTTAATTCCATATATGCTGAAGAATTTAAATTTGATATTTCTAAAGTTCGAACAGATCATATGAATTTTGAGGAAATAAATTCAATATTAAAGTTAAAAAAAGAATATTCCGATATCTTCCATGTCGAAGGAAACCAATTAACTTTTACTAATAAAATTAAACATACAATAAAAACAACAAACTATATACCAGTATATTCAAAATCCTATAGATACCCGGAAATTTATAGGAAGGAAGTGCAAAATCAAATCCAGAATCTGCTGGATCAAGATATTATTAGACCTTCGGATTCCCCTTGGTCTTCTCCTATATGGGTGGTCCCAAAAAAAAATGGACGCCTCTAAAAAACCCAAGTTTAGAGTCGTAATAGATTATCGACGTCTTAATGATATCACACTTGGTGATAGATACCCTTTACCTAACATTAGTGACCTATTGGATAAACCTGGACGGTGTCAATACTTTACGACACTCGACCTCGCTTCAGGGTTCCATCAAATCAAGATGGATGAAAGCGACAATTAAAAAATTGCATTCAATACAGAAAATGGTCACTACGAATTTTTGCGAATGCCTTTCGGACTCCGTAACGACCCAGCAAGATTCCAACGGGTTATGGATAATATCCTGAGAGGTATACAAAAATGAAAAATGTTTGGTTTATCTTGACGATATAATTATATTTAGTACAAGTCTTCAGGAGCATCTTGTTAATTTAAAAGAAGTGTTTCAAAGATTAAGAGAGTCAAATTTCAAAATTCAAATAGATAAATCTGAGTTTTTAAAGAAAGAAGTAGCATATTTAGGTCACATCGTAACGCTAGAAGGGGTTAACCCGAACCCAGAGAAAATTAAAGCTATAAAAAATTTTCCAATACCCAAAAATACTAAGCAATTAATTAAAAGGATTTTTAGGACTTTTAGGTTATTACAGGAAATTTATCAAAGATTTTTCTAAACTTACTAAACCACTAACTACACGCCTAAAGAAAAATGCTGAAATCGATGTAAGCGATTCAGATTACATCCAATGTTTTGAAACTTGTAAACAACTTCTCATAAATGAACCCATATTACAGTATCCTGACTTCTCCCGTCCTTTCAATCTCACTACAGATGCTAGTAATTTTGCGCTAGGAGCCGTACTTAGTCAAGGAAAGATTGGATCCGACTTGCCAATTGCTTATGCAAGCAGAACTTTGAACAACTCAGAAATCAATTACTCAACAATTGAGAAAGAATTACTGACAATAGTATAGGCTGTCAAATATTTTCGCCCGTATTTATTTGGACGACGCTTTACTATTATTATTGATCATAAACCACTACAGTGGTTATTTTCATTGAAAGATCCCAACTCCAAACTAGTCAGATGGCGCTTGAAGCTAGAAGAATATGAATATGAAATCATTTATAAAAAAGGATATTTAAATACAAATTGTGATACATAATCCAGAATAGAACTAAACGTCAATGAAACAAAAAATTTGGAAAACATAAAAAATATTTTTGAATATATGGAAACACTTAATGAACAAGCTCAACAAGATCTTAATAACGAACCAGATACAGAATCGTTGATTGTTGAAATTAATTAAGATAATATACAATAAGAAAACCCTGATGACGGTGAGACGATACACACCAATGTAGAAAATCCTGCCCCCGGAATTCCTATTTCCGAAAACCCTGTAAACACGGGAATTAACCAAATTTTTATCTCTGAAGTGAATTTAAATCCTGCTAGTCCCACCATAATCAAATTATTTGATAAAAGACAAAGAATTCTTGTCCAGTTCTCAACAAACAATTTTGAGCGTAATGTTATTGATTTTATTAAAGAATATACCCCACAGTAAAATATCACCTTTATTTTGAAGACCCACTATACGAGAAATTTAGCGTTGTTGTCCAAAAATATTTTAAAAATTCTCGAATAGCATTTATTAATTGCACTAAGAAACTTATCGATGTTCCTATAAACGAAATTAAAGAAATAATTCGAAACTATCATGAAGACAAGCAAAATCATAGAGGTTTAGATGAAACGGATAACCGAATTAAATCATTATATTATTGGCCCAATCAACGAGCTTCTATACAAACTTATATTAATGAATGCGAAATATGCCAATTAACAAAATATGATACGAATCCAATAAAGCCAATATTTAGCATTACTCCTACAGCAATTAAACCATTTCAGATTTTACATTTAGATTCCATAGCACTTGAAAATACCAAATTTCTAACGATAGTCGACTCCTTTTCTAAATATGCCCAACTTTATAAATTTAATTCTGCTCAAGGTATCGAAGTAGCAATCGCTTTGATTAGATTCTTTACTCACCATAGTATCCCAGAACAAATCATTTCAGACAATGGTACAGAACTAAAAAATTCAGTCATTAAAGATTTATTAGCATTACATAATGTAAAAATCCACTTTATCTCCTCCCAGCATCCAAAATCAAATGGTATAACTGAAAAATTTCATTCAACTATTGTAGAACATATCAGGTTACTAAACAATCAAAATGAGTATAAATCAGATGCAATAGAACAAAAAGTAAACTATGCATTATTAGCTTACAACAGTACTATCCACGCCGTAACTAAAATGAAACCCCATGAACTAGTTACGGGACATTTAGACACCAACTCCCCATTTAACATTGACCTAGAGCAACAATTAATTAATAATTATATTTCTAATCACAAGGATAAAATGAAATTATAATATTCTAATACTAACGAAAAACTTTAAGAAAATAAAACAAAAGTTATAAATAAAGCAAATGAAACACGCGAGGAATTACCAACAGAAATTCCTACCGAAGTATTTGTGCGAAACAGACAAATAAAAGGAAAAACTAAAAATAAATATCAAAAAGAAAATATTAAATATATTAATAAATTTAAGAAAACAGCAAAACTTATTAAGCGACATAAAAATACTATCGAAAACATTCACGTTTCAAATGTAAAACGACCTAAAAGGAAAACTGATATTTTTCCAGGTTCGTCACGATCGGACATACAACAGCCGAAATAAAGGATATCACCCACAACCTAGGCATTCTACCTATAAAATTAGGAACCGCAAAACTCCAAAAATCTAGTCATACATTTGTACATTTTTATAATTTAAAACCACTTGTAACTGAATATGACAACCTGAACAAGCAATTTGAGTATCTTAAAAATAACATTTCTAACAGCGAATTCTTTAGATCAGAGACGTACAAATATGTTTATATTATTCAATATATCAAAAATAGCATACAAGAAAAATTTGGCGGTCTAAATATTCATATTAATTTAACAAGAAGGAAAAGAGGCTTGATTAATGGCTTTGGTTCAATAGTAAAAGCAATCACAGGAAATTTAGACGCCGAAGATGGCGGGAAGATAAATTTAATACAGTGGAACCTCGATTATCCGTCAGAGCACCGGACGAAGGGTATGACGGATAATCGAAAAGACGGTTAACAGAACATTAAAAAAAATTCATAGTATAACTCTCAAATTTTATTTGTATGTTTTATTTGACAATATAAGGGGAATTTATGTTGGTAGAGTCGAATCAATTTGATTTAAAATATTCCGAAATATTTGTTTTATTGTTACTTCACATTTTGCAACGGCTGAATTTCTTATTCGACGTAAAATTATCAAATCTACCGTATTTGCTTCTTCTTGGCGAGAATACCACTTAATGAATTGTTGCATGCGCGATGCAGCTTCTCTAGCTTTTTACGCAAATCTTTGTGAGTTGCAATTGCATCATCATCGCCACCATCAAAGTCTCTATCAGCTTCTGAATCAGTTTTGTCCGCCTCTGTTGACATTTCAACAATTGTATCATCTGTTAACAATCGATAGTCGTTTGTGTCCTCATCACAAATTAACCATTCGTTTATGTCATCTTTAGGCAACGAAAATAAAACAGTTGATTCAGTCATAACTTCAATTGTTACCGCAACACGCTCGTTTGTCACGGGGGCATTTTTATCTGGAGTTGATTTAGGTTAGGCCATAATTTATTCTAAGCAATTTTCAGCGTTACTTTCGAAACATCGCCCAAGCAGATTAAATTCTGGCAAAAAATATTCCTCTTCCATGACTAGGTTTTGAATAAATTTTTTATTGAATCTTTTTTTGAATGTTTTAATGACCGATTGATCCATTCGCAGGCAGAAAAGAACACGTGATAATTTCATCGTCACTTCGCAGCATACCGACTTCAGGATGGACAAGTGCACTGTCCAAAATGAGAACCACCTTTGGCGGCAAATTTTTTTCCTTGCAAGTATTGTCGGACGTCCGGTATAAAAACATAAAAAACAAGACGTTAGAAAAAAAGATAAACAAATTTTGGTTTGCAGTAGAAACCTTTTTGAACCAGTAAGCGAATATTTCTTGGGACATCCATGCATTATGTTGTGCGTAGTAGTTAACGGAAAGCGCGTTCATATCTATGTCCTTGAAACAACGTGCTTTTCTACTGTACCAATCAATAATATAGGAAGGTGATGGTCACCACTTACATTTGAACATATCATTGCTGTAATTCGTTGCTTTTGCGGTTTGAATCTTGGTTTATATTATTCAGACAGTGCAGCGAGTGTTTTCGTTGGCAATGCTTTGTAGTTTAAACCAGTTTCATCTGTATTGAACACTTGATCGCGTGTCAAACCATATTCATCGATCATATCTTGAACCTTTCCCGTATACCGTGGCGATTTTTGAACTATTCCAACCAAACGCTGCTTCCTTTGAATGAAGGATCGCCATTCAATTTCATGTTGAGAAACAATGCTTTTTCGGCCACAATTGGTCTAGACAAAGGAACACTTTCGCTTCTTTTTTGAACGAATCACAAATACTAAGTGACACAATCAATGTTCGAATTTGAATCAAACTGAATAATGTTGCCACACAGATATTGACTGTAATAATTATTGTGCTCTGCGTTTTTATTTTCGGCTTGAGATTCTAAAAATGAAACTCTAAGAGCATGGTACCATTTATCATTACCTATTTAAATTGAAATTTAATCCAGAGCCCTGAATAAGAACAATAATTATTTACATAAAAGATGCGGTGGTTTCATAACTTCACGTGTACATTTCAACGAATTTCGTTTGGCTTATCGCAATGCTCAAACAAAATGAATTGATGACCAGATTTTTACTTATGTTGTCAATATAACTTATGCATGGACCCTGACGGTTAACGGAGGGGACGGTTAATAGAGAGACGGATAATCGAGGTTCCACTGTACTAGAACATTTGAAAACTAATCAACAAAAATTAGAACATCAGATACTTAATCAATATTCCCTCAGTCAACAAATCATAGATAACTTCAATAAAACCATTCAAGATATTCAAACAAATGAAATAATTCTTAAAACAAAGATTTTTGAAATAAAAGATATTGTCGATTTTCAAACCAAAACTGAGAACGTTATTTATCTAAAAGACATGTTCAATGAACTCATTATCACATATAATTCTATACTTGATGTAATGGAGACTGTAGAAAATTCTATTACTTTTTGTAAGCTCAAAACCTTACACCCTAGTATTATCAAATCTAGTGACCTATTTCGAGAATTACAAAGAATCTCTTTATTTTACAAAACACAATTACCATTTGAATTAAAACACGAAAATATTTTAGATTTTGAATCCATTCTGGAAATCACCTGTAAAATAGAGGAAAACCAAATTCAATATTTTCTGACAATTCCTATCGATTTTGAGAACATCTTTGATCCTTATTATTTATACCTATACCCACACAAATTGAGTCAGATTTTGCAATAATAATACCTAATACAAGATATTTGTTAAAAAATAAAAATACAATAATACCTCTCAACGACATCTGCACCCACGGTAAAATTTTCCAATGTCCAAGCCGTCTACAAAATAACCAAGAACACCTATGCGAACCGGAAATAATCTTACGAGAAAACTACAGTGATTTTCAATATATTAAGGCAGACATCCAAGGCAATCACATCGAAATCATACCTGAGATGAACCAATTTTTAGCAATATTTCCTATGGAGGAAAAATTATCTTTTAAATGCTCTGAAGGGACTCAAATTAAAACACTGACAGGCATCTTTCTGATCGCAAATACACAGTGTACAATCCTTTTCAGAAACCAAGAATTGTTGTTCCAAGATCGAACCTTTGGACAACCAATTTTAATCACCGAGCCAAAATTAAAATTCAAAGAATTAAGCATTTCACCTATGAAAATAACTTTGAAGAATTTAAAATTTGAAAAAAATCCCACAAACAGAATCACACCCATCATGGAAGAAAGAAAAAATTACCACATTCCCAGCATTTGGACCATTATATTATATCTTGCAATCATTCTAATATTTATATAATACGTGGCAATAATGTAACAAGACTCCGAGGTTTCCAGAGCAACAACTAACACATCCACGGAGGAAGCTAAGCTACCTGAGGAAAGGAATGCCAAACGTTTAGAACGTTTCAAACAACAAAAAAGGGTTAATGCGAGTTGATAGTAAAATAAAGGTAAAAGGTAATGGCATAGCTCGCAACAAAGAAAAAAATATAATAAAATATATTTATAAGATGGAAGGCAACCGTATATATGTATTTCTGACTATTGGTCGACTTCAGTACGGTGCAGCTAAGTTAGAAAAGGAGCATATTAACTTGGGAAAGGGTCACTATAGGAGCAATGCTACCAATTTCTGGCA
The DNA here is from genome assembly GCA_918026665.1 of Diabrotica balteata. Classification (NCBI taxonomy): domain Eukaryota; kingdom Metazoa; phylum Arthropoda; class Insecta; order Coleoptera; family Chrysomelidae; genus Diabrotica; species Diabrotica balteata. The sequence goes on along the minus strand of OU898280.1, from coordinate 68,923,470 downwards.
ATAATGTTAGAAGACTCCAAGGTTTCCAGAGCAACAACTAACACATCCATGAAGGAAACTAAGCTACCTGAGGAAAGGAATGCCAACCGTTTAGAACATTTCAAACAACAAAAAAAAGTTAATGCGAATTGGTAGTAAAATAAAAGTAAAAGAATCTATTGATCTATTTTATTAACTTTAAAATATATTAAATGTTTATCAAGTTTTTTTAATGGACTATGTATAATTCGAAGTAGCTGAGTCCTTTAGGACATTTAAAAATGGGGAAAAACACCTTTAAACCCCCAAAAAATCTGTGTTTTTCAGGGTTTTTGCGAGTTTTGTGATTTTACTCATATTTTTGTGATCGTTACAATCTGAATCAATGCGTCTTTAATTCATATTCAAAAAATATATGAAAAAAAAATTCAGTCATCAAAGAAGCGAATACAACCATAGGTTATGCGGAAAACAGGTTTTCCAGTGTTATTGGGGAGTTTTTACTGAATTTAACTTTTTGTACTTTTCTTCATAAATCATAAGAAAGGATTTTACAAAGCAAATAAAATCCCCAAAAACACTTAAAACCGGACTTTTCGCATTTTTCAAGAAATTTCTAGCTTCTTTGAATATAAAAACTATCGTTTTGTGTTATTTTATATAAATTTAAAAAACATGCTGCTTAATAATGTAGAAAGGTAAAAAAGTTGGGCAAATACAGTAAAATCTCCCGAATTCGGGTACACGATGGTTGGCATTTACTTCTTTAAGTCCTGAAATGGTTATTTTTTTATATATTTTTTAAATATAAATTGGAGATATATTAAATCAGGATGTATCAACCTCAAATATTATGATAATATAATCTTATAAAAACCCTTAGGAGGCCTCAAAAACATAGTTTTTGGGGTTTTAAAGGGGTTTCGTCTAATTTTTTAATCTCCTGAAGGACTCAGTTACTTTAAATTATATATGACATACATAAATAAAAACAAAAAAATTACGTTTTTTGGGTTAGAGGGAGGAAGGGCGGGTTAAATTGCATTTTTATTCACATTAAAAATAAAAAATAAAAATATTTATTGAGGTTGTATCGATCTTAAAAAAAACCGCAAAAAATTCTTAAAAACCCTGAAAAATATGGTTTTTGGGAGTTATAAGGTGTTTTGTCCAATTTTTGAATATCCTAAAGGGCTTAGTAACTTCATATTATAGGGGAGGGTAGAACACAATGAGACAAAAAGCACATTTTTATTTGTGATATTGACATTTTTAAATTTGTCTACAAACTGAGTTAATCATATCAATGATCAATATGATGATTTCCTGAATATAATCTGAAATAAATATTCCCTCATGAGTGAAGAAACAAAATCTATGATTATTTTTCTAACCGTCTACATCTATCTCATTGTGTACCATTAGTGGTACACAATGAGTCAAGTAGTGGTACACAATAAGTCAAGTGGTATTATTTCAATAATTTGTTAAAGTAAGTACAAAGAGTGTAGTTTTTATCATTGAAAATAGCAATTTTACAGCTACAATACTAAAATGAAAGAAAATTTTAACGGATCTTAATACTGTCACACTTTACATTAAATTTGAAATAAGATGCAAGACGCTTGTTTTTTTGATCTACAGTTTTTGGTTTTGGAACAATTGATACAACGTCTGACCTTGTTACTGGAGCAATCTCTTCAACTAAAGGAAAAATAAAGCAGCCTTGAAGTTTACGACTTTTTCTTAAAAATGATACTTTAAATTCATTAACGTCTAATGTTTTGAGAACTTTAGCAACATAAAATATATTGTTTTCAAATTTCACTAATACAAAACTATCAATAGAAATTTCTGTACTAGCATCAATGCCATAATCATCTTCCAACTGTAAATTTTCACATTCATCGCCAGAAGAATCATCGTAATTGATTAGTTCTTCACTCTCCTCAAATGAAGTGCTCACTTCGTTTATTTTTTTTTCTGCTTTGGTGCTGAGCTGCTTACCTTATTTAAATTGACCTTAATTCGTTTATTATTCTGATGAGTCATTTTTTTGGTTGTTGCTTGCAGTTTTAACTGATTCAAGTCAGGTATGTTAGTTAAAATACACTCTTTTTAGTTTTACTTGCCTTCACACCTTTTCTCTTTTCTGCTTTTGGAAATCCTTTAAACTTATGAGGGAAGATGAAAGAACTTAAATTCGCAGATGATACTATTTACTTAGAGTTTTGAGACATTATCAGTTTTTCAGGTGTCCTAGGTGGGGATTCTTCTTAATTTTCAGGTGTCTTCGATGAGGATGATATAACTTGATCGGAAAGCACACTAGATATTTCTGTCGACTCTGGTTGTGGATTTTGTTGTTCAGTTTCATTTGGTCTGTCAGTCAGAGAACTGCCAATGAAGTCAGCTTCAGAAAAAATTTCTATTAAGGGGAAAAATTCCCGTTTTATTAAAACCTGAGAGAATATTAGTAGGTGTCAATGCTTTCATGTGTGCCTCTCCTACACATTGTGCTATCTGGTATATTGAAATAGGTTTACCAGGATGGTTTAGCAACTATAAGTCTATAGCGGCATTTCAATATGCTTTAAGGGGAGAGAAAATTAAAACACCAAGGGGTTACAGTGTGTTTCTACAATGTGGAGGCAGAGTATGAATGCATACTCTGTTATTTAAAATTCTGGACGCGAAGATGATATTTTTTGGTTGTATTAAAGTTCCTATTGCTGTTATAAAATAGTGTATTTTTATATCTGGTACTGATGATAAAACAATTGCTTGGTCTTTGGATGGAAAGTTAAAGTTGCTTACGGCGTTAGAGTAGGTTAATGTTGAAGAAGAGGTTGGTGTTGAAAATGTTAATAATGGTTTGGTGATTACTGTGTCTGTTTTTAAGTTGCTATCCATTTTTAATTTTTAATTTCTTAAGAGCCGCTACGGTCTTAAGGTAATTAAGCCGGCTTATCGGCGTTTTTATTTGAAATAAAAATAGATTTTCTGTTGTTTAGTTTTCAATAAAATCCTTTAAATGGTTTTATCTGGATAAAATAAAAATTGTACTTACAGTTTTTCTCTTCTGTAATTAGAAAACACTTTAATTTCACTCTTAATACAAACTTGTATTTGAATTTTTGGTATAACCCAACAAAAAGCTCGTTTTTTTCGGAGCTGAAATTTATCGACACCTTACCAATGAGTCTCGAACTGGATTCTCGGTTTATGAAGCTCATTTTTATTAATAATTTTTATTTCAAATCATATAGTATATCAGTATTTCCTAGAAGCAACTAAATTGGTACTTTCTGAAATATAAGTATACAAACCTTTATGAAGAAATCGATTTCCGCTTGGTTTACCCTATCCTCACTCTGTTCCAATTTAGAAGTCATTTGGAATGAGTAAAGTAATTTGTGTTTTTCAAAAATACCGGTACATCCGTAGTCGTACACATTCTTTGTTAACATATTTCTTATATTCTCCAGTCTTTTTGTCAAAAGGGTGTGGGGAAGAGCCTTTCTCAAAGAAGAAGCAAAAACCTAAAAATATCGAAGTTATATTTTTTAATTTAAAACAGCCTGCAAAAGTATTTACCTCTAAATACGATTCCAAAGAATATTGATACATGGCATTAACACCAGCCATGTCTGATAAAACGAAGAAAAGCACTGCGCCTCTTTTTGCTACGGATCTATATCCGTCTCTTAGCTTATCGATGTCCTTAGAAGTCTCGCTAGCCATTGCTAATTTTTCCATTACTTCGATTGCTCTAGTCTTGGTATTTTCTAGAGTGGTTACCAGCTCTACGTTATCCAACATATTACCAGTGGTGGTGGAAAGTTCTCTTAACAGGGAATCTTCCAGCTCCGATAAAAGACTTTTATTCGTGCTAGTTTCCGCTATGAGGTGTTCTCGTTGTTCTTCCAAGTCCGGCCGCTCATTTCGAACTACTACGCTAAGTAATTGGTCCTCCAATCCTACAACAGTTAAATAATGGCATGAAGATAGTAAAATAACTAGATGATTTAAATATATAAATATATAAATATATATATATATATATATATATATATATATATATATATATATATATATTTATATATATATATATATATATATATATATATATATATATATTTATATATATATATATATATATATATATATATATATATATATATATATTGTTATGATGTTTTGTTTGTATATGAGCAATGAGTGTTTAAAATAAAATATATGAGTATAGGGTTTTTATCGCGGTTCTCAAATAATTAGTTTGTAAGTACTTTTTTAAATTATCTTTATTATAACTATTATGAAACAGACATATATATATATATATATATATAATATATATATATATATATATATATATATATATTATATATATATATATATCTAATATTAACAAAATTTGGTAACTTTCTATCACTGAATGCCTAAAGTTTTCCAAAATCAAAGTTATAATCACCGCTAAATATCTTCTTAATCAGCCTCGGTTATCCTTGTATTTGTGAAATTGCATATAGATATTATAATTTAAAATTCTTGTAATTTCCATATAATATACTATACTCCTGTATTGAACTATTGAATTAATTTACTCTCATACTCTCCAACTGTATCTGACTTAATCAATTCTTCTAAGTTAATCCTTTCTTCTAATTTAAATTAATTATAACTGTTTTGAACTAACTTTCTTGATAAATCTAATTTAATAACTTAATTGTAACTGACTGACTGACTTCATCTCACTTAATCCTTTTTTCTAACTTAATTTAACTTAATCACTTCACGAATTCTTCTCACTTAATCAATTGTAACTGACTGACTGACTTCTTCTTACTTAATTAATGCCTTTTACTATCTTAATAATTGACTGTAACTGACTTAGTAACTGTAACTTAATTTCTGACTGACTTAATGTAACTTAATTCTTGAATTCTTCTAACTAACTCACTAATAATTGACTGTATCTTAATAATTGACTGTAACTTAATGACTGCCTGCTCCAAATTACCTGGTATTTATATCATGACATCATTCCAGATTATTCCAGCAATAAATCATGTTCGAAACTCTTCATCTCATTAATATATGAAAGTTCTGGAATAATCTACCATGCAAATAGGATTAACTGTCTTGTGTATTGACGTTTTCCAGAAAATTCTAGTGGGAACCTTATGGAAATTTAGGCTTTACAGATCAGAATTCCGTAATTATATTTAAATTTAAACATCCCAAATAATAAATATGTCAAATATGTAAAAATGTCAAATAACACAGTGTATGTTTGGTTGCCTATGCACATTGCTTAATTAAATATGTTTATAATTAAGGGGGTATGTTCACGCCGCAGTTAAAATGAGTGGTGTTCAAATAAACTAACGTTTAACAATTTCTTGAATAGATGGCAGCACGTGCATCATATTTTAATATTTTGATTTTCTCGAAATTTAATTATCTGAACAGCGACAGTGTTGCCAACGAGGCCAAGTACTGGAACTGGAATATAATATACGATCGGGAGAATCGGTATAGTTCGCTCTCGGTCGGCAGTCTTCTGCAATGTAAGTTGAAATTGCGCTATCGTATTATTTGATTTGAAGTTTCACAAATTCTAATTTTTGGATTGGATAATTGGATCATTCCATATCATTTTTTAATTTTTGTATCGTGTTGCGTTGAGGTTCATTTACCTTTGAAGTTAAATTGTTGTTTTGTTTTTTTTTGTTTTGTTTTTTTTTGTAAACATTTTAAATGGTGCATATTAGTTTTGTAAAAAACTATATATTTTATAAAAAATATACACCTGTAAATTTCATAATTTATTAACCCATCAGTCATTTATTTACATCAGTCAATTTATTTTCATAAATAAAAAAAGGGGTCGATGGTCAGAAGTTATATCGGCAGCTGTTATATGGGCAGTCAATTGAAAATTTTGGATTATTGATAAGAAGAGAATTATTTGTAAGGTATGCTTTAGGTCAAGCTGATGTGAAAGAGATTTCATGTCCAGAAATTTCTGTCTGGTGTTTTGTCTACAACTTCCTGTTCCTTTCTATGTTAATCAATGTGAATTGAACTACCGATTTGTTTGCTGTCGTTCAGATCGTCAAATTAAGTATCTGTACGGTAATATTTTTCCTTTTATGTACTGTTTTGTGAATTTATTCCAGTTATTAGTTTCGATTTCATAATTAATTTTTCATAAGTTGATTTTTGTGAGTGTAAGAGAGAATCTTTCTGTGCAATATGAGTGGAAAGCGAAAGAGAGTAATTGCACCTTTGGAAACAAAAGTGAATACAATTAAGAGGTTGGGCAAGGGTGAATCAATAAAGAAGGTTTCTTTAGATTTAGATGTCGGAGAAGTAACTGTTGGATATTGGAAGCGTAAGCCGAATGAAATCGAACAGTGGGTAAACCGAAGTGTGAGTGGTGGTAGTGGATTGGTCCAAAAAGCTTTTGTTGTTGGACAACGCACGATCCCATCCATATGTGAGGGAATTGATTAGTAGTGACATACAAGCTGTGTTCCTTCCACCCCATGTAACATCTCTCATCCAACCTTAGACCAAAGCGTTATATAAGGAATGAAGAGGAATTATCGGCGGAAGCTTCTTCAGATACTATCTATCTATCTATCTAATCAGCCTTAGACGCCCACTCTTGGGCATAGGCCTCCCCTGTTAATCTCCGTTAGTCTCTATTTTGGGCGATCTACATCCAGTCCTTTCCTGCCTTTCTCTTAAGATCGTCAGTCCATCTCATCTGTGGTCTTCCTCTTTTTCTTTTCTTTTCCCATGGTCTCCAGTGTAGAATTCGCTTATTCCATCTTTCATCTTTTTGCTGGACAGTGTGACCGGCGAAGTTCCATTTAAGTTTTGCAACCTGTCTTGATACATCGTTCACCTTTGTTTTTTCTCTGATCCATGAGTTTCTTTTCCTGTCTTTAAGATCGATACCCAGCATCTGTCTTTCCATTGCTCTTTGTGTTTTGGATATTCTGTCGATGTTCTCCTTTGTGAAAGTCCATGTTTGTGAGCCATATGTGATAACTGGTAAAATGCACTGGTTGAATACTTTCGTTCGCATATATTTAGGGAACTTTTTATTTTTTAGAATATATTATGATAGTTTACCAAATGAGGCCCATGCTAGTCTAGTTTTTCTTTTTATTTCTTCTGTTTGATTGTCCCTGTTCAGCTTTATTATCTGTTCTAGGTATATGTATTCTGCCACCTGCTCTAATTTATTCTGTTTGACTACTATTTCTAATTGGTCTTCTTGGTTTGTCATAGTCTTGGTTTTACTATAGTTCATCTGTAGACCTATCTCTGTCGCTTTTCTATCTAGTTTCTCAACCATCTTCTGTAACTCTTCCTTCTTATCTATTATCAGGACTATATCGTCTGCATATATCAAGGTACTCTGCATATCTTCAGCCACTGCTAACTATAAACTGGATGAAGGGCTGACTGTAATTGAGGCATTGAAGAAGATCACGGTTAAAGATGTTTGCTATTGGATTGCATCTGCCTGGGACGACGTAAAAAGGTCCACTACTCTATAGCCCACCTAGCCAATCAATTACCAGTAGAACAAACAATCGTAAACCAAGACATCATCGATTGGAGGAATCTAGATGAAGAAGTGGAACTGACAGATGATACAATTGCCAATCTAGGTCTAAACGTCACCCATGAAGAAGAAGAAGATACAGATGGGATAACTCAAAAGATTTCTCATTCCGAAGGATTTAAGTCCCTTGAAGCAGCTCTCGTATACATTGAGCAACAAGAAGAATCAACACCATTAGACGTCTTTCATTTTCAACGTTGGCGCAACATCGCCGCCCCAAAAAGAGGAATGAAGTTGAAACAAAAATCAATCAAAGACTTTTTTAAAACATTTATAAATTAATTTTTTTTATCTTTTATACTACTTTTATATCAATTTTTAGTTATTAAAATAAACACATTAATCATTATTAACATAGGTAGGTACACATTTTTCTATCAGTATAACCAATCTCAGTGACAGAGTTCTTTCGGTATCCGAGGTAGTCACGATCCCAATTACCTATTACCTCAGATAATCGCAAGTCTACTGTACAAAAAGCTTAATTTTGTATCAAATTACACAAGTGTGATTTTATTTTAATACAGTTTCCCAAATTCGACTAACTGTATCTATGCATACTATCGTTGATTATACTATGCAATTCTAATATTATTATTAATTTGAAAGATGATACTACATTCCCAGACGTCATAAATTTTAATTGCCTTATACTTACACCAGCAATCAGCTGGATGTGCTGATTAGGGATTTTTGTTACTTGACCTTGTATACACAAAACGTTCATTCATTTGGAGGTATTTTATTACTCATATTTCAGGCGACAAGTCTGAATTATTTATCTACCCAAAAATATTTATTTCAAATTGAAAAGAAATTTGCAATTGTTTGAAAAACATGTAAATAATGATCAAAAAGGGATTATGGTAATTGGATCGACTATTTATGTATAAAAACAGTATTTATAAGAAATCTAAAATATATAACATTAATTATTAATAATATATTTATAATAATTATTATAATAGTATAATATATAATAACAATTTTTTCATATCAAATGTCAACAAGGGAAGTGTTTTCCTCAAAAAATTTCAGATTTTCATCTCGTTTCTAATTATGACTCAAGTAAATATTAAAGTAAATATCAATAATCTTATTTTCTTCCGGAAATAATTAATCGACAAAATTTAATTGATCATTATATAATATTGTTTTGTCTATTAAAATTAAATTTGTTCTGACCATAGTTAGACTTTCAACCACGATTATATAACGTCAGGGTGCCAAGGAAAAAAATGGTATACTTGTATATTTAAGACATTGTTCCCTTATACAATCATGATTGAACATAGAAAGAAAGTCAAACGAAGCCACAATATTAACTACTGGGAGGGGCCGCCTTGCTAACAAAACCACGTGATTCGTTACTATAGTTACTGCATAACTCATAGACAATTGGAATAACCACAAAACTAGTTTTCAATGTTTTGCAGATTTTTCTTAAATTCGGCAAACGCGCATCAATCGCTATTTAATACATCAGTGCTGCCTTCTACTAAATGACACGTGAACTTATTTTCTCATCTGTTAAGTGATAGCTGAACTAATTTCTCACTATCAAAATGCCAACTTATTACGGTAACATCAACAAAATCCCTAGTTTGCAGCTTTTAATTGTAATTTTATCTTTAGGTACAGTTAATTTAAAAATTACGGCAGTATGGATAACAAACATTTGCTTAAAATAAAGGTTTTTGGATAGTTAATCATTTAAAGTAGTTATTTTGCACCTAAGTTCAATAATTATTTCACAATACCAATTTTTAGACACGTTACCACGTAAGTTATGACATGGATGCATTTAAGTACAGTTATGAAAAAAGTACTGCTGTTTTTGAAAATGTTAACTAGATATCATTAAAATAGAAAGTTTACAGTTTACGTACATAATCATAACTTGAAGATCTGTTTTGAAATAGTGACGATAACTGTACCTAAAAAGTATATAAATTTTAACATTGTGACATACCACCTTAAAAAAAAAACTTTTAACATCTAGTATTATGCTAAATTCTTAAAAATACCCTCATATAATTATTTTTTAATAATATTCGCTAGTATATAACTTATAAATTATTTATTTAACCACTATTTAAGTAAGTTTATTAATTAAACATCATAATATTACTATGCTAATTTCTTGTATATGTATTATTATTCCAATATATATATATATATATATATATATATATATATATATATATATATATATATATATATATATATATATATATATATATATATATATGTATATATATATATATGTATATATATATATATATATATATATATATATATATATATATATAAAACCTAGAGCTAAGATTAAGGTTGATCTTCACCCTCGATTAATTTGTTTCTGATCCTAGAGATGGCTCTACTGTGGTAAATTTTTTAACTTAATTGTAGATTTCTACATGACGACTCTGTAATATTTTCATATCCTAACATAAATTGCAGTTTTCTGTCATTATATCAATTGGCTGAGTTACCAAGTTGTGTAGACAGTAATTTTATCAAATATATGCTATAACTTATATGGTTACTAGTAGACCAACTAAGCAAAGATATCTTATGACAACATCTTTATGTATAATACTTTACTGTTCTGCTATGTCAGTCGGAATATAATATACCAAATTCATTCATTATCTAAACAATGTTACCGACAAAGAAATTATGTATGTTGCGGCTATCTTTGTCAATATCATATTACCATTAAATTCGTACATCATATTATATTACATTTTTGTTGATAGTTAAAAATTAAATGATCTGGTATTACGATTATGTAATATTTTAGTGAGAAATAACAAAAATGTTATTTAAATATATTACTATCTCAGTCTTTATTGATTAATAAATTTTACTATGTCTTCTTCTTCGGTTATATTTATATTTCTTATTTCATGCTTCATTGTTCTGGCTTTATTGGTCTGTTTATTCTTATAATTTTTTTATTCTTTTATTTTATTCTTTTTTCGTAAGACACATTACTACCGCCGCTTATGCTATCATCGGTCTAATCGCTGCTATATGTATTTTTGTCTTTGTTTTTTTTTGCTGTTTTTTTTTATTATTAAGTAGTGGGTGATATTTCCAAAACACCCCGTTCTTCTCCCGCCTTGTGTGCGTGTTAGTCATACGTTGGATGTATTATTTTGAATGGTTGATGCGTATATAGTTATTACGGTTCTATTTGGTCTATTTAGTTCTTCAGTTTCCGTATTCGACAATTTTATAACGCCAAATGAGGACTATGTGAAAGGTGTCATTGCGTATGTGTTTATTGCTTTTACTATGTGCTTGGAATTAAGTTTGCTTTTGAGTATTAACCAGATTTAGCCATACGGCTCACACTCCCTCTTAGAGGAAAATTCACTCATTCCAGATACCTACGGTATCAAAAGGATTGAAAAGTTTCAGCGTGACCAGTTCAAAATTCAAACCCATAACATTCCTACTAAGTTTTGTTATAATCTGCCAAATTGTTGTACAAAGTAATTGATACGGCAACCCTGTTACTATGTCGTTTCGTTTGAAGCGTTTCGCAGCCGAACGTAATGCTATCTATCGATGATAAATACTACCACTGTTTCAGATGGAGCCATCTCCCTACATTGCACATTTGAAGGCGGCGGTTCAAGATATAATTCTTGTTTAACGAAATTTTTCATATGTTTAGGAAAAAATATTTAAAGTTTTATTGCAAATATTTTCCACTTTTACAGTTTTATATATGTTGTTATTAAAAAAATTTTTGGTTTTTTACCGGAAGCTGTATTATAAGCAGAAACATATTATTTTTTCCTATTGGGACAAAACTGTAAATTCAAAAATTTTCAAAAAATTCCAAAGTATTTCTTATAATTATATCTTGATGCTGTAAAAAAATGAACAAAATTATATTTCTGGTTTTCCCGCTTTATACTTGGAAAAAAGTAGTTTTTTTGAGTTTTTTTTTAAAACGAAAACATGAAGTTTGCTTAAAAGTTGTCAAAATACTTCTAGTCATTTCATACACCTCAAATTTTTTCAAATTTTTTGAATTTGGAATTTATTTTTTGAGGGGTGCAGATCAACCTTAATAAATTCCATTTGGGATTCTACGATTTGTTTGGCCTATATAATCAGGGGCAGTCTGTACATGGAATTTTATTAATTTGGAATATTGTCTTTGATATTTGATTGATCGGACCAGAGATGAAAGGTTTTGTTGGAAAGTAAATAATATTGTCCTTATTCCTCTTGATTTTAGAATTTTGTCGATTTTGTTCGTGACACCCTTGATGTGAGGTCGAAAAGCTTTCGTATAATAAGGGGCTGAGTCTTTAAGTTGAGATTAGGTGGGAGATTGATGTCTGTGGATGCTCCTATTAATGTAATTTTGCGGTAACCATTTTGGATAAGGATTTGTTTTAAACTAGAGAGTTGAGCGAGTTTATTTGCACCATCGTAAAGGCGTATTAATCCGGAGACAAGTGTAATAATAACTAAATTAATTTGTAAAGGGGGATGATAATAATTGATGGATTCGACCGTTACTTGATGGAAATTCATTTTATGTAATAATAAAATAGGAAAACTTTCTTTTCAAACTTCCACAACACATTTATTTTAAAGTCTTATCACTACAGCTGTTTCGGCTGATTGCCTTTCTGAATGGATCTATTTTTGGGATGCGTTTACACTTTATAGTCTTTAATGAAATAGGTTGGGGAGGGGGGAGGGAGAACTGTTTATGTCAAGTTGGTTATTCAGAATTATATGTGTTTTTATTTTGTTGATTTCCGCAGATTCTAACAAGGATATCTTAAGGCCTTTATTTTGAATGTGAAGAATTTTAAATTCGTTATTAAAAGAATGATTATGGTCTAAAAGATGAAGTGCGTATGTAGAATCTGTTTTTCTATTATAGAAAGCCCTTTTATGTTCTGCTATTTGTTTATTAAAATTTCTACCAGTTTGACCGATGTAAGTTTTTGGGAAGTCGCCATATTTAAGTTTGTACACACCACTGTGTAAGTGTTTTTTATTTTGGCTCGTGTTGTTTTTAATATATTTGCTTAAGTTGTTAGTTTTTCTGAAAGCTGGTGTTATTTCTTTCTTTTTTGTGTATTTTGCTATTTTTGTTGATATTTTTCCTGTATATGTAATCGAGCAGAAGGTACTGGGTTTTTTCTCTGGTGGTGGAAATACTAATTTTAGTGCTTTCTTGTGTAGTTTTTGATTTAACATTTTATTTATTGTTTTTTCGTTGTATCCATTGTTTACTGCTATTTGCTTAATGATACTTAATTCTGTTTTAAAGTTATATTTTGACATCGGAATTTTTGTTAATCTATGTAACATAATATGATAGGCTGCCAGTTCATGTTGTGTAGGATGGGATGATGAATTGTGTATAGTTGTGACAGTATGGGTAGGTTTATGAAATATGGGGAAGTCATGTTTGTTTGTTAGTCTGATAATTTTTAAAAATTAGGACTGTAACAGATAAAGATAAACTTGACCAACTCGTTAATATGATAAAAAGTAATACATACAAGAAAACGAAGACTATAAGATGCTGGAATTGTGGCGAAATAGGACACGTACGAAGTTCAGGTACGACGCAAATCAAGAAAACCACCGCCAGGAAAACTAAAACGGGTCGACCTTAGGGGGGTAGCTTCAACCCGGAACTTTTCAAAAGACCCTCTCATACTAATAGCTTCTTTGAAATGTTATGAAGATACTGTATATGTAGATGGAGAAATAAATGGTAAAAGGCATACTTTGTTGGTGAATACCGGAGCGACCAGAACCATTATACGCCCAACAGATATAAACAGCCTTAAGAAATTGTTACCAACGAGTTTGCGACTTCAGACTGCTACAGGTGAAAATGCCAACATTCATGGAGAAATCAAGGTACAATTAGGAACTGGAGCAGAAAAGTTCGTCCATAATGTTATAGTTGCTGACATCGAAGAGGATGTTATATTAGGAATGGACGTAATGAGTATGCACGGATTCCAATTGGATTTTAAGAATAAGGTAATCAAAGTTGGTAACGAGGAGGTATTTCTTCATTCACATGATGACAACACTGTGCAAGCAGTCGTTAAAGATGATACAGTCATGCCTGTCAGAAGTAAAACGATCATAGCGCGATTACAGGGAATTGTGGACAAAGGGACACCTGTTATGATTGGGCCTTGAAACCATGAGGACGAGGTTGGTCGAGGAATCATAATTGGAAAGAAATTGGTAACTTCGGCTAAAAAATACCTGTGAGACTTATCAATATCAATGACTACCCAGTGACCATCAAGAAAGAGACAAAAGTAGGAACTTGTGTACCTGTGACATCCATAATCCGTCAGACGACAACATCCGATAATTCCAACGACAAATTAAACCAAATGGTTGCAGTTGATGGACAGTCTCTAAATCATATGGAGAAAAGAAAATTAAGGGAATGTCTTCGGCGGTATCGTGATATTTTCGTACCGAAAGGAGGAAAGACGGGAAGAACTACCGTTGTTAAGCATAAAATTGATACTGATAATGCTAAGTAAATTCGTCAAACAGCTTGACAATTACCATAGGCAAAAAGAGAGGAAGCTGAAACGATTGTTCAGAAAATTCATAAAGACGGGGTGATAACATAGATAACATAATCGTCTTGGGGGAGACATTTAAAGATCACCTGAATAATTTAGAAAACATTTTTAATCGACTTAAAGCTGCCCAACTGATGTTAAATCCCAAGAAGTGCCGGCTATTTCAGGGTAAAGTCAGGGTAAGTATCTGGGTCATATAGTTAGTAAATAAGAAGTGGCCTTGGATAAGGGAAAAATCGATTCCATTAAGAAATGGCCAAAACCAACTGACAAACATCAAGTGAGAGGTTTTCTTGGACTATGTACTTACTACCGAACGTTTATTAACAAGTTGGTAGATATCGCTAAGCCATTAATGCGACTTACAGAGGAAGCAAGAGATTACCGCTGAAATACAGACAGCCAAAATGCCTTTGAGACGTTGAAAAAGCATTTAAACACTGCACCAATTTTAGGGTATCCACTGCCAGAAGTAGAGTTCGTCTTAGATACAGATTCAAGTAATGAAATAATTGGAGGAGTACTATTTCACCTTCAACAAGGACAGGAACGAGTCCTTGGATATTTTAGTAAAGTTCTTTTAAAACATGAGCGGAATTATTGCGTCACAAAAACAGAACTACGAAAGAAAGTTTTTAATTCAAACCGACCATAATGCCCTTAAGTGTTTAATGCTGTTTAAGAATCCAGGGGGTCAGATAGCCAGATTGATCGAACGACTCTAAGAATACGATTTTAAGATTGAGCACCGGGCCGTAGTTAGCCACAGAAACGCTGATTCTCTTTCCAGGAGGCCATTCCCAGCAGAGTGTTTTCATTGCAACAAAACGGAATCCAAGAAAGCAGCAGTGCTAAGAACAACGATGGTCAATGACGACTGGATGCTTACTAAGATGAGGGAAGAACAAAAGAGATATCCAATTGTACAGAAAATTTGAAAATAGAAAGAGAAAACCCGTCGACCATATTGGCAAGAAATATCAAAACTATGCTCAGTAGTTAAGACGTATTGGGCTCAGTAGGGCATTTGGCCTTTAGAGGTGGTGTCTGATCATCAGCGAGACTGGGACCAATATTTTTCAGAAAATTGGGACGTTTTTCACAATGGCCTACAGATCTGCTGTTAACGAATCAACAGGCGGATGCGAGATGCGACTACCTTGTGATCTAGAGTTTGGATGTTGACCTGGAGAAGATGCAGGTAAAGATTATGTGACCGAATTACGAAGAAGAATGGACTATGTACACGAGTTGGTCGGTTCCTATATCCAGATCACTAGCGACCGAATGAAGAAACGGTACGATACGCAAACCAAAAATGGGTGCTTTAAGAAGAACGACAAAGTCTGGCTCTATATTCCCAAGAAGCGAAAAGGTTGTTTTCCCAAGTTTCAGCAGTTTTGGGAATGTCTATACCTCATTATGGGGAAGACCAACGATGTCATCTACCAACTAAGCAAGATTCCAAGGGGAAAGGCATTATAGTACACTATAGCCGGCTGGCGTCTTTAAAAGGGGACCACAGCAAAGATGAAAAAGTGGAAGTCAATTGAGTCCCAGATGTGCCTGACCTTACGTTTGAGGAATTTATGGGGGCCTATGGAGGTACCGGTAAAGCAAGACATGATGTTACCACTGAAGAAAAGCATCTACTCACGCTTTCCGATGACTTCTCGCTGGCCCTTTTCATCCCGACCAGTATCACAGACGCACCAAGGTTGGCATCCGTCTTTCAAAGGAAGTTCGGTCGAGTTGCAGTAAGTGTCAGCTCCCGGGAAAGCCTTTAAACTCCGAGATGAATCACGTTACCTTTTTTACCTGGTAACAAAAGACACTGCCTGTGACTAATCTACCTACCGAGATGTATAAGAAACCCTACTCAATTGAAAGAGCACGTACTAGAGTCTGACGTGTAAAAGTTAGCCATGCCAAAGTTGAAGTGCCGCCAATTGGATTGGAGGGTTATCCGAAGTATGGTGGAGTAGATCGTTAAAGACACCGAAGTCCAGGTGTTAGTCTGTTGCAATCCGCATAGTTCCTGGTGCAGAGAGAAAACCGCCCCTTGACATTTTTATACAACTGGAAGTTGTAAAAGAGGGTCCAGTTGCCGATACCAGCGGATCACTCCGAAGGATCACTCAGACGAGTGGTGGGTTCTTATATCGGTCTCTAGGTGGAGAAATAAAAGACAAAGTTGATAGGCTACTTTATCTATTTTGAAGACGTTTCGCTTTCGATTTTTGAAAGCATCATCAGTTCATCTAAAAAGTACAATATGAGAACCACACAATCATGGAAACGATGTTAATTGTTACCTTAAAAAGATATGTAGCAGTCAAAGTTATTAACAATAATGTGAATGAAACTTAAGTAAATGGACATAATACGCTGATCTTGTATAAACAATCAAGTAACTAGCAGCATATATGAACTTATAAAAATTAGCACAGCAAATCACCATGTGGTCTAAAGTAAATGAAATGTTATTTAATATTAATTAATGAGAAAGAACCAAGAAAATCATAGACAACTTCCAACTATTTTATGATTATTAAGCTTTGATTTTAACTTTAGGTCGCATTATAAGTGATATTAATAAAAATTAAAAAAGTAGTGTAAATTAAGTTACCGATCAAAGTCCTACAGCTGTCGCCGGAAAAATGGCGTTAGATGAACCGGAACGAACTAAACCGCGAAAAGACAGCCAACCTTGAGGTCAAAATACTTTTGACAGATCAGCAAGGTGGAGGTACCAACCCAAATAATTGGGCGGTCAATTTAAAAGTTTTAATGAGTTTGGGTGACTAGCCGGTTGCAAAAGACAAACCAGTGAAAGAAATTGGTATTGTAATAGCAACTCCTCTCATTAATCAGTCTAGATTTACAAACAGGAGATTTTCATTCAACCTCATATATAAGTAATAACGTTAATCATTATGACTAGATAATCAGCCACAGGTGGTTAACGATAAATTAACTTCCAACAGCCCAAGGTTCATGCACTTGGAACTGTAATTTGCAAAGGATTCTATGAATCAATTACATTATTTGTATTATTTTATTTAAGTATAAAATGTTCACACTAATCTAAGTAATCAGTGTATGAAAATGCAATGTAAGTTGCATATGTAATAATAAGTTAAGTAAAGAATATTTAATTATTTTATGTATTTTATTTCTATTTTATGTATTTAAATTATTTCATGAAAAATGGAAAAAAAGGTTCAAGTAGTACACCTAATATGACATTTAATATAGTGAAAAGATCATGAAGCCTAATTCTGCAAAATAAAGCATAATATATTTGGCTCAAGTTACTTATGGCAGTTCTCTTATTTAAAGCATTAGGATGTTTTAGTATTGAACACATTTCCAAAAACTGTCTTTTAGCTAGATTGCGTTCAGTGGCAAGGATCTTAACTTCATTGAAATCCACTTCATGTTTGGTATTTATCGCGTGTTGTGCCAGGGCACAAGTGTGTTTTGATAAATTAATGTCACTACGATGTGAAGTGAGACGACCTTTTAATGATCTACCAGTCTGACCAATGTAACATAAATCGCAATTAGCGCATGGAATTTGATAAATTGTGTTAACTTGTTCCAAAGTGAACAAGGGTGTTTTAGTTTTAGAGAACAAATTTCTAACAGTTTTAGTATTCTTAACAGCAATTTTAACCGGTATGTTATTCTGTTTATACAATTTAATAAGCTTCTCAGTAACTTGAGGGAAATAAGGTAAAAAAGAATAATGGGTGGTAGAATTCTCAAGATCAGTATTCTGCAGAAGAATGCTATTTATTGAATTATTTGAGATGTTTCTAAGTTGGTCACCATCGGGTATGTCATGAATTGAGGATCCATAGCTGTGTGAATAAAGGTATTTATTAATGATAGAGGAAGGATATCAATTTATTTAATCTGCAGCTCAAAGCTTTTATAAGGTTTAATTTATATTTCATGGGATGACAGGAATGGTAATTAAGGAACCTATTAGAGGCCATTGGTTTTCTATACCAACTTGTGGTTAGGGTGTTGTCTCCCATTCTAATGACATGCATGTCTAAGAAGGGTATAGTATTGGTGGTAGTGTCCTCAAGTTCAACAGTGAACTGTAAATGAGAATCAAACTCATTAAAGAAGGATAAGGTACCCTGAACCTTGTCAGGTGGTAGGGCTAATAATAAATCATCCACATACCTCTTAATAAAAGGGATTTGAAAATCCAAAAGACCTAAACGGTCAGAAACCAAATCATCCAATACAAAGTTAACTAGGATGAAAGAGATTGAGGAACCCATAGGTGTACCAAATGTTTGAAGGTAAAATTTGTCATCGAAGACCAAGAAATTAGTGTCGAAAACAACTTGCAACAGCTCTGCAAATATATCCCAAGAAATATATATATTATATATATATATATATATATATAATATATATATATATATATATATATATATATCATCATCATCATCATTATCAGCGTATTCTACCAATATGGTGCAGCCTCCCTTACATAGTCGTCTTCATGTCTGCCCACGACTGTCTAATATTCGCTTTTCTGTGCTTTCTATATTTTTCAATAATATATATGTATATATATATATATATATATATATATATATATATATTTATATATTTATATATATATATATATATTTATATATATATATATATATATATATATTATATATATATATATATATATATATATATATATATAAAGGATTTTTATTTGTAAAATAAATTATATAAATAAGTGTAAATAGTGTTAAATAAATTATTGTAAGAATATAAAATATATAAATAAAATAAAGACTAATAAACTAAGTGTTCACTAAGAGTCAATCGGCTCTTGCTCTTATGCCATCTTATATGAATGCAATCGGCTTGTCAAATACCCTCAATTGTACTTGTGGCAAAATAGACGATCTAACCAGTATTATACCAGAATGTGATTTACAAATTAATATATAAACAACGAACTTTATAAAAAGTTTTCCAATAAACCTTAATCCTTAAATATTTTCAAATAATATGGAAATTCTTCATTGCATTTACAGGCAATTAACATACCTATTTAAATACAAGTTGTAAATAGTGCATAGGCATAGTCTGTTAATAGGGTTTGAAAAATATGTTTACCACAAATTAATCTATAAAAATATATAAAGAAATTAAACAAAATAAAAATAAAAAAAAACACTAAAATATAAAAAACACAAAATAATCCAAAATAAAATGTATTATGTATTATGTATAAGATTTAAAATCTATATTTAATATTTAGATTCGTGAAAATTCCAAATTGATTTTTCTAAATTAAAATATAAATGAAGGTATTCATACCTGACAGAGTGACTGTATAATTAATAACCACAGCAACAGCAAATACTGAGGGGTTAAAAACTGGATTAGCGAATTTTGTAGTCATATATAATCTAAAGTTTGGATCCCAATCAACTTCTTTATCTCCCAACATAACAAAAGCTCTTCCAGACTGCACTTTAATATTTTTTAAAATTACATTTTGGGCCATTGGATCTATATAGTCATCGACATCTTGAAACAAAATTGGGGAACCGTATTTTATAGCTATATCCAGATGTTTTACAAAGTCAGAGTCATTGAAGCTTAGTATCTTAAAAATAATGTAATTTGTTCTTGAAATTATTGAACGCAGTATAACTTCCAAATGATTGTCAGAATTTTAGTCTAACATGATAAGAGAGGATTTTGATTTACTTTTAGCAGGTTATAGAACGAGAACAAATATCCTCTGCGATAAGAATAAATGTGTCCTTGGTTTTTTTTCTACATAAGTATTGTATTGTATGTCTGTCAAATATTACAGACACTTGGTATAAAAAATGTGGTGCTATTTTTAATTAAACTTTTTTGACTACATTAACTACACTTTGAAACTGACTTAATGGAGCAGAGTGTCAACTTACTGAGTGCAAAAACTGAGGACTCGTCAGTTCGAATCCTATTTTCATTTATATGTACTCATCGAAGGTACTGCAGTCTTAACTGCATTAATATTTGGCTAAAAATACTTAGAATGGTACAAATTTTACTTTTTATTACACTTTTGTTAATAGTTTGGCGTGTAGTTAAAGTTTTTAGTAGATAACCTGCATGGCAACGTATCCCGATTTTGGAGGTTGCTGACCCTGAGACGATGTCTCTGACACCAAATTAACAAAAATATAATAAGCAATAACTGTTGCAACATTTTAAAGGCTTCTGTCTAAATATTTAGTGTTTTGACTCATGTGCACCTGGTAAATGCACTGATGATGGATATTTTAGTCTAAAAACGTTCTATTGTGATGTAGCCCGAAAGAGTACCGTCGAACGGGATAAAACTAATCACATGTGGTTAAACCGATCGCTAAGGGTTTTTTGTCTAATATTTTCAGAATTTTCAGGAAATAGGTTGAAAGTGTCGCGTGGCTGCAGCGTAGACTAGTAAACAAAACGTCGTATGCGGGTGTTTTTTACAAAACTTGAAAAGATTTCCGTTTACAGAAAAAGTGATTACTATAGAACATTTCTGGTAAGTGTTATTTCGTTTTGGAATTCTTAAAGAGTACTAGTCATGGCCAATTATGCGATTTTTCTTTTTGGGTTAATTTTGATACATTTTTTTCTGTAAAATCTGCAATTTGTGGGGGTAAAACCGACCAACAATTCCCTAGTTATTTTATAGATGGTACCTACCTAATTCTTATGGATATGAACGTTATGGACAGCACAGAGTGAGGCGGTGGTTTGGTGATCACCTAGCTCCTCTTTAAATTGATGTAAGATTTTAACATATTTTTTTTTTGTTTACAGACAATGCCTCGCATCTATAAGAAGTTAGAGCCAACAAGAAAATTACAGTACAATGAAATTTATATGAAGCGAGCATTGAAAGCTGTTGCTAGTGGGAGTATGTCTATAAGAAAGGCCTCTGAGAAATTATGGAGTACCTTATACCAACTTACAAAAAAAAAATTCGAAAAAAGAGGCAACAGCTCAAGATTAGAGGCCACCAGTTCTGGAGTCTGAACTGCAAGAAAAAAGCTGGTTGACTGTCTACTAGTGTGCGCGGACTGGGGATATCCTCTATACAGTATTGACATTCGATATATGGTTCATCAGTTTCTTAATAGAACAGGAAGAAGAGAAAAAAGATTCAGAGACAATTTACCAGGACCAGATTAGTTCTTCAAATTTATGGACCGACATAAGGATCTTACCGTAAAATTGGCAGAGAATACAAAACGGGTAAGGGCTGCAGTCACTTATGAAACAGTTGAAGAGTATTTTCGTCATCTTGGAGAGTCTCTGAAAAGGGTCGAACCATCAAATGTGATAAACTATGGCGAAATCAACTTCAAGGACGATCCAGCAGCTGTAAAGGTCGTGGCCAGAAAAAGATCAAAACATGCTCATCGAGTGATGGAGACGTCGAAAACGAGCACTAGCGTTATGTTTTCAGTTGGTGGTGATGGAACACTGTTGCCACCTTTTATATAGTGTACAAGGCAAAGCATATGTATGAAGGATGGGCCGATGAAGGCTTTCCTGGTGCACACTATAATAGAACGATCAATGGTTGGTTTGCCAGCGCAACTTTTGAAGACTAGTTTGTATCGATAGCATTGCCTTACTTCAGAAACTTAGAAGGCTCTAAAGTAATGATAGGTTATAATTTATTCAGTTATCCTACCGTCAATGTTATCGAGCAATGTGAAAATAATGGTATAAAGTTTATACTTTTACCTTCAAACTTCATAGATTTATTACAACCACTTGACGTTGTCTATATTTTCGACCTTTAAAAAATGCTTGAAGGAAAGTTCTCACAATTTGGAAAATCAAAAACAGGGGTGTCCTGCCCAAAACTGTTTTTCCAAGACTGTTAAAAAAAAAAACAATAGAAAAGTGGGTCTGAAATCAACCGCAAACACTCAAGTAGGCTTTAAAGCTTGTGGCATAGTGCCTTTAAATCCAGTTCAAGTGCTCAAAATAATTCAACATTTGAAAAACGAAGAAAACGAAAATACCGAACAGGAAAAGACTATAGTCGAGCAAATAGAGATGAATACCATTGTCGATCATTTGAGAGAACTAAGAATAGGTTCAAGTGAAAATCCAAAGAGAGGTAAAAGGATGAAGGTAGGCAGCAGGAAAAAGTATTTCTAAGAAAGACGTTGTACAAGAAAGTGAAGGTTCTGAAAATGAGCCAGGGGTAAGAAGTACACGATCTAAGTTTTTCAGAGTTGGAAAATGACGAGAAAATTTTAAAGTACACACCTCAGTTTTTGCTTATCCAGAAATCGAGGATATCGCCATAGTTCAGAAAGAACAGATTATAAAAAAAATACGAGCAATTTCTCTCAGAAGAGGAACATTTACTTTCAGGGGGATTTCCCCCTGACCTTACGTTAGAATAAGTTAGAAAGTACCAAATTACCAATGTACCACCAAAGAATCAACGTCTTCCTTTTGTTTTTTAGAAATAAGTGTTTTCTTTTATGTTTTAAGTTTTATCAATGTTTTAAACACAAATTTGTATTTATTTTTGAAATAAATTTCTTTAGTAAACAAATCTTGTGTTGATTTTTACAATTTATTGCATAAAAAATAGTTTAAAAATTTTTTTGTGTGATCGGTTTTACCCCAAAACTTGCTTAAAAGCAACATAAATGCAATTCAACACCCGATTGGTTTTAACCCAACCTATGGGGTGAAACCGATTACCTTTTAAAATATATGAGAAAAAACTATTAGGATGATTTCAAAAGAAAAACCACTAATTGGCACTTCAGATATGATACTTTAACATATATAATTTTCAGCTTTCTCAATTCGAAAATAATCATGAAAACATGAAAAAAATTCTCAAATTTTGGTCGGTTGTACCCCGTTCGACGGTACTTTTAATTATATACCATTTATAAAAGATTCTTAAATTAAACTTGTAAAGTTTTTAACTTTCAATATAACCGGAAGTGCCATGTCTGTCAAAATATTTTCTTTAAATTTGTCAAAACTTGTAACCCCTGTAAACTAAATTTTTGATATATAAAAAGCATAAACTCGTCGTGAAACAGTCAGTTTATCTGTTGTGTTATATCTTATTCTTTCAAAAGTTTTATCAACGCTATGCGTACTGAAATCTAGAAATTCGGACAATCATTTTTTGATTATTGGTTTGCACCATATTCAATATATTAATGTCATAATATGTTTTAAGTGGCTACCTCACCTTTAAGTTAAATTTTTCCTCTCTCTTTTTAATCCAATTTAAGGCTTGCTGTTGAGGGTCGATGCAAAGTGGAAATCTAGAACCCCGTAAGGTTAATATACCGTTTTGGATAGACAATTCATCAGGCGGTAAATTTTCAGAAATCCAGGTGCTGACCTCAACATCTGTTTTCAAATGATCTTCAGTTCTAAATAATAATAAATAATATTATTCAATCAACTGACCACAGTGTTACAAATATGACGAAATACTCTTTTATGACCTTATATGAGTGGCTTAGGGGCAAAGGTGACTAAGCCACAAAGTAGAGTTTTTGTGATAAATCATGTCAAAGTTTAAACATAAACTTTAAATAAAAAATAAAATTTCTGTAATAAAAGAAAATGTGACACTTTATTTTTTTTAAGGAAAGGCTAAGGCCTTAAAACAACATTTAAAGAAAAATCTCACTTAAGTTATATATATATATATATATATATATTATATATATATATATATATATATAATATATATATATATATATATATATATATATAGCATGCTCTTCTCAAGAGATATCTTCCGAGTGATATCACCATTCGAAGTATGCATAGAGATTTTATGACAGTTCATCCATATATAAAGTGTTCATATTGTACTATATAGAAAATGTATGTCTAAGGATTTAAATATTTCCTTCGCATAGTTGGGCCATGAGGAGTGTGAATTGTGTTAGGGTTTTAAGCTTTAAAATCCTGAACATACCGAATAGTCATTATCGGAGAATTGTAGAACTGTAACTTTTGGAAAGAACACATCAAAAAATCTAAGAAAGCACGTGAAAAGTACAGTGCTGATGCAGAGTATGATTATCCATCAAGCAAAGTTTGTATTTTAGCTGACTTGAAGAAGGTGATTATGTTGCCTGGGATCGATATGTTCAAAAAAGTTCAAAAAAGTGTTTTCCCAAAGAATTATAGTTTTCAACGAAACCTTCGTAGAAGAAAAAAAAAACAGAAAATCAAATCCTTTGCATAACTCTGGCATGAATGCATATCAGGAAGGAAAAAGGAAGACTTGATAAGTACATTTCATGCATTTATGTTGCTCATACGTGATGTAGAACATAATATAATCAATTGGCTTGACAACTGTGCGGGCAAAAATAAGAATTGATCACTGTTCTCATACTTAACATACATTATCAATTCTAATATAATTGCAGCACAGACAATTACCTTTAGATATTTTAAACCAGGTCATTCCTTTATGTCAGCTGACAGTTTTCACCATCAGGTGGAGCAGTCTTTGCAGCGAATGAAAAAGGTTTATGAACTTTGCTGATTTTGTGTTTTGCGTTCAGCCAGCTAATTCTGGAAAGTTTCAGACCAAAGAAACGAAGCTTAAGGATTTCTTTGTTTGGCCTGACAACTCATCAGTTTACAAAATAAACCATACAACACCACGACCCTACTTGAAAGACATGGTTGTTGCTAAGCGAGGTATCTTTAATTTATTTTATAAAACAAGTTTTGTTTCCAACGAAACAAAAGAATTAAATTTTTTAAAACTTAAAGTAGCCAAGTCTGGCTTCACAGAACCTGTCAGCATTTTAAAACCAAGAGGAATTACAGAAGAAAAGAAGCTAGCGATTTTGCAAAATTTGGTTACATTAATTCCTGAAAATCGAAGACAATTTTGGCAGAGCCTTCCCGTCAATGATGCAGCCGCACATTTAAGATCGGAGTTTGATGATGTTTAATAAGTGGATTTTGTGTTTTTTTAATAATTAATAATCTGTTTTCACTAATTATTTGTTTTTCAACAAAATGTAGAGTTAAGTTTATTGATGTTTTAAAAAATTTTTTAACTAATAAAGTTAATAAAACGAAATGATTTTTGTTGTCACCGTGCTTTCTGTTGAAGAAATATTACACTAAAAAGCAGTAACCTCAAACTAATTGGAGTTACTGCTGTTTTATGTAATTCATTCTTAACGGTTGTAATAATATACCTTGCTTAAAAGCAGTATCCGCCATTTTCATTAAAATTTATAAAAATAGCTTACAAAAAAAAAAACTTATTCAATGATATCAAAAAGAACTATAACACAGTTAAACAATTCCGGAATCCATAAATAAATACATGGTGCCTCAGCCCTGTTTATTAAAATCTGCATTATCTCGAAACTTACATTTGTGGAGATAAGTACTGCCTTTTGCTTAGGACGGCAATATATTGATCGTATATAAGAACGATAAATCAAATCACGTCATAAATTTAAAGTTTTTTAAATAAATATTGTGGTTTAATATATACGTAGTATGTATGTCTATAAACAAATGTTTTGTTTGACTATCTTGATTTATTCAAATGTAAAAAATACTTAATTATTGTTTGCGCTTTTGTAGCTTTTGGCACCTATGGGCCCGATTTACCTGTAAGGCTGTGTCAATGGTATTTTTCTGTTTAAAATATCCTTTTTCCAATCATCATACATCATAGTTTTCCTGTATTCGAAAGTAAAAGGTCCGCAATATGCCAAAAATGCAGAACACACGAGGCAGTCACCTATTAGGCGGTCTTTTGCAGAGAAAAGCTCTTGAAGTTCAAGTTTCCACCTAAAAGAAATTTCCGTGTTTTACAATTACAATTAAATAGTAATTAATATCAATGTAGACAGATTATTGTAACAAAAATGCTTACGCGCGTATATGCATAAATTTTTCAAAAGACTTAGCAATAAAATGGTATAATAGGACACTATGAGATAAATGGACTACGGAATTAATTAGAAGAGCAAACATCAAATTTAAATGGCTTGCATTTAAAATAATTTCATTTTCTATAAATACGTTTCAAATAGAGCAAATATCTGTAAAAGCTCCTGTTTTCCAAAATAACGTTTTAACCCTTAATATCCTGGCGTAACATATAAGTTACGCAATATTGTGTAATTTAAACAGCGCCCTGTAAGAAAACTTGTGATAGAATCGCATAGATGGTGTAAGTATTGTGCAATTTGACACTTTCCCTAATGCATGTTAGCTAGTTTAAAATAAGCTGTCGATAAATGTTTAGAAAAAATGGACATTAATCTAGAGTAAGCACATTTATTTTTTTATCTTGCAATTTTTTAGCTCAAAAAGTAAGTTAAGCTTTACATAAAGGTACATAGCCTACATCTTTTAAATTTTATTTAAATATTTCACTACCACTTAGTTCTGTGTAGCCGCAAAGTTCAGTATTACATAATATACTTATGCAACGCTAGGATAATGTTCTACCGTATTTCAGCAAAAATAAACATAAGACGTGATTTCATTCCCAGCGAATTATTTACTAATAACGGCTTCCCACGGTCGGCGATATTGCGGACGTAAGCGGACCAGCACGCACCACGCACCGTGGGAAGGGTCTCGTCCGTGCTGGTCCGTGCTGGTGCGTCCTATCCATCTAGAGTCGGTAACATCAAAGGTGCGGTACATGCTCGTGCGACGCGATCCTAGCGCGTCTGTGTTTTAACAGACGACATAAGACGACGCAAGTCATAAGTTTTTCATTCGCTGACACGAGTAGTTGTCTGTAGTGTTGTCAAAGTTGTTCTGCAGTTTTTTGCTGAAAAATGGAACGGACAAACGAAGTTGTTTTTAATTTTTTAAATTTGTATCAAGTTGAACGAAGTTTATGGAATTCCACGGCGCCAGAACATAAGAACCGGAACGATGCATACGATGCATGGAACCGAATAAAAAAATCAATTGAAGAATATTACTATTTCGATTAAAGAATTAAAAAAGAAGAGAGATAATTTAATGTCGACATACAGAAGGCAAAAAACAAAAGTTAGAGAATAGATGGGAACTGATAGTGGGTCTGATGATGTTTACAAGCCTGAGTGGCCTTTTTATGATATAATCAAACACTACTGTCACGGACCTACACAGACTGTCACGGACCGTAGGAAAAGCTCTGTCTGCGGTGCGTTGCCATCCGTGCTGATCGGCTGTCCGCGATGATCTGTAGAATTGCCGATCGTGGGAAGCCACTATAAGATATAACGATGTTCATTGATCAGATATCATGTATCAGGTATCAATTTCGTGGTCGCTGTGTCATCACACATGTTTATAATATAATAAATATTACGATATTCTCGGTGATTTAAAGAACAACGATTATTGCCATTTGGGGATTTACCAACAGAGAATTTTAAGCTACTGCTCCACTGCTAAACATGTTGCGTGAGTTACCCACCAATAAGAGGAACCTACCATATAAACTCTTTGTCGACAACTTGTTTACCAGTGTTACCAGTGTTTACCAGTGACTGATTTTCAAAAACAGACAGATCGGGATGATTGTAGTGGCGTTATTGAAGGTAACAAAGGTATAATTTTTGTACGTTGGTCCGACAATTAAAAGAGAAGAAAATTATTCAAGTACCTCGTAATGTCTCATAGGAAAATATAACCCATCGACGGGAGGGACGGACTTGATGGATCAAAATATAGGAAGGTACAGGATTAATATTAGATCCAAAAAACGGTGGTGGCCATTATTTACATGGTTTCTAGAGGTATTATTGGAAAAGGCTTGGCATGTTTATATAAAGACCGGCAATTCTATAAAACAAATCGATTTTCGCAAAAATATAGCCACTTCATATCTAATGCAGTATGGTACAGAAGCTAAAGGTGCAGGTCGACCAAAACCCTCAATTTCAAGCAGTCTCGGTAGTCGAACCAGCGACACCGTCATATTTGACAGACATGATCACCTCTTATATATATATATATATATGTATATATATATATATATATATATATATATATATATATATATATATATTCCAAACAAGAAAAGATGACGACGCGCATTTTAAAATTGCACTTCTGTTGTTAGAACCATGTGTAGAAAGTGTGATTTGTGGTTGTGTATTAATTGTTATGAGCAGTTTCTTACAAGATAATGCTCTGTACATATGTAAAACATATTTTTTCTTTAAATATATAGTTTAATAAAGCTTTCGCATTTTTTCTTGTTTTTCTCCCTGTATGTCCTAGAGTGACATATATGTCACAGCTAATAACTTTTTTATAACTTTTTTTTTTGAAAATAATCTCAGAAACTCGACTAGAGGACTCATACGAAAAACAAAGTACCTACCATAAAATATATCATTTTTCATAAATATAATAATTCAGGATATTAAGGGTTAAATACTAATTTTAAGGGGAATACACCCAAATTCTAATTACGTTTTTACTAGTCTAGGATGCTACTGCAAAAACACTATGTTCGTAATGTAGTTAATCAAACCAAACTCACATTTTTACAAACAGTTATAACTAAATTAATGGTAATTAATTTTATGAACAAAAATTTTGTATTTTTATTTTACATAACGTATATGCATCTTTTTTTATATCAAAATAAAGTTATTTTTAATATAATAATAAGAGATGGCCTGAGAAAAAATGGGAGTGAAAGGGAACTAACGCGCAACGCCATTAGTTTGACCTGGCGATTGTCAGTTCTGTGAGGTTTTAAAGATAGTGTTAACCCTCTATTGTCCGACTTTTTTTGTAAACTTAAGAGAAAATGTTTTAATTTGTATATATGCTCAAATATGCATTTACAACAACTAGTATTTTTTTTAGATTTTTTAAATTTTGTTTGGGGAGAGTTTTGGGAGTGTTGCCCTCAGGCAACTGTGGGCAGCAAAAACTAACGAATTAATATGATGCCAATCAAAAAAACAATTATTTGTAGTTGTAAAACATTCAGCAACTTTACATTTATCGCACATTAATTTAGGAGTATTACAGCATCTTGGTTTTTGCATCTTCCCTTTTTTTCAGAAAATACTGGCCAGTGGGAGGTTTGGTCAAGCCTAACTTCCTTTGGTGGTACAATAGCAGTAGGTCCTCTCTTCTTTTTTTTACAATTTTATTTTTAATTTCACTGAGCCTAAGACGTCCTTTGTTTTTGATCTGGTCAGTTCTTGCTAACAGTACGCTACATAAGTGGGACTTAAACTGTAACAAAGGCAACTGGTTTTTCTTTTCAATTTCAAAATAATCGCAATCACGACGATACAACAATCAGCTGTTAAAAACAGCTAAATCGATAAGGTGAAAAAATATTTTTAGATACCACTTTTTAGATCTTAAGTATGTTCGGTAAAGACCAATTAGTAAAACCATAAGATCAATTCTTGATTTTTGTTTCGTATTCCACCTCTTGATTAACAAAGTAGGCTCAGAACCAACAAATGTACTAAGCAAATGAACCAGTTTATTACCGTACCACTTTTGCTGTTAGTTTTATGCCATCTACTCTAGCGTGCTTTTCTTATACAGTACCTCGGCTCTGTTTTTTCATAGTCATCAGCTAAATAGCAATTAGGCAATCTGTTTGAATGAACAATTCCCAAACATTGCAATAACGTGTTTGCATTTCAATCTACAACTAAATGTTATTGAATCAGTTGTCAAAATATACTTTATAGTATTTGTTTGGTTCGACTATCTCACACAATCTTATTACTACATTACAGCTGGTGCCTACATTAGGTAAATGAAGAGGATGTTCAACAGTTCCTGTATGTAATCCTCGATTAAAAACAATACCATTGCTATCACACAAAACAAATGCCTTGTATCACAATTTTTTGGGTTTGTTCTTCATATTTTGTTTTAAAGAATGTGCCCCTTTGAATGGTATCATTTGTTCATCAATACACAATTTTTCACTCATTGGAATACTCTGAAAATTTTGAACGTAGACTGTTGATGAATGGTGAAATTTTGTATAACTTATCATTATTGTTGACCATATTATGTTCGTTATTATTGAAATGAATTTTATTTTTTGTTTCTTTCCAGCGATTCCTAGATATAGTGTCAACTATATGAGCAACACGTGTTTCCTTCTGCCAAACTGATATTGTCCTTGGCAAGCCATATATTGACATCAGTAAAACAGATCCAATAAATTGGTTTAATTCTGCTATTGTCATATTCAATGGTATATTTATATTCTTTTGCAGTGCATACAAATTACTTTTGTTTTACTATGTGTTGCAGCTTATTGGTAGATATCATCTTTTTAAAATAATTTAGAGGGGATTCCGGTTCTAATAATTTGCATGTCGGTAAATTAACTTTCCATTCTGAAATTGGAAATACTATTCGGGGATCACTCTTCCACTGAATGTTTCTTTAGATCACTTTTGACCTTTTGAACACATTTTGTTCAGTGTGTTTTCTGTTTTATCGGTATCATCCCAGTGGCAGCCTTTGGGGGTAGGCAGGATAGGCCGGGCCTAACCAATAATTTTAAGAGCTTTAAAATTAAAGCTTTAAAATAGCATTAATAGGCCCGATCGGAACTGGCCGACCCAGTTCACATAAGACCCCCGTACAAAAAGCGTTTGATGTTAAGCAGCTTGCCAAACAACGATTTTTATTGTCGCCTTTATGATTGCTGTTTAGGCACCAGACGATCGGGCCTTTGCTGACCATCGTTGTCACTTGTAACGTAATTATCGAATTGTAATATAAATTTTCTTTTAAATTATGATAAAAAAATATGTAACATAATCTATAATTGTAACAAATTTTTAAACAACACAACACAAATGTGTTGTATGAGAACGCCATAAATAACTCTACATTTTTTGCATGCATTCTTGATGAAACAACCGATATTACTGAAAGGGCATAATGTTCAATACTATGCAGATTAGTGGACACAAAAGGCGTTGTTCGAATATTTCTTAGGTTTTTTTTATCTAGGGGAAGACCGAAGTGCTCCAGCGGTACGTGACTTATTGTTTAGTGTAATTGGTAAATTTGACTGTAAAGCTAAATTAATTGCTCACACCTACGATGGAGCTAGTGTTATGTCGGGACGACTTAATGGACTTCAAAAATTAGTAAAAGATTCTACACCATTAGCAATATTTACCCATTGTTTCGCTTACCGCCTCAACTTAGTTTTACAGCAAAGTTGCTCTAACATTACAACAGTCAAAATATTATTCTCAACGCTTCAAGGTATTCTAAAAGTAAAGAAAAAAATTGTTGCAAGTCTTTCAGGACATAATGAATTTTACTTTACTTCACTTTACTCCGTGGCGTTACAACCCTTCTTGGGTTTTAGCCGACTCGACAACATGCCTCCACTGTTTACTGTCTTGAGCAACATAACATAATGAATTGCCCAGAATCAAATGCAAAATCAATTAAGCAGGCAGATGGTTTTAAACGTAAGTTGGAGGATTTGGAATTTGTATTTTTAATAAATGTTTTTAGTGATATATTTCAACAAACTGAGCTCTTATACAACATCTTGCAGATGAAAAATAATGATGTTCAACTGTGTGCCAATTCAGTGGCCAGAAGTGTTGCAATATTAAAGAGCTGGAGAAATGACCTTACATTTTCTAACCATTTCAACATTGCTGTTAGCGAAATCAATTCTAAACCCATCTTAAGTCGTAGTGAACTATATATTTTACCTGGTAGTTCATCTAATAACGGAGATCAAAGTTTTTTGGAGTAAGCTAAAACTAAATTTAGAAGGATCTTCTTTAAGATTTTGGACAATATTATTACTCAATTAGAGCAACGTTTCTCGGATTATTAAAATTTTTAATAACTGGAATTGAGCGATAATAAAAGATTCACAGAATATGGCGCTAAATTTACGATGTAATTTGCTGGCCTGGCATACCCAAAATTTTACCACATAAGCCGCTACTGTATCAACCTCATCTTCATCTTGGTCTAAATCTAAATTGTTATCCTGGTCTAAATTTGCTTCGTACAAATCTTCTCCATTTTCCATTTCATTTGATGCTGGATCGATTGATATCTGAGTACCTATGGAAAATTCATTATCACTCTCTTCAAAGTTAGAGTCTTCGGATTCCTCGGATTTGTTGGGAACTTTTAAAAACAATAACGGATATTTACTGCTTTTCTTGTAGAACGTTTTTGTATCCATCCTAACAAATGATTTAAAATGATATGGTCCAGTGAACAAATCCCCTTCGTTGGCTCGGTGAAGATGTTCGTTCAGTTGTAATGGAAACACAAAATAATAGTAGCAGAGTTTATTGACGAGACGTACACTATGGGTGTTGACCCGGGATTACTTTGAGTAGAGACTGTTGCAGTTGAGCGTTGAAGACTATCATGTTTGTTGAGTGAATATTGATTGAATGCTTCTCTAGGCAAGATATTTTAGTTTTATATAAGTTTTAATTGGGTCAATATATTCGCGGACCTAATGACATGTGTATCTAAGTTGTGTGTAAATTGTTTAACTTTCGTCAGCACTTTCGACTGATGTCCAAATTTTATTGTTGATAATTGACCAAATCTAATGTAACCTAATTAACTACGTGTGTGTATTTAATAACAAATAAATTCATCCGGTCTACTGGGTGATAAAATTATACTGTCCAATTTCGGATATGAATTCTGAAGATTTGATATTGGACATCCAGTGTGAATTAAAAGTAACATACCAACATACCTGTTTTTTTATCATGGTACTGAAACAACACAATAAAATAAACAAATTTCAACGGCAATCAATATCTAAATGCTAATATGATGCCTTTATGTATTTTTATATAAATTGTACACAATTTATAACAATAAACTACGATCGAAAATACAAACGAATAAGCAATAAACGAATAAACAGCCATGCGTATTTGACATACTGTTAAAATTTTCCATATAAGTTTCGTCATAGGTGCATAGATGGCACTAAGTGTATTAAAATGTATAACCAAATGTTGCCTAAAATCAACAGAGGGCATCTTAAAGTTAAAAATTGTTTTAAAAAAAATTTCTGCATCAAAAATTCCTTTGTTGCCTTGAGTACATACAGGGCTATAAAGGGTTATTAATAATATAACATGTAATTAAAAATACAATCTTTTTCGTTATTCTCAAATGCAAACTTGACTTTTATCAAAGTAGTAACAGTGTAACTAATTTTAAAACTTGGTCGGAATAATCTGATATTCGCCACCCATGTCAAATCAGTGTCGTTGCGCGCTAGCTCTTTTTCACTTTATTTTTAATACCTGGTTTTCAATAGCTGGCAACTCTAATTTGTGACCATTTTGTATAAAGAAACCTTATCATCATATTAAAAAAAGGTATGATATAAAAAAACATGCATAAAATACGTAATGATCAGCGTATTTTGTTTAAAAAATACATGAACGAAATTTTTGTTAAAAAATTATTTATGATTAATTTATTTAAAAATATTTGCGGCAACTTTTTGACTGATAACTAGGTACCAATGTACTCTCCTATTTTTAAATGTGTGTAAAAATGAGAGTTCCAGTAACCAGGTTATTATCGTAGTGATTTTACGGAATCTTGTACTATACGGAAATAGTTTTTAAAATTAAACGTCGAAATTGACAGAAAGAATGGCAATATTTTATATCCCCTTCATCGAAGACTCCCGTTTTTAAAAAGTATCCTGATAGTACACGTACACAGAGTAATACGTTAGTACCTGAAATCGTTAACCTATTTAGGACATTAATTACTTGCAGGGCGATTCTCTTATCAGTTAGCAATTTAAATGAATCAATTTCAATCTTCATTTTTGATAAATATTTTTGTTTAAAAAAAATTCTTATAATATTTTTAAATTATAAAAAAAGTTATAATAATTATACAAAACGTTCTAGAACCTATATGTAACACATAATATATTATACAATTAATTGTTTTGAGTTTACCTTTCTTGTTCAGAACTTAATCCAGTAATCAATTTTTGGGCTGCCTCTAATCTTTTCATCATTAAATCAGTTTCCTCTTGCAGTTCGATTCTCCTTTTCATTGCAGCAGCATATCTTTCGTTTAGTTGGTTTAATTTATCCTCTAGTTTCTGAATCTCTTTATTTAATTTATCTAAAAAGTTCTTAGCTGCTTGATAATCGGCTTGAAGCTGTTCTACCCTATCCATTTTTGGTTTAACTTCCTATAAAATATGACAATATATATATATATATATATATATATATATATATATATATATATATATATAGACCATTAAGTGTAATTGATATTTTTTAATTAATAATATCTCATTGCCCTTTAACGAAATCCTAAGAAATACCTTGAAGACTTCGCAATATCCTAGTACGGCTTGCACAAATTTCAATAGACCATAACCTGCTTTACTAATATTCTGCATTTCGCCTAATTTTTTGGAATTTTTCATATGAGCTTTGACTGCCTTTTGTTGACTTTGTGTGATAGCATCAACATTCATTTCTTGTAGACTCCGCAAAAAATTGCTATCGGCCATCATTCCCTTTGCGGCTTTCCAGTTGATTTCCCTATAGCCTAATAAATATATAAAATTAGGTGACCAATATATATATATATATATATATATATATATATATATATATATATATATATATATATATATATCATTTTTAGGAATGTAAAATAACGGAAAAAAGGTATATTCGAAGTTAATTTGTTAATATTGTGATATTTTTTTTCACACGTACAGGTAATATTGCTTGTAGTTAAAGACGAAGTAGTTGCTTAAATAAAGGTGAATAACAGAATGTTTATGTACACAATTTTATTCTTTTCTTGTTTATCATTAACAGGTTATTATTATACAATAGTGTCAAATTAGAGACAGTCTTCTGACACAACTTCTATAAGAAGATATGGGTGAGTTAAAAGCGGGATGTTTTACTTGAATATTAACAGAAACTTTAATTTAATCAAGTAAAGAGTTGTCTAAAGCATCTATTATGAGAAATTTATGTAAAATATGTATGTAAGCACTGAGATAATATGCGAGAGTACGTATAACTAAAAGAAGAGTAATGTGTCTCAAATCAGACACGTTAAGATAAGTAAACTTAAAGCGAGATGTGTCTTACCACAGCCACTTTTATTTCCTTACTTGAGTTTTGAAAGAGAATTGATCGTTGGTCGTCGTACAAGTAAGGCCTGTAGATGGAAAACCGGGCATGTCCCATTTTGGTCAAAAGAAAAAGAAAACACCAGGATTATGTTCATTATAACCTATTGTATCAGTCCACAATGAAAATTCGTTGCAAAACAGGCCTTCTACCGTAAAATATTACAATCAAATATTGATTGTAGTTTCAAAAGCGGACAAAGCCCAAACGTCTTGGTTGCAAAATCGGACATCGACGTTGGACCAATGGACTGCAATCACTTACGTAGTGCAGGACGTGTCTGTTTTGGTATTCCCGGCAGCGTGGTCATTACTAGTTTCTAATCCTAATACGTTACAGTGCTTTGTTACAATATTTTAGAAATGAATAAATCCTTTTTAAGTGAGGGTAGCATGGGTTCTGGAAGGAAGACGAAAGTACAGAAAGCATAATAGAGAAGATCTAAAGCTAAAGTTAACATGTAAATATTATAACGATAAAGTGCATGGTAAGCGAATTAATTTTTCGAGAATGCAAAAATTAACCTCAAAAATTGCATTATGTATCAATGAGTCAAAACTCAAAAAACGTACACGAAACGTATTTCAGAAAGCTTTATCTAAACACGATTGACAAAATACAATGACATGATTTAATTTTTTTTAACGGTACCTAAGTCATTTTTGTTTTGTTGTAGGTATTTGCCTAAAGGTTTACCAACATTTCCAAACTGTAAGCATTCAGCAGCAAAATGGAAATGTTCAACACCCTCGATGAAGGATGTCAAACAGTCCCATGAAGATTTTTATAAAACTGCAGATAAACTCACACAAGATCAGTTCATTTCTCGTTTTTGTATAATTCATAAACCAAAACGTCAGCGACCTAGATATGCAACAAAACCGAAGAAAAAACCAGTTTGTTATTTTGTTCGAAAACGAAATTCAGAAGAAGTCTAACTGTGCCGAGATGCTTTTCTGGGATTGCTAGGTATAACCAAGCACCACCTCAATGGTGTTTTAATAATGATGTTTTACCGTTTCCAAGTCGACAGTAATTTAAAAAAAAAGAGGTGGAGACAGAAGAACAGACCTTTATAAGGATAAATTAGAAGCAGTAACAACGTTTATTAAGACATTAAAAGCTGATGAATCTCAATATTACAGAGGTGAATCGGCTATAAGACAGTACCTTCCTGCAGAACTAAATATTACAAAGTTATACAAAATGTATAAACAACAATCTGATGATGCCACCCAAGTCAAGTTCATCTATTTTCATAACGTATTTAGCCAATTCTTTAACGCAGACTTTGGAAGTCCTAAAACAGATGTATGCTCAACATGTATTGAACTAAAGGAACGAATAAAAGTCGAAAATGATCTTGATAAAAAGAAAGATTCGGAAGAAATCTTTGCACGAGCACTAGAGCAATCAAGAGAAGGTGTTAAAATTAACGGCAGAGTTCTAAATAATGTACGATACGCCAACGACACGGTCCTAATTGCAGAGAGCGCACAGGATCTCCAGACACTCTTAGATCGCGTCAGATCGATCGGAGAACAATACGGCCTCAGCATTAACGTCAAGAAAACAAAAACAATGATTGTCTCCAAAACATCCATCCATCCACCCATGGCTTTAAACGTGAATGGTAACATTATCGAAAATGTCGAGAAATTTCGATATCTAGGATGCTGGATAACGAAAGATGTAGATCCAGACATAGAAATAAAATCGCGAATTGAACAAGCAAGAAATGTTTTTAAAAATGAAACAAATGTTTACGTCCCAAACAGTCAATCTCAAAATCCGATACCGAATGCTGAAATGTTACGTTTACAGCACCTTACTATATGGAATGGAGGCCTGGACCTTCAAAATCAACTCACTAAGGCGTTTGGAAAGTTTTGAAATGTGGTTATTTCGAAGGATGCTGAAAGTCCCCTGGACAGCGCATATGAGCAACGAGCAGGTCCTACACAAGATGGGTACCGATAGAGAACTCTTAAAAATAATGAAAACACGGAAAACCTCATATTTGGGATACATATACAGAAATGAGAAATACCAGCTACTGCAGCTTCTTATAGAGGGGAATGTAGAAGGAAAACGTGGTCCTGGTAGACGGCAGGCGTCCTGGTTGAAGAACATTCGTGAGTGGACTGGTTTGGATTCTCAATCTTTAATAAGAAAAGCCAGAGACAGAAATGATTTTGCTGAGGTTATCGCCAACCTTCATTGAAGACGGCACCCAAAGAAGAAGAGAAAAAGAAAGCATTGCAGATTAAACAAGAACTTCATTCAAGACGCGCTAAAGCTTTTTTTTGACCATTTAAAAGAGAAGACTGACAAATTAATGATTTTTTCATACGAGTGTGAAAAGAATTTGGTGCTGCCCAAAGTACCTGACCAAAAAGGCGTACTATCGTCGTCAACTTTATCTATATAATTTTACCGTTGTTAAAGGTTTTTCAAAAGAAAACTTAAACAAAAATAATGTATATGCCTACTCTTGGATAGAATGTGAACCTTACAAAGAATCAAATGAAATTGAGTCAGCAGTATATAATTGTCTGAAAAGGAATCAGCCTGCTATGACTGACTTTCATACTGTACGTCTAGTATCCGATGGATGTCCTGGATAAAACAAAAACTGTACTATATTAACTATATGTGCAAAATGGCTCCAGGAAACTCCCTAAAAGGTAACTGAACTTCAGGTCATATTTCCGGTAACAGGCCATTCTTATATACCTCCTGACCAAGTATTTGGTATCAGTGAGAAAGAATTGAGACAAATAGACACCCTAATAACTTCTGATACATATTATGCAGTTTTTGAGGAGAAGGCAACATTGTTTTTGTTAAAAAACGACTGGATTATCCAGTTTTGAAAAAAAGAAGATAATGCATTCATTAAAGCACCAGTTCATTACATTTCACGATTTCCCAAATAAAACGCCTTATATTAAACCGTACATCCAAAAACAGTATCCTTGCAATGCGAGAAATAAATTATTATTCGTCTGCGTCAAATGCATTGCCTATTACTAAAAAAATGAAAAAAAAAATATCCCAAATTACTCCAGTAGAACTGCAAACTGGTGTTCCACTGAATTTTAAAAGAAGTAGGATATCAAGACATTATTAGGCTGCCATTTTGGTGGTAATGATTGGTCATCTATGCCTGAATGTAATTTTTGCAAAAACATTCTCCATAGTAGTCAAGACCAACACACTACTGAACATAACGATAATGATGATAACAATCCACCATGCCAATATTTAGAAGAAAAATAATATTCCATGTTTAATACAAAAATTGTTAATTTTTAACAAGAAAACGTCTTGTTCATTTTGTCTTTTTAAAAGAATAAACCGGCAAACTAAAAAAATCTCATTATTAATTTTCCCATCACTTGGTCATATAAGTTTCAAAGCAGGACATATCCAAATTTTTGTTGCAAACTCAAACGCAAGTAACCTTAATAACAAAATAATCGAAACTGATGCGTACGACACTCAGGGGGTTGTTGGAGAGCTGAGTCGTGGATAAGTTGAAATAAATGGGTCGGATTGGGGTATCTACAAAATGAAAACAAAGGGATATTTACATAAGTCTCCTGGATCAAAAACAAAAGAATATGGCAGATAAGAATTACCTCCAGCTATTTTCTTTATTGGGACGCCGCTTCGAGAAAAACTTCCTGCTGAAAGAAAAGAAAATTTCTTCTTCCCTAAAATCAAGAATACATACTATCAAAGGTTAGGAGACTTTTCTAAATTAAAACAAAAATGGATCAGAGAAACACATTAAACGTTTATTTTTGTCTCAAACAAACAGTTATCAAAAGTACAGATTGCTCAAGAAGCATACTATATAACATAATACAAAATTAACAAAAACTTACGTGCTTATCTGTTTACAAATAAGATTGCTACAAAAATTTTCGAAATGGTTCCTAGGTTATTTATTAATATGGCCAAAATAGAATATTATGATTAAGGATGTCCTTGTTTATGAAAATATCGTAAAATTTAACCTTATATATGAAATATCTTTTTTATATAATAATCAAAATTAAATTGTTTTACAACAACAGCAGATTTAAGCCAAAATATCATATGTCAACATAACATTGTAAGACAGAATAATTTTTTTTAGCCACGCCTCTAACATAATATAAAACTTTAATTATTACAAATTCTTTTATTTTAATGAAAGCAATTATTAAAAATGTTTATATAACTTGAAAAAATTAATATATTAATTGTTACCTTAATTCACAAACTTTGCACTTAAATTTGAAAAACTTGCTAAATATCTGGGATATCTATCTGGACATATTCTCTAACAGGAACAAGAAAACCATTTCCATACTCAGGAACGAACGATCAAAAAACGTAAATCAGGTTTGATGGCGGAGCAAGCTGACAAAGAAAACGAAAGCTGGTGAAGACACCCTATATAATGATTTTCAAAATGCCATTAGTTTCCGGTCCCTTACACAAATCTTATAATGATTACTCTGTTCTAAAATGCAATTATGCAAAGAGTATTAATTACCTTGACCAGTCTTGAGACATTACACACAAAGAATTAGCTGTGGATTCAAAATCCGCCAAACGTCTTTCTAGTTTCAAATCTTTTGCTTCACTCCTTCTGCGTTAGATTTTACAAATTCAACGCCAAATAATTTCCCCTCGCGTCTCCGGAACCTAAACAAACAATAATACCTCTCGACCCTCGTTCGTAACAACGAACCGACAACAAGACATTTTTTTTCAACCGAAATATTAGGAGACTCGTATGTAAACAAATCGTTTTCAACGACAAAAACATCTTAAAATATTTACTTTTAAATTGGGTAAAAATAATACGCATTCATTGATTATTCTAACGTCCTAGTTTCCTAGTTTTAACCGGAATAATTTTCTACCTTGTAGAACCCTGTCGGTTCTACAACCGACAATGTAACAGAGACAAAAACATCTATATTTTGAAACAACTGAATACAAAACTTAAAACAGAATTTATACTAGTATATAGATAATAAATATAAAACGCTACAATTTAACTGTGACATGTCCGGTTTTGCATCTACACGCCTCAAGTCAGTACAGGAAAGAAAAGTGGTTATTAAATATAATCACCTTTCTGTTGTACAAAAAAGGTTTTTGTAATTTTAAAACGAATATATTGGGAATATTCCACATATACTATTTTACTTTTTAGAATCGGGATGAGGTCAATAGCAGATAACAGTGGAAACTGTTATGTTAGACCAGCAAAAATGTTTTAAATACTTTTATTTTAAGATATTGTTAAGTACTACCCCTTTTTCTCATTAAGTAAAATAAATGTATTCATTAGAAAATATAAATAATTATAATTTAGAATAAGTTGCAAGAGTACTGTTTTTAGTAATCAAATATATTTCGGTACCTACGCTTTATACCATCATCAGTGATAGCTAAAAAGTTTATGAAGAGTTACATTATAATATATAAGTAAAGATTTAACCTACAAATTTAAGATTACGATCATTAAATTTAAATGGTATTTAAAATAATCCTCGCAAAAAACAAACATATCACCATGTTAAGTGGAGTTACACTTTTTTTGACAAACATTAGTTTAAGGAATGAATAACAATAACATTATCACAGGACACTTTAAAAAACTTTATTTTATGATATTGGACACTTTGAAAACTTCATTGCTAGGTACAATGTCAAACTTTTTTACAGAAAGTTTTATTGGCAAAGTTTAAATTTGCCCTGTAAATTGCACTGTCAATTTTTCTTTTAATGAAATCATTAAATAAAAATACAAAAAATGTACTACAGTTTATCCAAATCTCCATTTCACTACAATAGTTAATGTAGTATATAGAAATGTAAATAGAAATAATTAACTCCTTTAAACAAAGCAACTTTAAGCATCTCTTACCTCGAAGTATCAAAACACATTCGCAAATTGTTTGAACGGGCTCGGGTGGTGTTGCAAATGATCTAATCTCAGTTATATCAGATTTATCTAAGTCTGATAGTGCTAGTCTAGCTATTTCTAATGCAGGAAGAGCTTCGGCTAACGCTTCTTCAGCCTCAACTTGTTCTGTTGCGATTATTTTAGCTTGTTCTTCAATCTCCTGACTTTTGAGTGAGGCGACGTTTTTCTTACCGGTAGCTTCTTGTGTATCTATAAATGAAGAATAATGCATATTATATACTATATACATATATATATATATATATATATATATTATATATATATATATATATATATATATATATATATATATATATATATATATATATATATATATATATATATATATTATATATATATATATATATATATATATATATATATATATATATATAGGAAAGTTTGTGCTTGTGAAACGTAGAAAGCTCATTTATCTTGAGAGGGCCATTGAAGGAAATATACAGCCAGGGCTATTGAAGGAAATATACATAGTTGGTGTTAATTTAATTACTATTAATTCTCGTAATAGTTC
This sequence comes from Diabrotica balteata, assembly GCA_918026665.1. Classification (NCBI taxonomy): domain Eukaryota; kingdom Metazoa; phylum Arthropoda; class Insecta; order Coleoptera; family Chrysomelidae; genus Diabrotica; species Diabrotica balteata. Next base: position 68,881,484 of record OU898280.1, on the reverse strand, counting down.
ATTCAAATATTTTGGACATGTAATGAGAGGTCCCAAATATAGATTGCTACAAAATATCATGCAAGGAAAAATAGCAGGCAAACGCAGTCCAGGACGAAAAAGAACCTCATGGTTGAAGAACTGAAGAACTTGCGAGATTGGTATGGTGTAGATACAAGCATGCTATTTAGGGTGGCAGTGAATAAAATTAAAATAGCTATGATGGTAACCAACGTTCTGAAAGGACATGGTACATGAAGAAGAAGAATAGTTCATTGTTTATTTAATTCGCCACATTGGCCTATCTAGCCGGATTTAAACTCATTTGATTTTTATCGTTTGGGGGTTCCTAAGAAACCGAGTTAATTTATTTGCGTCTCTTATCAAAAAATATTAAATTCGAGGCTTGAGAATAATTTGTGAGCTTTTAAAGTGGATAGTTATGGGGGCTTTTAAAAAGGGATTATAGTCGTTTCAATAAAGTATCAAATTTAAAATCGTTGATTTCGGGGTTTTAAAACATATTCTTGTACATTTTCGTGAGTATAATATTATTGGAATTTGTTAGAGATTTAAGACGAAAAACTTGAAGACAAAAATAAAAAACTCAAATTTTTAAGAAATAGAAAAATCTTTAAAGCTTTAAAAGCTTAAAATTACATTCAGGTAATTTTCGATTTGGGTTTTAAAACGCTTTCCGATGTATAGATCCAACCTTTATTTAAAATTAGAGTAGAATAATTAGATTCAAGTCGTGAAGAATTCTTAAAACATCACATAAATATTAATGGTAATATTCTTTCTGTACCAGACGCGGATACGAGGGTTGAAGAAAATGTTCGGGAATTATTTTTGGAACCATTTTATAAAATAAAACTCCTTAGTGCCGAAATATTTTAACCACAATATGAAACTCCAGAACTGTTTAGATCGGTAGTAGTTAAGAACCCTTCAACAATTAGTGTTGGACGAAGGCTCTCGTATTCCTTAAGCCATCTCGCTTATTCGTTATACTTCGTATATTGATGATTTTGTTTTTGGTGCTTCGACTCTCGAAGAAGCACAAATTTTAATTACTATTTAAGTAGAAATAAGCCACAATTAAAGGCTAAAGTACGTTTATTGACGTGTCAATTTCTACTTCGGAAATCGTTCTCAAAATACAAACAGTAAATTAAACAAATTTTGTTTTTTTGTTACTTAGTGAAAAATTCTTGTAGGAAAGAAAAACGAAACAAAAAAGGAAATCTTGCTCGGTACCATTTTGGTTCATGCAATTGATAGTAAGGGGCGTAAAATTAATATTTTCTGGCGGATATTCTCAAGTTTGATTTCATGTAATCGAATGAACTATCTTATAAGTTATGTCGTCCCAGGACCGCAACTCAACAATATTTACAATATCATTTTAAAGTCGTCTACTTTAAAATGCATAATGTATGTCTAAATTGTCAATATAAATGAGTCAGATAAAATTAAATTACTAGAAGAATTTTTTACTAAGTAACAAAAAAACAAAATTTGTTTAATTTACTGTTTGTGTTTTGAGAACGATTTCCGAAGTGGAAATTAAAACGTCAATAAACGTATTTTAACCTTTAATTATGGCTTATTCCCAGTTTAATAGTAATTAATTTAAAATGACGCAAGAAACTAGCTTCAGAACAGCACAAATTTTAGTTGATGAATTAGTCGCTTTCTTAAAGATAGGAGGCTTTGAATTGCAGAAATGGTGTTCGAATCAACCCAAATTGTTGTCGCAATTTCCTGAATCCCATATTAATGCTCATTTTATTAATTTGAGCCCGAAGCAAATGGTCCTTCATTAAAAATCCTTGGTTTGAAGTGGATTGAACAGTCCGACTTGTTTCAATTTTCAGTAAAATTGCAAGACGTCCCTTGTACCAAAAGATCGTTTTTGTCCGAATTAGCTCGAATTTATGATCTTTGTGATTACTTAACACCTATTACCTTTTTTATTAAACATTTAGTCCAACAAATTTGGGCAACCGGTCTTAAGTGGGATGATCGCCGTCCAGCAGAAAAAATTTGTATATGGGAGCAATATATTATTATTTCTTATTATTTTATTATTATCTCTTATTTCACAGTTCAAAATTTCTTGTTTTTTGAATATTTCCTTATGTCCCATCTTAGAGCTTCATGAAAATGTCGATGCTGGTGAAAAGGGATATGCTTGTATAGTTTATATTCGTAATTACTATTTAAATGGAAATAAGCCACAATTAAAGGTTAAAGTACGTTTACTGACGTTTCAATTTCCACTTCGGAAATCGTAAAAAAAACGTTAATAAACCTACGTTAACCTTTAATTGTAGCTAATTCCTATTTAAATAGTAATTACTTTAAAATACCATAAGAAAATAGCTTCAGCTTATATTCGTAGTATTGATACTCATAACCTAGTATAAGTTAATTTACTGTGTGCCAAATCGAAAGTAGCTCCTATAAAACAGATTACTATGCCTCGGTTAGAATGGTTAGCTACTATTCATTTGGTACTATGTCGTTGTGTTACAGTCGTGAAAACATATAATATTTCAAAATGTGTATGCTTGGTTAAATTCTTAAATCGTATTGCACTGGATTAAAAGTTTACCCTCGAGATTCAAAACTTTCGTCGCAAATCGCATTTCGTATATCGAGTGCCATAGTCCAAATTATTCTTGGTAATATATCGTATCTCGAAATATTGCAGCCAACGCGCCTTCGCGAAGCATGCTATCGGCCGCTTTTTTATTAAAATTAGACTGGTTAACAGGTTCTTCGTTTTTGCATAATATTCCATTAATTTTTCCAGAGGTTCCTCCCTCATTGCAGAAAAAATCCTTTTTGGATTTGGAAAGCTTTAGTATTTGTTTCTACTCGTAAGGAACATTTTTTGTCGTTTTTGTTGAAAAATCACTCGTCTTTTACCTCGATCCAAATAATTTTGGCTTTTATGTTGCGATTCGCGTACAACTCTCGTTATAAAAGGTCCAAACAGTCGGGACTCTTGACTTTTGTAGAATTGAAAGACTCGTTGATTATTCTTGTCAAATTTACACAGGAAAAGTATTTTGAAGAACGTTTTCAATCAAACTCTTTTCCAAAACCATTTCGTAAGTTGGGAGTATTCTAAGATAATATTACTCAGTGTTTAAGAGTAGGTGGTGGTGTATCTCAGTCTTGATTATCGTATGAAGCAAAACACCCGTTTTTGTTACCAAAAAAAATCTCGTCTTACTACTCTTCTAGTTCGTCATTTTCATGAGAAGAATTTACATGCTGGATTTTAGAGTACTCAATTTTTGGTTATTCAAAGATTTTGGATAATATTTTCTAAACAAGCCGTAAATTTAATATTGTTCAAATGTATTAGATGTTGAAAACAAACTCCTAAAAACTTACAACCCCCTATGGGTTTTTTGCCTAAATTTCGTCTCGGTGCCATTAAATCTGTTTCGGTTTATGGGTTAGATTACGGTGGACCGTTTTTGATAACCATGTCTCGTTACAGAGGAGTTAGAACTCAAAAGGCCTATTTGTGTTTATTTGTATGTAGCGCTACAAAGGCTTTACATCTTAAATTAGCTAGTGATTTGACCGCGAAAGCTTTATGGCCGCTTTACAACGTTTTATCGCTCGGAGAGGTAGAGTGTCGCAAGTATTTTGTGATAATGGCACTACTTTTTATAGTGTTTGTCGACAGCTTAGTAGCTTTATGCAAAGCGCTCTTGATAAAGAAAATATTAGGCAAGTTTTCACTTGCCCCTCCTGCTGCTCCATATTTTGGCGGTATTTATGAACGCGGAATTCGTACGGTAAAGGAACATATTGTTGGTATAGTAGGGGCACAAATTTTGACCTACGAAGGATTTTATACCGTTTTAACTTTAATTGAATCCGTCTTAAACTCACGCCCGCTTACCCCATTAACCAATGATATTAAAGATCTTAATGCTTTGACTCCAGGACATTTTCTGACTCTTGAACCCTTGACCTCTTTGTCTGTGCCTGATTTTTCGGAGGTATCCTTCAATCGTTTGTCTAAATGGCAGTTGTTACAACGCATCCATAGAGATTTTTGGGATCGATGGCAAAAGGAATATTTGCACACCTTGCAACAAAAGTGCAAATGGTTAGATCCTGACTTTGTACCTAAAATCGGTGCCTTAGTTGTTTTAAAGGAGGATAATTAGGTTTCGTGTAAGTGGCCTCTCTCGCGTCTTATTGAATTACATGAGGGTAAAGACGGCGATGGGTAAAGATGGCGATTATATACAAGAAATAACATGAGACTCGCCGGAAGAATGATCAAGGAAATTACGTTCATACCCAGGAAGAACTAGCTAAAATCTGGGCAGACTATGCTTCATCCCTCTTTGCTGATAATAGACCGAATCTGCCAACTACTAACTTGACCACGGAAAATTTAGCCGGCCCTCCCATTATTCACACCGAAGTGGAGTACGCTATAAAAGTAGCAAAACTAGGCAAAGCCATAAAACTGTTGGAAGATGATAACATCGACATGCTAGTAACAATTTTCAATGCCATATATAACACCAAATACATTCCAACGGATTGGCTTTCTTCTACCTTTATATTGATCCCTAAATCACAAAGAGCGACAAACAACACTTGTTTATATAAAGATATAAGTATTTTAAATTATTTCGACTTAATAAATAAATATTGTAAAATGACGGTATTAGATTTTGATTCGATACAGAGCAGCTACAAGCCGCATACACGTATTTCGACATCTTTAGGTCTCCTCAGTACGGTATAGCAACTACTCCGTATCTAACCAAAATATTTTCCCGTCGTAGACCATAGTTATTAAAAATAACTATGTACAGACGTAACCACGCCATCTAAGAACAAAAAGAGAAATCATACTATTTCTACCTGGCAAAATTGAATTCAAATATAAGCCACCGTGCTTCCTAAAACTTGCGAAGCAAAAATCTTGATGAATAAATCGGCAAGGGAATCTAAAATTGCATTCCAAATGCCGTTCATCATGGCCAATATTCGTAGTAAATTCGATTTCTGGTACTCCAAACGAAGTAAAGAAATAAAACACAATGACGGTATTAGATTTTGATTCGATACAGAGCAGCTACAAGCCGCATATACGTATTTCGACATCTTTAGGTCTCCTCAGTACGGTATAGCAACTACTCCGTATCGAACCAAAATATTTTATGAACGGCATTTGGAGTGCAATTTTAGATTCCCTTGCCGATTTATTCATCAAACTGTTTGCTTCGCAAGTTTTAGGAAGCACGGTGGCTTATATTTGAATTCGATTTCGCCAGGTAGAAATCGTACTATTTCTCTTTTTGTAAATAAATATTGGACTCACGAGAATTCTCCACCGCTATGCGAAGCATTTCGAAATACTACAAATAAATATACTGAACTTATAGTTGCAAACAAAGTAGTACATTTTAAAGATTTCTTTAAGTTACTGGATCAAGTACATATAATACAACCTATTTATCATGAGAACTCTTTAATAAGTCGTATTGTTTTAAACAACTATCTGACAAATTGCCCAAAATCTGTTTGTATTTATACAGACGCATCTAAAAGTTCAAAGGGTACTGGTTGTGCCTTTTATATTCAAGATAAATTTATAGGAAAAATTTTTAAGCTGCCCACAAATTTCTCTATTTTTAGTGCTGAGGCTGTGGCCATATATGAGGCTTTAAATTATTTTAAATTGGCATCGTATAGTTCAGCAGTAATTTTATCTGATTCATTATCTGTACTTACAGCTATTCAAAAACCTCAACTACCCTGTAGTACTTCTAATCCATACATTTTTTTTTAATTAAAAACTGCTTATTTGAAATTAATATATACACCCAAAAAATATAATTGATGTGGATCAAAGCACATTCAGGACTTACATATAATGAACACGTAGACCAGTTAGCAAAAAATTCCATCGTTTATGGAATACTTACCAACTATCAACCTTGCATTATAGATGCTTTTGCTTTTTCAAGAACTAAACAAATGAACAACTGGAGAGAACACTGGAAAAAGTACTGTAGTATTTCAACAACACAATACAGTTTGATACAACCAATTATTGAAAAACAACCTTGGTATAAGAATTTCGTCCTCCCTCGCAAATACATAACTACCATCAGTAGACTTAGATTTGGCCATGTATGTTATCCTGTACATTTATTTAAAATAAATATATTAGATTCGGATATTTGTCAAGAATGTCAGATTAAAAATGACTTAAACCACATATTTTTTGAATGTCAAAAGTATAAACAACCCACCAACAACCTAATTAAAAGAATGATAGACAAGAACATCCCTCTTCCTGTTAATATTCTCTTTCTACTATCACTCAATGAGAAGAAAATGTATAACTACTTGATAACCTTTTGTCTGATAGTAAAGTATACCTGTAATTAGTAAGATTTGTAACCTATGTTTAGAAAAAATTCATGAACAAAATATTAAAAAAAAATAATTAAACAAAAGTTCAAAAAAAATAAAATAAAAAGAATATAAAAAAATACTTAAAAAAATAGATTTAAAAAGAAAAAAAAATTAATAAAAAAAAAAGATTATAAAAATACATTAAAAAAAAGAAGAAAATAAGAAAAAAAAAATAAATAAAAATATACTAAAACAATCACTAAGAGGATATAAACCTTCGAGATGTTGAATTGGGTTTATGTCTTACCATAGTGAAAAAAATGTATTACCATAGTTATAGTTATTAACATAGTAGGTAGATATCTTTATTTTTATTTTTTTTTATTTGTAAGATGTATACACTATGAATTTCTAATGTCGTCTCTCAATAACTAAATTATAATAAAGGTATGATATAGTATTTATTAACATAGTATTTACATTAGCTTAGCTGTTATTATTATTATATTAATCATGTTTCACTAATTGACATATTTAAATTCTTTAAAAAAAACTTATGTTGATGGAGACTGGCTGAATGATAATTGTCCAAGCCAAGAAAAAAAAAAAAAAAAAAAAGAAATAAAAAAAATATTATTAAAATATAAACTATTAGAAAGATTTTTCCAGGAACGATGTAATTTTATTAGGAGATTCTATGTTACAAATGTGTGAATGGGGTTAAGATTAAAGTATTAATGATATCTTACTTGCGTTTATTTCTGTCAACATAGCTTCACATTCTGTTGTGGCTTGGGCAACGCGAATTTTTTGTTTGGCTAATTGCTTGTTTAATACATCCAGTTCCACAGTGGCTTCTTCAATTTTTTTTAACCCGCTTTTCAAGCGTTCACATTGCGAATTTATATAGTTGCCCTTCTCATCCAGTAACCTAATTCAAATAAAATTATAAATAAATTTAAGACGTATATAACAGAATATTATTGAATATAAAACTCTGTTAGAAAATTCACTAAATATAAATAACTTATATATAAAGAAGAAAAATCGTGTTTTTACAATGGTGACAAATAAATTTTTACACAATTTTAAAATTACGAAAAACTGATTACTCAAATTTGTTAAATTCTGAAAATTCTGTCAAATAAAAAGGTGTAAATGCGACGTTGCACCTTCAGCCTCTTCCCTTAGAAGTAGAAGCTTTTGTAGTTTCATGTTATCGATGTATCAAAACTAAAAACATTTTTTTTTTGTAATAAAAATATAAAACTTTATAATAAATTAAAATTATATATTTATTCAATGCAACTTTTACAAAAGATATTTGAATGATAATAGCGCATCGACACCAACCACCGGCGACAGCTGTAAATCTGAAAATCTACGCTTGCCCCGGGCGCGCTCAGACAACAAAATTACAGTACAATACACTGGTTTTAAGATTGACTGTAAGCGCGCTCGAGAATTAAAAGCTAACGACAAGTAGCATGAACAGCAGTCAAAGCAAGGAAGTAAGATGCATACGCTTAACTGACAACGACAATTGAAAATGCCGATTCTCAACCTTAAAAACTAATTCCAATCCAGACATTAGCGGTAAAAGACGTTACCAAAAATAAAAATAAAACCCCTTCCCCGAAGAGGCAGGAGCCTAAAACGGGGTCTCTCTTAACAGAGAGAAATAGACGATAACGATAACACTTCTAGCCACTCTTACTCAATTCTTATCCTCACCTCCAAGAAGTGTGACTTAATCACACGGGTGGACCCTGACAACCTTGAACAACCCTACCAGAGATTGGGTAACCAACCCCAGTGGAAAGTTGGGTCAGGAACGACGAGAGATGGAGAAATGGTCTTTTGAAAAGGGGGTTAGGCATAGGGCTAACAACCCTATCCTAGAAAACACACATGTTTCGAATGTTCAAGAAAAGAAAATCGGACTGATCAAACGACGACGACTGCGCGATCCCTATACAGATCGGGAGCCCTCCAAAATCTGCTCGGTGAACTGAATATATATGACATAGATATAACAGCTCTGCAGGAAATGAGATGGACTGGGAGTGCCACCATTGAAAAAAGACACCACAATATATTCTACAGTTACTACGCTAAAGACACTAGGTACTGGCTTTATTGTAAATAAAAAGGTTAAACACCTCGTAAGAGACTGTCGTGCTATGAACTCTAGAATGTGCATCCTGAGACTAAGGAAAACATTTTTTATTTATAGCATCTTAAATGTGCTTGCCCCTACAGAGGAAAAGCAAGACGATGTCAAAGAAAAATTCTATGAAGAACTAGAAGCTGCATACCATTCATGCCCAAAGAATAACATCAAAATTATTTATGGTGATCTCAACGCAAAAATAGAAAAAGAGCAACATACCTACCAACTATAGGTAAGCACAGACTTTTTCAGGTATCCAATGACAATGGCATCAGACTAATAAATCTAGCAACTTCCCTTAACATGGTCATTGCCAGCACATGCTTCCAGCGAAAAAATATTCATAGGGGAACGTGGAGATCTCCCGATGGGGTCACAGTAAACATGATCAATCATGTTACTATTGACTCTAGACATCACTCAGATGTAATACGCGTATGCAGCAGAAGAGGGACAAATGCAGATACCTAGTGTAAAGTAGAATAAGAGCCAGAATCTCAAACATTAAAAAATAAAAGGGATCCAAAATTGAAAAATATGAGATAAAAAACAAAATACAAAGAATATATAAAAGGAAGGCTAGAAAATAGACAAAAGTACGAGGTTATAAACAGAGAATGAGAAGCGTGTAAAAACATCATACAAGACGCGGCAAAAGAGACCCTGAGCCTACAAAAAAGCCCATATTAACTGAAGGACAGTGATTCGATGAAGAGTGTCGTAACATAACAAATAGAAAAAATAATACATATTAACGACTACAACAACGACATAGAACACGAAAGGCAGAGGAGGAATATATAATGCTTAGGAGGGAAGGGAAGAAAATACATCGCAGAAAGAAAAGAGAACACATAGAAAAAAAACTCCAAGAAATGAAAGAACTAAATAAACCATTATAAAACAGAAAATTCTATCAAAAACAAATATAGAAAAGAATTTAAACTAAGAACAATGAAGTGTAGAGACAAAGAAGAAGATAGATATAGTAACTCAACAGAGTGAAATACTACAAAGATGGACAGAATTCTTCAAAGGAAAGTTTGAAAAAAACTAGGATCAACTATATGATGGAATTATACTGGATCAAACGGATACCAGAGAAACAACCCCCCTTCAATAGCTAAAATGCAAGAAGCAGTTACCAGACTGAAAAACAACAAGTCACTGGATTAGACAACATTGGCGCAAAATTAATAAAGGAAGGTGAAGACTCCCTATTGAATACGATACACAAACTAATAGTGAACATATGGAATAATAAACAACTGCCACAAAACTGGAATACCAGAGTAATTATCCCACTACATAAAAAGGGAGATTAGCTTCAATGCAAAAACTACTGGGCAATAACGCTACTGACTGTGGCATATAAAAATACTGTTAAATAAATATTGTGTATGACCGATTGAGACCATATGCGGAACAAATAGTTGGGAATATCAATGTGGTTTCCGCAGGCAGAAGTCCACAATAGATCAGATCTTCGTCTTGAGGTAAATCTTGGAAAGGATTAGTGAATTTAATATAGACACATAGAGACACATAGACACACTTAGACACATATAGTAGGGGGTAAAGGAAAATGACATATGGCGCAGAAGATATAACTTTGCAAACGCCAAAACATATAATGAGGCAAACACCAGTAGGGAGAAGGTCAAAGGAAAGACCCAAACTTAGATACATGGAACAAGTGGAACAAGATTTGAAAACACTTAAAATTACCAACTGGAAAAACAAAGCAAAGAACAGAACAGAATGGTGAAAAATCCTAGAACAAGCCAGGACCCAGAAAGGGTTGTCGAGCTACTGATGATGATGACAATTGACATCTTGTACGAGATTTTTTGTCTTTTTCGCATCCACAGGCTTTACACCTTCCACGTCTTGGACTTTAATTTGCATTTTCACTTATTCCAGCTACTGCATGTAAATTTATTTGGATTTTTTGTAGAACGTTTGTTTTCATTTGGGTAGTTCGGCATTTTTCTGTTAAATTATATGCCAATTGTTTTATAGAAAGCCTTCTTTTATGTAGTTTGTTCCTATTATATTGAGGATTTACATGCATATATAACACATACGCATTAATTACCGCCAAATCTAAAATATCATAAAATAAGCAAAGTGGCCACCTTCTAGTTCCTCTTTTGCAGGTATAAGCTGAAGCTTATTTATCTGTTGTACCTACACCTCCTTTGGTTCTATTGTGTTCTAAAATAATGTCTGGTTTCGTATATTCTTGCAATGACACCTGTCATCTTAATGCATCGAGGACAAAATAATAACAGATTTACCATTTTTATCACTATTTAAAACTAAAGTCATATTCTTCTGAAAGCCAAAAATTTATGATAGGGCTTCTTTAATTATATTTGGTAGAAATTCAATTGGAACAAAAGTTTTGTTTTTTCGGAATGTTCCAATTAGTGTTAGTTTACGTTTTAATAATTCAGTCGCTAAATGGAAGTCAGTAAAACAATTATCGGTGGTTATGTTTCGCCTTGAATTCTAAACATCTTTTATAAGTCGTAAAACCACACGTCTGTCCTGATGTACGTGATGGGGCTGATTTTCTCCTTTTTATGTATACACTTCTGCACAATATACATACGCAGTTTTGATATCAAATAAAAGACATAATTTAATTCCATATTTCCCACGTGGTTTTGTTGGAATATACTGTCTGAAGGGAAACTTGACTCTAAATGGTACAAGTTGTTTGTCGACAGTGAGGCTTTCATATAAAACAAACATTTTGAGAAGTTGCACTACAAATAAGTCAAAAAAACTTCTAATTGGAGCTAACTTGTCTTGCCTCTGTCGAATAGGTCTATCCTCTTTATTATCAAATTGCAAAAAGCCGCTGATGTTAAAAAATTGTTTCAGAGATATAGAAACTCTAAAAATGGGCCTAATATCAGAATTGCTCCAAAGTTCCTGCAGATATTCTCCGGCACCTTTATGAACACTAGCCAGAAGAAGTAAACCTTGAATAAAAATGCAAAATTTCAAGTTAATTTATTTTATAACTGAATTGAAAGTATTTATCTATGAAAGCTTCTAACTCTTCCAGTAAATTTCGTTTACAGTTAACAATTTTTCATTACATATAAAACCACGTTCTCTGTTAGTTTCCACTAAGAGAGAATTGAGCATTTCATCAGTAGAAAACAATCTCATTGAAGATATAGCTTCATCGGTAATTCGTTAAGTCACTCCAATTAACTCGTTAACCAATCAGGTTAAGTCACTAAATATAAAATCTAAGAAAATTAACTTGTTTCAAAACTTGTTGTAATAATATAACGACTCCCATATAAGTACTAATAATAATTTTTATTGAAATGTAACATACTAATAATCTTAAATTTGTATAAGAAAATTTAATAAAAATGAAAAGCGTTTTTTTAATGCGTTTAAACAAGGAAAAAATGACTTATGCTAAGTGTCCACTGAACTAAAAAATAAAACAACGTTTAAACAAAATTGTTAGTTTATATAATTATCAAAATCTTCAATGTCGTTATTAGACTCAAGTTGGTCGATCATTGAAGTTGAAGGTCGAGGATTAGCCTTGTGTGTTACTGGCAAATTTTTATAAAATTCGTGGTAGTGCGGTGGAATGTAAGGAAGCAAATCAAACATGTGTTTTTTTTAAGTCTTTGACAGGTCTGCGATTTGGGTAGAGTTGCTCCTGAACAATATTAAACTCCACCTAAAAGAATTTAGGTGGTCATCCCTTTCCGGACTTGTTTGCAATGTTTATCTCGTTAAATGGAAAATCTTCTTGCAGTGTTTCTTTATAGAAAATAGATTCCGGTTTATTTTTGTAATATTAAGGCCATTTTATGTTCAACCAATTAACTTTTCCGCCTGTAGTATCGATTTTTCTATTAATGATGCTATTTTCCAACATTCTTGTCGAAAGAAATTCTTCACGTTTCATTTCAATTATTTGAAATGAATTAGTCTTTTTAGCAGTGGCAACTAAATTAATCCAATCGTCAGGACCATAAATAAACTCTTATTTCTTTGCCTTTTTCTCAATAACCCCAAAATCTGCATCATTCGGAAAGTAGCTATGACCTGAGGTGAGAAATTTATGGTCGATTGAAGTAGCTCTCATTTCAGGGTCTTGTACAGGTGTAAACAGTGATAGATATGGTTTAATATTGCGGTTCTGGCCTGTACAGAGCAGTCCGAATACAAAATCATATTATCACAATTTCTTGCATTCATTTTTAAATGTTTTGTCAGGCAGGAGGCAACTTCTTGTGAACCTCGAGATCCCTCTGTTTCGTCCCACATAAACATGTACCCCTTATTGTCGTTAAAACTATGTATTCCCAAATTGTAAACATATAGGTTCATCTTGTAATAAGCAACAGATGTACTTAGTTTGGGAAAAGGTAAAGCTTTTTGTAGACCGAATGTAAGAACATAAATATTTTCATCAGCTAAATTTTTATCTTTGTTAAGCGAATCTCTCGCTAGTTTTGCCTTTCTGAGATGAATTTCTTTATCAGTTTTTGCTTTATGTATATCTTAGTCATTATTCCCAAATCTAATGGTATTATACAAAGAATCAGATAACTGACAGGTATCTTTAGATGAAGGTTTGAAGTAAAGATTAAAATTTGAAGAGAAAACATGATAGTACATTGTTTCTTTGACTGATTCTGAACCTTCCTGTTCACATTTGTCTTTATAAAGTTGATACATCTTTCTAATATTTAAATCTGGATTTAAATATTTTCCATCTAGAGCATCACAAAGTGTATAGTGGCTCTTATAGCAAGGAAAAGATTTGATGTGTTCCTTGATTTTCGTGACGTCTATTTTATTGGTTGGTTCTTTGTGACCTCTTTTGTGTATGCAAGAAGCTGACCTCGTACTACAAGACAGTTTATAGATCCGCCCCTCACTCACTTGAAAGGTATCTTTAAAAAATTTCTTAAACACACGAATGGACAAGTCTGTAGTAGTTAAGTAATACTTTACTGATTTTAATCTTGGCGCTCTTGATCCATTTCTGAAGCGACGTTTTTAAACAGAGCTGTTATGAATCAGTACTCGAAGATAAATGTTCCGCTTTGTATTGTCAGCTAACTTGTAAAATGAGTCCAAAATGAGTTGTCGTTCTTGGAGTGTTATATTGGAAAAACAAAGTCGTCTACATTTAGAATCAACATTTTTAAATGATTTGCCAGGTATGTTCAGGAGTTGAAGATGGCGCTGTAAGTGTAGGTTGTGTTAAGTTGGCTCCTATATATAGTTGTGAAAAATAGTGATAATTGTTTGTTAATAGTTAAAATTCATCGTATTTATTGTTCATTAAGTCAAGATGAATGAAAATTTAAGAAAAACCCGTCGACAACAGAAGCCCAATACGTCGGATCCGGAACATCTTGAAAGTCAGGTTAAGCAGCTAGAAACCGACGTAAAAGGTGGCCTTGAGGAGATCAAGTCGCTTATTGATCAAAATGCGGAAGCGGGTTCTACATCTAATCCCAACAATAATAATCTCTTGGACAGAATTAAAGAGCTTGAAGAGAATTTTCAAAAATCCCTTAATGATATTAACAGTGAAATAGAAAAATTAAGACATAAGTGTAATTCCTCCGAGAAAAGGATGGAACACAATTATCAGAATTACTTGCTAAACGGTCTCGTGTTTAATAATATTCCTGAGAGTGAGACAGAACAACTACATCAACACGTAGTAAAAATCATTAATAATAAATTAAATATACAAATATCCGAAAATGACATTAATTATTGTTATCGGTTAGGTAAAAAACAAGATCCAATTGTCGGTCGAACTAAAGTACGACCAACGACAGTGATGTTTGTAAACAGATGGAAACGAGATTTAGTGTTAAAAAATAAATCAAAATTAAAGGGCAGTGGATTAGTTGTAATGGAACTTTTAACAAAGGAAAATCAAGCTGTTTATAAATACACGTGTAATAAGTTTGGTTACAAGTGCTGCTGGTCGTGGAAAGGCCAAATTTTTGCAAGTGTAGGTGGTGCAAAGAAACATATTACCAGCTTGGATATGGGAGATTAAAATTTAGACAAATCAACCTGTGAGTAAAAATATATTTGTTGCTTTGTGGCTATTAACAAAATGTTGAGTTGTGGGGCCAACTGAGTGCTATTTTTGACAAACAAAAACACAAACGTAGAGTTCTAGTTTTCTTTTTATTTTGTTTTCTTTTTAATTAATTGTTTTCTGCTATTGTTATTGTAAAAATAAATATAAAGTTCTACAAATTTAAATATTATGCCTCTATCTATGAGTATGAAATAATTATTACTATAATATTACATTCATAAATAATTTGTTTCTTATATTATGATTACTTTTGGTCATATTAACGTAAGATCACTAACTGCACATTTTATTGAATTCAAAAACTGTGTCCTTTTAAAAAATTTTGATATCTTGGCAGTTAGTGAAACTTGGCTTACAAATTTCATTACCGATAAGGATATAGGTATAGATGGGTATAATGTGATAAGAAGAGATAGAAATGGAATTGGGGGAGGTGTGGCATTTTATATCAAATCTCAAATTAAATATAAAACTCTACTAACAAATAGTAACAGTATTGAACACCTTTGCTTATATACTATCTAATATTATACCTTATTATAATATTATAATAAAATATACTATCTAATATTATACCTTTGGTTGAAACATTATATTGTGCTGGTGACTTTAATGTTAATTTATTAAATAGGGATTGTCCTGATACTAAGATTGTTTCTGATTTTTTTGAAACAATGGGGTTACATCAAGTCATAGATCAACCGACTAGAATTACATCTAGTACTGCAACCCTTATTGATTATATGTTAACCACTAAACGAAATTCGATTCGTGATATTGCCGTAGAATATGTTGATTTCAGTGACCATAAGTTGTTGATATCCAAAATAAACATAGAAACTAAAAAGAAAGAAGTTGTTTATAAAACTGTCAGAAACTTTAGGACAATAGATCATACCATATTTTATAAAGAATTACAGTCTCTACCTTGGCGAAATATTTTTGATATTGAGAGTATTGACGATAAAGTTGAATTTCTTACAAATAATATAATATGCTTACTGGATCGTCATGCTCCCTACGTAACTTATAAAATTTCGAAAAATTATGCACCGTGGATGACTGATACTTTACGTATTATGAAAAGAGAAAGGGACAAAATACTAAGTACGTACAAAAAATACAAAAACATGCAAACTTGGGAGGAATACAAAACGATTAGAAATATGTTTACTTTAGCTGTCAGAAGAGAAAAAAAAGCCTTTTATTCAAACAAATTGGATAATAAAAACGGGAGAGATCTTTGGGATTCTTTAAAAATGATAGGTCTTGGTAGAGATACTGATAATTCTAAGCAACTATCAGAAAATTTAAGTGATATTTCTGCAATGAATGAATACTTTATAAATTGTATTCCTAATATGAATCCTGATTTAACAATTAACAACTTTTATAATAATAATTTTCGTGTGGACATCGGTGCAAATTTCTCTTGTGTCCAAGAAAGTGACGTTTTAAATGTCATTAAAAGTATCAAGAGTGCTGCTACTGGATGCGACAAAATAAATATACTAACAATTAATATGTGCCTTCCGTTTTTATTACCGTATTTAACGCATATTATCAATGTTTGCATTATAAGAGCAGAGTTTCCATCGATGTGGAAAGTTGCTAAAATTGTACCGATACCGAAAACTAATAATCCGACAGGTTTTAATGAAATACGGCCGATTAGTATACTACCTACTTTTTCAAAAATCCTAGAGAAAATTTTAAATCAGCAACTACAGGTTCACTTAGATAAACATAAAATTCTGCCAGAAAATCAGTCCGGTTTCAAAAAGGATCACAGCTGCACTAGTGCCCTTTTAAAAATAACTGATGACATATTTGGTGGTTGCGATAATGGCTTAATTACAGTGCTGATTCTTTTGGATTATTCCAAAGCTTTTGATACGCTTGACCATTCTCTGTTGATTTCAATGTTTAAGTATATTGGTATGTCTAAGCAGGCATCTGATATGCTATTCAGTTATCTCAATAATAGAAGTCAAGCTATTCATTACAATGGTAAGACATCAAACTATCTTAAAACAAATAAAGGGGTACCACAGGGCTCTATATTGGGTCCCAAATTATTTAGTATATATACTTCAAACTTTCCTGCTCATTTTCTCTTCTGTAATCAGCACTATTTTGCTGATGACACTCAGATCTACTTATCCTTTAAGCCTGATGAGTTTAAACAGGCAGTGGCTGCAATTAATTATGATTTAGAAAGAGTTTCTCACTTTTCTTCTAGCCATTGTCTTCGGCTTAATAACAATAAATCTGTAGGTATAGTTTTTGGTCCAGTGACACAAAGAGAAATATTTCTGAAAGATTTTGCTCATATGATCACCATTGATAATTCTTCGATAGAATTTAAGGCAACTGTCAAAAACTTAGGCTTACATATAGATCATAACTTAAGATTTGGTGATCATGTGAACAAGTGCTTGCAGAAAAGTTATATAAATTTGAAATTTATATTTCAATCCCGTCATATATTGACCAAAGACTTAAAAAAATTGCTGTGTGATACCTTGGTGTTATCACATTTTAACTATTGCGATTCTATTTATAATTCATGTATTACAGAACGTGATAGTTATCGAATACAAAAAATGCAAAATTCCTGGCTTTCGTTTGATACATGGTATCCGCAGAAATCAACCAATAAGTTACAAACTTAAAGAAACAGGTTGGTTAAGTATGAAACTCAGACGACATTTTCATTCAGCTTGTCAATTCCAAAAAATTATTATTTTTAAAACCCCACCATATCTCTATAATAAAATAAAATTCCGTACTGATGTACATAATATTAACATCAGACATAAAAACACCATTTATATCCCTTATCATCGTACACAGAACTATAAGCGATCTTTTTCATATCATATAGCTCAAGTTATGAATAATTATACCACGGCTCTTAATTTTACTCAGAACAAATTTAAAAAGTTCGTTTTTGAGAAATTACGACATACTTCATAGGTAAGGTTTGATAATATAAATAATTATGAGTAGAACTTACATTTAGCGCGCATATTAATTGAATGCTAGATTAATTATTTTATATTTTCCTACATTTAGTTAACTAAAATTTATTTAATTTACATTTTGATTTTGATTTCGTTTTTATATAAATATTAGTACTATTAATTGGTTACAATTCTAGATATTTTTTATTATTTGTTTGCCCAGGTTAGCTGAACAGACAGGATGTGTCAGTGCTTCTCACTGTACATTTCCTGAACTGAAACTCGCCTGGAGCTTTTGAATATTAATTTATGTAAATAATATTATGTGATGAATAAAGGCCTTTATTATTATTATCCAGATTTAGCCATACGGCTCACACTCCCTCTAAGGGGAAAATTCACTCATCCCAGATACCTACGGTATCAAAAGGATTGAGCTCTGGTGGAACTCTTTCCATGTTATCGAGTCCTAGGTGACTTGGTACGTCGGTGTATCTCCTAAAAATTTTCGCACGCATCTAGACGTCGAAAGTAGCACAGCTTTCTGCATGACCTTATATAGATGTTCATTTAGACCCAGCTTTTTTATGTTTTCTAGGAGGTTCTTCGGAATGACTCCAGTGGTAGAAAGAATAATCGGTATCGTCTGGGTACTTTCCATTCTCCATTGTCTTCTTATTTGTATTTCCAGATCTCTGTACTTGGCGATCTTTTCGTTGTACTTAACACGCAGGTTATTGTTGTTAGGTATCGCCACATCGATTAGAGTTGTTTGTCTTGTTAGTTTATTAACTAGCACGAGATCTGGTCTATTATGTGCTACAGTTTGGTCTGTGAGCACAGTACGATCCCAGTATATATAGGAACGTATTGATAATATGGGAGATGGTTTGTTTGTAGAAGTCCCAGTTTAATAGCTATCTCTTGATGGAGGATCTTCCCTACTGAGTCATGCCGTTCCTTATATTCAGTTGCAGCAAATGCCTGGCAGCCTCCGGTAAGATGTTGGATCGTTTCTTGGGCTTGACATCCATATCGGCATTTGTCGTTTTGGACCTGAGGGTCTTTGACAATATATTTCAGGTAATTTTTGGTTGGTATAACCTGATCCTGAATGGCGAGTAATGAACCTTCTGTTTCAGGGAACATCTTTCCTGATGTCAGCCAATAGTTCGACGCTATATTGTCGACATACTCTTGACTGACTTCATTTGGATGTCGCCCGTGCAGAGGTTTACCCATCCAGATGCGCATTTTTTTCGTTCTTAGTAAGATGGTTTATGCGCATTTCTTGTTCCCTCAGGTTGATCGGTGTTGTGTCATCTACTGCGCAAATCGCGCGATGAAGAGTAGATGTCTCCGCCTGCACCTGAAAATAAGTTCTTAAATTATTAATCTGTTTATCTAATTGTTCGCTTATATCAATAAGTCCTCGTCCTCCTAAATACCGTGGTAATGTCGTTCTTTCTACTGCACTTCGAGGATGGTGTTTTTGTGCCTTTGTGAGGTGTGTTCGTACTTTATTATTCGTATTCCAGATTTAGCCATACGGCTCACACTCCCTCTAAGGGGAAAATTCACTCATCCCATATACCTACGGTATCAAAAGGATTGAGCTCTGGTGGGACTCTTTAAATGTTATCGAGTCCTAGGTGACTTGGTACGTCGGTGTATCTCCCAAAAATTTTCGCACGCATCTGGACGTCGAAAGTAGCACAGATTTCTGCATGATCTTATATAGATGTTCATTTAGACCCAGCTTTTTTATGTTTTCTAGGAGGTTCTTCGGAATGACTCCAGTGGTAGAAAGAATAATAGGTATCGTCTGGGTACTTTCCATTCTCCATTGTCTCCTTATTTGTATTTCCAGATCTCTGTACTTGGCGATCTTTTCGTTGTACTTAACACGCAGATTATTGTTGTTAGGTATCGCCACATCGATTAGAGTTGTTTGTCGTGTTAGTTTATTAACTAGCACGAGATCTGGTCTATTATGTGCTACAGTTTGGTCTGTGAGCACAGTGCGATCCCAGTATAGCTTGTAGTTCTCATTCTCAAGCATACTCTCTGGAACGTATTGATAATATGGGAGATGGTTTGTTTGTAGAAGTCCCAGTTTAATAGCTATCTCTTGATGAAGGATCTTCCCTACTGAGTCATGCCGTTCCTTATATTCAGTTGCAGCAAATGCCTGGCAGCCTCCGGTAAGATGTTGGATCGTTTCTTGGGCTTGGCATCCATATCGGCATTTGTCGTTTTGGACCTGAGGGTCTTTGACAATATTCGTATTATTATTATTATTATTATTATTATTATTATTATTATTATTATTATCCAGATTTAGCCATACGGCTCACACTCCCTCTAAGGGGAAAATTCACTCATCCCAGATACCTACGGTATCAGAAGGATTGAGCTCTGGTGGGACTCTTTCCGTGTTATCGAGCCCTAGGTGACTTGGTATGCTGGAGTATCTCCCAAAAATTTTCGTACACATCGAGATGTTGAGAGTAGTACAGCTTTTTGCATGGTCTTGTAGAGATGTTCATTCAGACCTAGCTTTTTTATATTTTCTAGGAGGTTCTTTGGAATGACTCCAGTAGTAGAGAGAATAATAGGTATTGTCTGGGTACTTTCCATTTTCCACTGTCTTCGTATTTGAATTTCCAAATCCCTGTACTTATTATTATTATTATTATCAGATTTAGCCATACGGCTCACACTCCCTCTAAGGGGAAAATTCACTCATCCCAGATACCTACGGTATCAAAAGGATTGATTATTATTATTATTATTATTATTATTATTATGTTCTTCCGGTTTCTGTTCACGTAAGCTTTCCCACTATACCGTCGAACTGCGTTAACTGTCCGTGTCCATTCTGTTGGATTTCTTTTGCGCTTTCTCCCTTTTGTCGAAGATTCTACCATAACGCCCCCTTCATTTTCAATCACAATATTTTCTGCTCTAAGATTATCGGCAGGTAAATTGGAAACATCTGAAACAAATTTCAGTGGTCAAAGCGTGTAAAGTCAAACACAATTTTTTTTATTTGAATATGATGTAATTTCAGTCACAATAATAACAAAAAGAATTATTTTGTGTTTATCTTTAGTAATAATTTTAACATTTAATCTATTGTGAACAGAAAAAGCATAAAACACATTTCCGTAAGAAATTATTCCCGACTTTTTAGGTTAAGTTACTTACTTGAATCAGATAAATTATTTCCATTGTTAGGCACATATTCTGATCCACTATCCGAGTAAGGATCATTTTCTTCTAGTTCTAATGGTAAATCAACTGTATTTTCATTTATTATTACCGATAAAAAGCGTGAAATAAAACTCAAATCAAACAGTGACACGCCGAGATGACTTACACTAATTGACTTCCGATAATTTTTCAGTTTATTTCTGACGCTAAATAAAGTACCGCCATCTGTTGGTTTTACTGTCAAGCATTGACTTCGGCGTTTTGCCTGTAGAAAGTTTGAACTGTAAGAAGGAATCTTCGGTATATAACTCAATTTATAGTGAAAAGTGACTTACACTAATTGGCTTCTGAGCCCTCCATATCTGGTGGGACCTGGCACAGGATTTAGTATATTGATGGATCTAAACAATATACAACGCAATTAGTAAAACCCCCAAATTTGGTAAGATAATATGTGTAGCACTTGAGCCACCACTTACACGTGACTGAGGTGGTAAATATTTGTTCCAAATTGTGCCATCGCGAGCAGTATATTGTAAATCTTCTTGTTCAGGAACTTCTATTTCATTTTCCGAATTTTCGCTTTCATCTTTCTCATCATTAACTATAGGAACATGATCTTTTTCAGAAAATTCGTTATCTACTAACTCTTCATCACTAGTGACGGTTTCTAAATTGGTAGATTCATCTTCATTTTATAAGTCTTCTTCAAGAAGTTTTTATAATTCCTCTTCTGTGAGTCCTCTCCTGGAGCTCATTTTTCAGTAAGCGCTGATTATTCTGTTTTTCACAAATGTACACCACACTCTCTCAACTCTAAACTAAAAGCGATCAACTCTGGTACAACACTAAAGATCCTCGACAAACGCTTCCAAAAATAGAACCCACAAAACCTAATCACCCTTTTCAATAAAATAAACTAAACAAGCATCACGTACATTTGGAAACACTTCTGGGTACAGGTGGACCCATAAATAATAGATGTGTTTCTTTTATTTCAAAGAAAACCTAACTGATATTTCAAAACTTAAATACGTTATAATGTATATAAACCTTATCTTAAGGATATCATGAAACATCACGTCTGAAATTTACGATATAATAAAAATATAAACATTTGAATTTTACTACTGGTTCCAGGTGTATCCAGAGACAATACAAAGGTTAAGGCGATTACCATAAACAAATTATAATTTACATGTTTTTATAAGTTCTCAGAAACGTGAGCTAGGAAATTCTGTAACTGTTTAATTCTAACTCTGTAATTGTTTTATCGACCCATTCTTTTTTCACACTGTGCCCGATATTTACCCATGATTCATTCAAATACACTATGTTGTATCCTTCTGCATGGTATTTACGAGTTGTGTGTAAATAACGATGACGCCACGAGATGATTTCTGGTTTTTAAATCAAAATTGAATTTCTGTTACGTTTTATAAACAAAAAATTCATATCAGTCAGCAAGCGATGTAGCGTGGCCCGTGAAAAGTTGGGCAAAGTTTCTTCGACATTTACAACAGCTAATATAGTATTGATGGTGGCATGTTGTCACGAAAAAATTGATGAACGATTCTACGAATTTGGCCCCTGACACCTTCATCGTACTTGTTGTCACGAGAATTACCAACCTTTCGCTTCTTGGGCCTGTTCTTTGGAGATTGTAATCCAACAGGTGATGAATATTCCTGTCATATGCAAAACAGAGTCTTTTCTGACACTTTTCTAATTACACTTGAAACAGAATCGTTGTTATCCTGATTAAGATGATAATTAATAATATTCATTAGTATCTGCTTCTCTGAAAGTTTCAGAGCTTTTCCACGTTTCCATTGATTAATTTCCTTCATTTTGCGGTAAAAATTTGGCGTCAAATATAACAATAGCCAACAACAGAAAATAACAATAATTGACAATAGCAAATCACAACAACAGCCACCAACAAATAATAACAATAACCAAACAGTAACAGTATATTCAAGATGGTACAAATAATCGTAACTCGAAGATATTCTGTACAAGAATTACTCTAATTGCTTCTTAATTACTGAACAACTCAGAAGAAAGTATTTGAAAAACTTTGAAACAAATGTTTATTTAATGCACATTTTATTATACTACTGCTACTAATAAAAGATAAAAGTTAATATGTTAATATTAGAAACAAATAATGTATAGTATTATGTAAAATAATTGGCAACCGATATTTGTAAATTAGGTACATAAAATTGTACGTGAGGACTTGTTAAGAACTCTTGGTTTATTCCGTATATTTTGAAAGATACACAATAGAGAACGTCATCGCTCACTACATAAAACTGGCAACGTCTTGGCGAAATTCCCATAAGGTTAGCATTGCATATCTTACCCTGAAATGACTATACTTTGTTTCAATTTAATAAAATAACATTACACTTATGGAGATCAGTGTTGCCAAAACTCTCACACACTCTCTTTTGCACGGATGTCTAAGATATTCCCTTTGCTTAATTTTTGAATTTTCATTTTCAATTAACATTTAACTGTAAAGTCAGAATAACTACTAAACAAAAGCCTTATTATCATTATGTAGTCAGCGAACGACATAAAATCGCTGACATACGCAAATCGTATTATTTTAAGTTGCAATTAGTAATTAGATATACGCATTCCAAGTCCGTTTATTTGCTTTTAAAACTTTAATAGGCGGCAAAATGCATGATTTAACTAAGCAATATTTTCATTTTCTACTGATTTCTATGATTCATGGCTCACCGAAAAACAAATAAACTGTCGTTACTATAATTAAATTAAGATAAAATAAAATTATCTTTTGTAAATACTATTTACCTAATTAAAATCATTTTCCCTACTTTTCATCTCTCATTTCGAATAGGCACGTTTGGTCAATTACGTTAGAAAACATTAATTTAATTCATATCTGTGGAAACGAAAATACAAATTATACAACCCTAAATTCTGCTTGTGTGCGTCGTGGCAACGCCGCGTTTCTATCGTCTATCGTAAATCGTAAATCGTTTCTATCGCGTTTCTATACCGCAATGTTATTTTCTTAACGTGGAACGTAGAATAGTCACTTTGGGACAAAGTATAGTAGTATCGTCGAACAGAGGTTTTTGATAAAGGTCGAAAATAGGTGATTGAGATTCCTGCTGATGAACCTGTCGTCGAATGTATTAGCGTTTTGATGCCTTTCAGCTTTAAAACTTTGGATGGTAACAAGAAAGACATTATTGGATGAAATATTTGTTATTTGGGTAATTTTAGTTATTATTAATTAATTATAGTGGATTTCTTTGTAGTAAGTTAGTAAGTAGTAAGTGTACTTTACTTCCCTGTGTGTAATCGCTGAACTCGCAGAAAAACGTAAGTTAATCTTATTACATTAACTTTAATTACTGCTTAATATAACGTAAAATTGAGTAAATAATCAACGCATTTAAAAAATCCTATCTCTGCTTACCTCAAATAGGTATTGATGAAGTCTAAATAATGTTTCGGCGTGACATAATTCTTTCTTCTCATTGTCAATAAGTAATCTGTAGTATATTTATTAACAGAACTATGCACGTGTACTACATGCTCGATAATATTATCACGATATTGTGCGGGTAAAATTGGGTTTTCTTTTAAAAAAGCTGAGGCAACGGCTACTAGGGCTTGTAAAGGCCATGGATACATCCAATCAATAGTAGTATTATTGACTAATCCTGAAAGTGAAGAATAATTAAAAAATGTCCGTAATACCATCGGAAATCTATTTTTTTTCTATGCAGTAAATATGAAGAAAATATCCGTAAAAATATGAAATATATCAGGTGTTTTGTTAAGAAATAAACATAGAATAATTGAAGATCTGCTTCAAATTAAAACTTTTTATAAATAAGTATACACTAGATATTAAAACATAAATTGCTTTCGAAATTCAGGGTGTTTAAAATAAAGAATATTATTTATACTATTTTCAGAGTAAAATAGAAATGTTAAACTTTCTGCCACTACATAATATCTCCAACCATTTAGTTGTTTGAGACCCATCTCCGTTACGTTTGCTAATACCAAAGTCTATAACCCCCAGTAATCTTGCGTATATCACACGGCTCCTCAGCATGAAACGACGATTCGCCCTTATGATTAATTCGTAGAAAGTGTTGTCGCATGCTCCCTATATATACAGAAATGCGCCATTATGGTATCCCTAATATTACTATTCAGCAGTTTTTCTAGAGTCTTCAGTACATATGACATTAGATTCATCGGCCACAGTAACTTAGCTTTTTTCTCTTCTGTTTTGCCATGACCCTCATAACTCTCCATGACTTTAATGTATTACTCAATCCTAAGTTTCTTTTTAATCGCCGTATGGCCAGATTTCAGTAAGAGCCTAAGAAGGTATCCATTGAATTCTGACGTCTGAATTCCATTTATCGTCACGGAACACTCTAAGACACTCTGGTATCTTTCGGATGAGTAGGATACTAGCTCAGAAGATCCCAGGGTAGTGCCAAATTAACCGTGTTTCGGCTATAACCTTAACCACCATTTCAGAGAGGTAGTCTTGCTACTCCATGAACGACTAAAATTAAAAATTAAAAACTTATAAATAACCATACCTATTACCGTAAATTAGAAAATATTTCAGCTGTTAGGCTATAAACTAATAAATAATATAACCATAAATTTCAGATCCTTGGTTCAATTTCCTTCTCTGCCCTTCTGCTTCTTTTTCTTTATCACCCCAGAAATCAGACAGTGTACTTCTCTCCCTTCTTTCTTTCCTCTCAACATTATGTTTACGGTTGTTTCATCCAGCCCGAAACCCATTCGCCTGCAGTCCGAAACTCAGATCGAAAATAAGCTCATTTGTACTCATTGCATTTCCACTATCATTCGCCCATTCTCTCTGTCACTCTACTATCGTTCTTTCTCTCTCATTATTGTCTATATTTACATCCATCCTCCTCAGATACATCCTCGCTCGCTCTTTGGACAACAAAACGATTGGTATCACCGCTCCAATGACATATACCAATGGCAGGTAGCGAAGAGATCCAGAGAGTCGACAAATTCACTTACCTCGGAACTACCCTCAACTCACAATGGGACTACGCTCAATAGATTAGATCCAGAATTAAAATGGCACGGTCTACATTTATTAAGTTGAGATCCTTGCTGTGCTCCAGTGATCTCAGTTTGGGAACCAAGATGCGGATAGTGAGGTGCTACGTTCTTCCAGTGTTACTATATGGAGTTGAAGCCTGGACACTGACGCAAGCCACTGGAAAATGAATCGAAGCCTTCGAAATGTGGATATACAGAAGGATACTAAAAATATCTTATGTGGACTATGTCACCAACGTTGAGGTCCTACAGCGCATGACAAAAGAAAAAGAAGTTCTTAATTTAATTAAACAACGTAAGCTTGAGTACCTCGGCCACGTGATGCGGGACGAAGAAAAATATCGAATTCTTCAACTCGTTATGCAGGGTAAAGTATTTGGCAGAAGAGGACCGGGACGTCGTCGTATCTCGTGGTTGAAAAATCTCCGACAATGGTTTGGGATGACCTCAGCGGAGCTGTTTCGCAGAGCAGTCAACAAAACCATGATAGCCTTGATGATCGCAGACATCCGGACCGGATAAGGCACTGAAGGAGAAGAATATATAGAGGCTTATTTGAAACCGTCCTATATGCGCTAGATACCCTGAGAAGCATTCGCCCTTGCAAAGTCTCCATCAGCCTAGTGTATTTTGCAGTGTTGAGTACGCTATACAACACGGGTGTAGCGTAGGTTACCACCGAATGGAAAATTTGATTTAGAATCAGAACATGCGTGGTAACCGCTATTATTTTGGCATAGGTCATCAACTAAGAGCAAAAAATATATCAAGACCAACAAAGTGCAAACTTTTTTAAACAATATTTCGCCCAGTGCTCACCTACGAATCGGAAACATGTGCAAAGACGTCCCGAGATGAAGAGTTACTAATAATCTTTGAAAGAACAGAATTGAGGGCCATATATGGCAGATTTAATGAACAGGGTCTGTGGAGAAGATATAAGTTCGAGCTCATAGAACTTTTGGTGATACAGATATCGTAAGAACCATCAATATAAACCACCTAAGATGGGTGGGCCATGTTATGCCGATGGATAAAAGTCATCCTTCTCAAATAACCATGGTAAATAGGCAGGTTGGAAGAAGAAGAAGGGGACGAACTAAACTCATGTATCTTGACGATGTCCAGGACGATTTAAGGGAAAATGAAGTAGGGGGATGGAGAAGACAGGCACTGGACAAGGAAGGATAGAAGAATGTTTTGAGGCAGTCCAGGACTCTGATGATAATGATAATTGCCATATGTATTTTTTACTAATTTGTAAAGCTTAGGTATGGTATCTCGCTAAATTTTGGTTTTCTTTATATTTCATAAATATAATTAGTATTGTATGCACAATTTTTAATAAAATAAGATGTACTACACCTGAGAAGGAGCTAGGTATCGTTTTATAGCTAAACAATTAAGGTGTTATTTTCTTGTTATACAGTTGACACCTAACAATCTAGAGAATTGCTTTATTGTTACAACATTTATGCCTTTTAAACGATTTTAATAACTTATAAATACACAGTTAAGTTATTATTAAAAACAAAAAACAATTAGCTTTATACTTTAGTACAATTCTCATTTACTCTCTGTGTAGCCTCCGTATACTAAGTTTAATCTAGTCACAAAATTTTGTCTGTTGGTAATTCTTCTCGTCAGTCATGAGTGTCAGATATCAAATCAATGTAATTGGATTGAGAATGTCTCCTGTTCCATTTAAATATAACTTTAATTCATGTATACATTTTATTTGTTCATCATCTTCTTTGGGTTAGTTTGAATACTTTACAAACATTCAGTCTTGATTAATAATTTTCTTTTAATAATTGTTGGAATGAATTTTTTTTACCATTACCTATATATGCACTTGGACTTGGTTGGACTCTTCGCGGACGCGAGCGCCAAAAAATTGATGCCTTTGAGATGTGGAGCTGATTATTAATTTGACTGCTGAACGGTAAAGTTGTGTCCTAGACCGACCTTATCAACAAATAGTTAAGTTAATTAAAAGTTAATTAAGGATATCATTTATCGTGAGCTATTTTACGATCGTTATGTTATCCTGAAACAAATTAATAAAAGACAATCAGTAAGTTTTTGCTTTAATTTTTATTAATATTAAAAATGTTTTCTACTCAGACAGAAACTGAGGCGATATTAGTACAGCATAATAACGCGTTATTTGCAGAGAACGCACAACGTTCGCAAAATGAACAAGCACTATACAATGATTGGTTCTAATCAGAAAACAATGTTAAAAAGCTTAATATAGATAATCAGGCACTAAATGAAATAATTATCGCAATGGAAAAAAGATTAGCACAGCTTAAAAATACCCAACAATAAACAGTTTCAACAGTTAATGCTGACAGAACAAAAGACAACAAAAAATCAGACATAACTAAATACTTACTGGACTGATAAGGAGGAATTATCAAATGAAACGGAGTGGATAAGAAAAGAGAAAAGGAATACCAAAAAGCGTAAAATGGATACTTCATTATCTCCTTCCTCCCCAGAGCAAACAACCACCGAAAAACCAATTAAAAAGCTAAAACTGCCACCACCAGTCGTAGAAGAAGGTTTCACAACTGCTGCCGACTTAAGTAAAACTCTAATCGATGCTGGTATTTACTTCACTATAAGAGTCATAAATAGTGAAGTACGAGTAATTTTTCGTATCACACATATGAAAACAAACCAGAAAGACCAATCATAGTAATTGTTAAAAAATTACATCATACCTTTCAGCCAAAGGATATAGTAAGAGATCTACAAAGAAGAGGATATAAAGCTATTCAAGATGACAAGAAATTGAAATGGAAAACCAAAAATCCTTTAGATATGTTCGTCCTGACGTTTAGACAGAACGAAGTTTTTGGAATAACTGATATACCAAGCATGAGAGTTGAGAGCCAGCCATTAGAGAGTTCAAGACTGATTCCGCAGTACAAAAGACGCCAGGCCTATGGTCATACATGGAAATATTGTAACAAGGAACCAAGATGTGTTAAACGCATCAGTAAGCACCTTATACAAGATTGTAAGAAACCACCAGAAGACAAACCAAAATGCGTCCATTGTGGCGAAAGTCATCCTACAAATTACCGCGGATGTTATGTAGCCAAAAAAATACAAAAGCTGAGAAATCAGAAATCAGAAAAGTTTAGTGCTACATATGGTCCATCTTGCTTTATGGCATGGAAACATGGACTTTGAAAAAAACATCTATCAACAAACTTGAAGCACTTGAAATGTGGTCATTGAGAAGAATGATGCGCATACCTTAGGTGGATAGATTTCGAAACGATGACGTCCTTAAGAGAGCCGGCGCGGAAAGAGAACTCTTTGAATTAATTAAAAAACGCAAGATTGGTTACCTTGGGCACATATTGAGAGGAGCAAAATATGAAATACCACAGTTAATCCTACAAGGGAAGATCGAAGGTAGGAGAGGAGCCGGCCGCAAACAATTATCCTGGCTAAGGAATATTAAAAAATGGACAGGAATACACAATACAGGCGAGCTGTGTCACGCCGCCAAGAACAGAATTCTAGTAATGAGATAGTCGCCTACGCACTTTGGTGTATGGCATATTAAGAAGAAGAAGAGAAATCAGAGGACAAGTAAAGAAAGTGCTACAAAACCCCCACAAAGGGGTAATGTGAAGGAAAAACCAAAAATGCAAGCTGTCACTGAAAATAAAAAGTATAGTGATATAGTAAACAATACAAAACAGTCGCATCAAGAAGTAGAAACCGACAATACATTTAAAATGATATTAGAAAAGCTCATTAAGATAAAGGGCACAATAGCTCAAATGGAAGTAAGAGTGACCAGATTGGAATATAGCGCTAAGGGTGCTAAATCGAAAATTAGAAATAACTAAGCAATTACGGATCATGGAATGGAATGCTAATGGACTGCTACCACATCAAAATCAGCTACAGAAACATATTTCACTAAACAATCTTACACAACATTTAGAGGATACAAGATATACCACACTATACATCCTGACAATGCAGCAAAAGGAGGCAGCACAATAATAATAAAAAAATATTCAGGATTGTAAGAAGCTAAAATATGAAACTGAATACATACAAGCAACCACAGGATGTGTCAAGCTCAAAACTAATTGCAAAATTACTACAAGTTCAATTTATAGCCCCCCTAAGCATTCCATTAAAAAATAACAGTATGAAGAATATCTGAAGAGTATGGGAAAAAGATTTATCATTGGAGGTGACTTTAATCTAAAGCACACTCGATGGGGATCAAGATTGACAACACCAAAAGGGAACGAGTTGCTGGCAGCCATGAAAGAACTGAAATGTGAACCAATATCAACAGATAGACCGACGCATTGGCCAAGTGATCGGAACAAGATATCGGACTTAATTGATTTTTTCATTATTGAAAATATCTCAGCCAATCATGTAGATATTGATGATTGTTGTGATATGAACTCAGACCATTCACCCATATGGCTCACATTGAGTGACACGATTATTAGAAAGGAGTATAATCCATTATTAAACAACAAATTAACAGACTGGGAAAGTTTTAAATCAACCCTTGAAGAAAAAATTTAATTATCTGTACAATTAAAAACATCTGAACAACTAGATGAGGAAGTAGAGTTGTTTGTTCGAAATATACAAAAATCAGCATGGAAAATCACTCCGATTCAAGTATCAAAAGTAAAAGGAAACAACTATCGGAAGGCAATTAAAAAGTTAATTAAAGAGAAAAAAAACTAAAAAGGGGTGGCAACAAACCAGAGCTCATTTAAATTAAACGGATTTGAACAATGCAACTCAAAAGCTTAAAAGAGAGATTCAAAATATCAAAAATGAATTAATCAATTCTTACCTGAGAGAATAATTAACGGCAGCACTAAATACTTCCTATGGAAAGCAATGAAAAGGCTAAAAATGTAATCCATTCTCCACCTATTAAACTGGAAAATGATAGTTGGGTCAGGAGCAATAAGCAAAAGGCAGAGAGATTTGCCACATATTTAGAAAATACCTTCAAACCACATGGAGGCCAAATTAATGATCAAATATGGATAGAGCCTAATCAGATAAAAGAGACAATCAGACCAACATCCACAAAAACAGTAGCTGATGAAATAAAAGAAAATATAAATCTGAAGAAAGCTCCAGGATACGATCTAATTACTGGAGAATTACTAAAAAACCTGCCTCGCAAAGCCATAGTAAAATTGACCAACCTAATTAATGCTGCTTTTAGATTAATATATGTCCCAAATTTATGGAAAATAGCTGAGGTAATAATGATAACAAAACCAGAGAAATCACCAAATAAAGTCTCTTCTTACAGTCCAATATCACTCTTACCAGTGATGCCAAAGCTGAAACCGATAACAGAAGATAATAAACTGATTCCAAACCACCAATTTGGCTTCAGAAACAAACACTCTACTATTGATCAAGTACATAGAATTACTAACATAATTGAGAAATCGTTAAAGGAAAAGAAAGTCTACTCTACAATATTTCTAGACCTAGCTAAGGAATTCGATAAATTATGGCTTGAAGGTTTACTGTATAAACTGAGATCCTTTATGCCTAGACAATATTCAAAAATTCTACAGTCATACATAATATCTGATAGATACTTTAGAATCAAACAAAAAGACGTTTACACAGATTTAAAATAAATTAAAGCAGTCCCTCAAGGAAGTGAATTAGGTCCGGTCCTCTACCTGTTATACACATGCGACATACCTTAACTAAAAAATGATGCTATAGCCACGTTTGCAG
Organism: Diabrotica balteata; assembly: GCA_918026665.1. Lineage (NCBI taxonomy): Eukaryota > Metazoa > Arthropoda > Insecta > Coleoptera > Chrysomelidae > Diabrotica > Diabrotica balteata. Next base: position 68,849,707 of record OU898280.1, on the reverse strand, counting down.
ATAATACTGTTATTCTAGCAGTAGGTGATACCAGTAAAGAAGCAGCAGAAAAATTATAGTTGTCAATAGTGGATATTGATCAAAATCCATAAGTGGACAAAAAAATGGAAAATAAATCCAAACGAGTCTAAATCAATTCACGCTAATTTTACAACCAAAAAGTTACAAACATTCCAATTAGAAAAAATTATGCCCAAATACCGCACACATCTACTGCAAAATACTTGGGTATCACACTTGATGCAAAGCTTCGCTGGAAAGCCCATATCAAAAAGAAAAGAGAGGAACTAGGTATCCGTTGCAAGAAAATGTATTTGCTGATAGGAAGAAATTAAGTTTTGTCCACACATAATAAACAACTGTTATACAAGCAAATACTGACACCCGTATGGATGTATGGTTTCCAACTCTGGGGCTGTGCTAATAAAAGTAATATCCAGATCATCTAGAGATTCTAGAATAAAGTACTAAGGAACATCGTTGATGCTCCTTGGTACATCAGAAATGTCGACCTCCACAAGACCTTATGATGGAAGATGTAAATAAAATTATCAAGAAGATGATATGTAGTCACGAACAACGGCTCCATAAACACGTAAATATCGAGGCCATCCAGCTCCTCGATAATACTGGGTTAGACAAAAGACTCAAACGAACAAAACCATTTAAGTTAGTGTAAAGTATAATTAGTGTAAAAGCAAAGCCTAGTGCTGTGTTGTAAATTTGCATGTTGGGTATTAGTGCATAGTTGTTAGATAAAATAAGAGGACGGGCTATCCACAATATTGGTTTGCAGAGTTGACAATAGTTTGGAGAGATTAATTGTTTCTGGAAACCCACAAGGAATCTACGTTCCTGTAGTTGGCTGTATACCATGTATTAAAAATTTAATTAAAAATCCTTTGTAATAGGTATATATTTTAGGCCCAAACGGGCTAAGTTAAAAAGACAAAACGTTTTCGGAAACCATGTTCCATCATCAGTGTCGAGCAGTACATGAATGTAGCCACCAAGATTAAATATGTGGGTAAAAACCCGATAACAGATATTTAATTACATTTAGTTTTAAAATTGTGTTATAATGATTTAAGATTAAAGAGTTACCGATGGATTAGGTAACATGGCGACATATGACTCCACGTTGAAGTTGCTAGTCCTGAGACGGTATGTCTTCGAGGACTGTATGAGTGCACTCATACAGTCCTCGAAGACATACCTAGACATACCATACTCCTAGACACTGATGATGGAACATGGTTTCCGAAAACGTTTTGTCTTTTTAACTTAGCCCGTTTGGGCCTAAAATATATACCTATTAGAAAGGATTTTTAATTAAAAAAGTTTCTGGAAACGTTTCGGGGAGAAGATCAAGAGGACGATCATCAACTAGATGGTCCGATCAAATTAAGAATTCAGCTGAAAACTCAGAAAATCCAGAGCAGCTAAAGATAGAGTTCAATGAAGAACAAATGTTAGGAATAATAGAAGAAATCACTATCCTTAGTAATGGGAAAACGACGAGAGAGAGATATGTAAACACGTTTCATTAAAACTTTAAAGGATTTACGCAGATATAATATTTTATTATATTTATATTTTATATTTATTTAAAATTTTAATTTTAATAAATTAATTCATATATTTGTGTAAATTCTATTCATCTAAATGTTCTTGCATTTGAATTTTTTAATTATAACTTTTTTAAACCTATCGTGGCAAGGCAAGACATATTTAATTTTATACTGTCAGCTAATATCGAAACTTCTTGTTGTCGTTTTTCTTTATTACTATCTTTTGAAGGCGGGCGTTCACTTAAGCACCACGTATGATGTTCACACCACCAGTTACTTAAGGGATGTAGCCAGCACATGATCTTACTGGCTGCTACCACTATCATCTTCTTCTTCGCGTGCCATATCAGAACTATCCAACGTTGGCGATCGCCATTGCGAAGGCTTCTTGATCTTTTGCAATATGGAATAATTGTCCTGAGTTTGGTACCTAGCAATGGAATGGCGTATCCATTCACGAATGTTTTTTAACCAAGCAACTTGTTTTCTTCCTACACCTCTACGGCCCTCTATTTTGCCATTAAAGATCAGTTGTAAAGTTTTATATCGACTTCCCCTTACTATATGTCCCAGATAAGACATTTTTCGATGTTTAACAGTCTTTAGCAGTTCTCTGTCTTTGTTGACGCTCCTTAGTACTTTTTTTCTCTTTTTGCTCAGCTTACTCCTTTCAGCATTTTGAACCCACATTTCCAATGCTTCAATTTTGTTCATAATCGATACTTTTAGCGTCCACACTTCTGCACTATACAAAAGTACAGACCAAACATAGCACCTAAGCATTCTTTGCCCTAGTTCTAAACTGAGATGGTTATTGCAAAGAAATGACTTCATTTTCATAAAAGTAGTTTTAGTCATTGCTATTCTACGTTTTAGTCTTTAGTCTTTTAAGCTCTGAAGGAATTAGGAAATGCCGAAAGGTCTTAATCCCAATAAAAGAAAAATCCAAATCTGCAACCTCCACGTGGTAGAAGATGGGCAACATCTATCTATAGATGGTTAATTCAGATAGGGACCGAGTGTTTGCCGGTATAAGCAATCTCTCACTTACTGACCAACGGCTACGGGCGGATGAGTTGGTAAGTGATAGGGCACTCTTTTGTCCTGGAGTTGACAAATCGACTCCAAAGGTGGATGAACCAAAGAAATGGTCAACGACAGAAGGACGTAGAAGGCAACGAGAAACCACTACATTCTTCTTCTTCTTCAAGTTCCACTCCTATCGGAGATTGGAAATCATTCTGGCAATTATAATTTTATTGGTTATTCGCCTAAATAGTTCAGTTGAACTGCACCCAAACCATTCACGGAGATTGCGTAGCAACGAGATTTTACGTCTTCCTACGCTTCTTCTACCTTTGATTTTACCCTGCATTATATTCCTTAGTAGTTCGTACTTTTCACCTCTCATGATGTGCCCCAAGTATTCCAATTTCCTGATTTTTATGGGAACCACTACAATAAAGATCTGTAAATAGATATCTCTTATCAATTATCATGGCTACTATAAATGCCAATTTCACAACTACTGATCATGGACATCGGATACCAAGATCCGGCAGGGGAGGCAATTCACAGTTAGACCGCGGGGCCTCCCAGGTCGCCAACATGTGAAAACCCCCCGTCAGGCACAAAAATATAAACGAACTGCAGATAGGTACCTGGATTGTGAAGTCTATATATGAAGCAGGGAATATCCACAATGTAATACATGAGATGAGGCGACTTAAAGTTAATATAATGGGACTAAGCGAGGCCAGATGGCCTAGATTTGGCGAAATCGAAGTCGACGATGTCAAAATACACTATTCAGGAAATGAAGATATTCACCACTATAATGGCGTCGCTATAGTGGTTGATTGCAGTTTCTGCCAAGCTGTAACTTGTTTTGTTCCTATATCGGATACAGTGTTAATGATCACAGCCCAAACAACGCATAAAACTCTTAATATCATACAGGTGTAGGTCCCCAGTGCAGATAAAGATGAAAATGAAATAGAAGAGTTCTACAGTGACATTAAAAAAGCACTAGAAAGCACCAATAATAGAGACATAATAATAACAATGGTGGATTTTAATGCCAAATTAGGAAAAGGTAAATTCCAAGACATTATTGGTGAATTCGGGCTAGGAATAAGGAACAAAAGAGGGGAAAGACTGACGGAATTCTGTAAGGAGTTTGAAATGATAGCGTCAAATACATTTTTTCAGTTACCACCACGTAGATTATATACATGGAAATCACCTAAGGATAGCAAAGAAAAAATTATCAGAAACCAGATAGATTATATCCTTATCCATAAGAGATACCGTAACTCCATCAAATCGGCAAAGACATATCCAGGAACAGATGTGTCATCAGACCACAATCCAGTAATCGTAAAATTCGAAATCCACTTAAAGAAAATAAAAAAACAACAAAAGACACAACAAATAAGCACTCTGCTAAAACACCCGAATACAAAAGGAGAGGTAACGTTGAAAATTAACGAGGAGTTAAGCAAATCAATAATCAATGATAATGAAGATTCCAACGAAAAATGGGAAAAATTTAAGAACACATTAATATTGCCAATTAAAAATACGATGAGTAGTCACAAAATCGATGAATCTAGGACTCCATGGATGACAGATGAGATCCGGCAACTAATGGACAAAAGAAGATCATACAAAAACAAAAATGTAAACGAATACAAAGCCACACTCAAGGAGATCAGGATAAAAATACGGGCAGCTAAAGAAAAGTGGTACAACGACAAATGTTTAGAGATAGAAGAACTCCAGAGAAATCATGATAGTTTTATTAAAGTGCACAAAAAAATTAAAGAATGAGCAGGTATAAGACGGTCCAACAATAGTAACACCCTGGTTGATACGAATGGTAAAATAATATCTGATGTAAAAGACAAACTAAACAGATGGAGAGAATACGTCCAAGAATTATTTAAGGATGACAGGACACAACAAGATAGCATGAACGATTGCGAGGAACATGATATAGGTCCAAATATAACAAAGGATGAAATAATACATGCAATAAATCTGGCAAAATCTAATAAAACTGCGGGACCTGACACAATTCTAACTGAAATAATTAAATTAATATCAGATCAATGTATTAGTAGACTTATATAATACTATAGATAATACGGGTATTATTCCGAGAGATTGACTCAAATCAACATTTATTACATTACCAAAAAACCTAATGCAAGGGAATGTAATGATCACCGTATAATTAGTCTAATGAGTCACACACTAAAAAAATTCTTAAAAATTATTCATTTAAGAATTTTCAGAAAAGTGGAACAAGACATTACTGAAACCCAATTTGGATTTAGGAACGCCATGGGTACACGAGAGGCATTATTTGGATTTAACGTCCTCATGCAAAGATGTATGGATGCAAACCAACCACTCTATGTTTGTTTTATTGATTATAATAAGGCGTTCGATAAGGTCCGATACAACCGTCTTATACAGTTACTTAAAGAGAAACACATTGACAAAAAAGACTTAAGAATAATAACTCATCTCTACTTTAACCAAAAAGCAAAAGTCAGAGACGACAGAGAACTTTCGGAGGAAGTAGAGATAAAAAGAGCCGTAAGGCAAGGTTGCATACCCTCCCCCTTATTGTTTAATCTATATTCCTAAGAAATAATTAAAAATTCACTCGAAAATGTAACAATTGGAACAAAAGTCAACGGCAGACCCATCAACAATATCAGATATGATACTACACTAATTGTAGTATATAGTAATTGAATATACAAGATCTACTGACACTTTTAGATAATGTAGTAAATGCTAGTAAGGAAAGCGGACTAACGTTTAATGCTAATAAAACAAAATTTATGACAATTTCCAAAACACAACGAGACAGTTTAAACATAAGAGAAGTTGCAATAGAAAAAGTAAAAAAATACAGATATCTTGATACAATTATTAATGTAAATAACGTGTATACAGAAGAAATAAAAATGAGAATTGGACAAGCTAGAGCAACATTTAATAAGATGAGAAAAGTATTTTGCACTAGAGACCTTAGTTTACAACTAAAAATAAGAATATTACGTTCTTATGTGTTTTCGGTGCTGCTGTATGGGGTGGAGGCCTGGACCTTAAAGAAAGAGGTGAGCGATCGACTTGAAGCATTCGGGATGTGGACCTACCGAAGAATATTAAAAATAAGTTGGGTAGACCGAATAACAAATGTTGAAGTCCTCAGAAAGATGACAAAGGAAATGGAAATCATGAATACGATTAAGATAAGAAAGTTACAGTATCTCGGCCACGTTATAAGAGGGGATAAATATGTGTTGCTACAAACCATAATGCAGGGAAAAATATAGGGAAAACGAAGTATTGGAAGAAGACGCATCTCCTGGCTCAACAAGCTGCAATCTCAAAAGTGAAAATAGCTGTGATGATTACAACCTCCTTAGAGGAGCTGGTACCTAAAGAAGAAGAAGAATTCTACGTTTTATTTCTATGTCTGGATCTAGTTGGTCCGTTATCACAGTTCCCAAATATGTCATTTTGTGAACTCTCTCAACTTGGACTCCGTTCAATTGAAGCTTTGCATCGGGATGTGGGTCACGACTAAACACTAAAAATTTGGTTTTGTTTGAGTTTATTTTAATGCCCATTTAAACATTGAACAATGTTGGCGACAAAATGTGATCTTGTCTGACTCCTAGTTATATGGGGATTTCATCGGTGTAGTTATCTCCAATTTTTACGATAGCAGTTTGACTCTAGTACAAATTTTTAATGACACGAATAGCCTTGTCATCTATTCCGATATTTTTCAGTATTTGCATTAATTTTACATGCTGTACTTTATCGAATGCCTTTTCGAAGTCCACGAAACATGCAAATACATCTTTTCTTTGGTCACGGCATTTTTGTAATAGGATGTTAAGCGCAAAAAGTGCCTCCCTGGTTCCCATACCATTTCTAAAACCAAATTGGGTATCTTCAAGATCTTCTTCGCATTTGCATCTAATTGTGTTGTGAAGTATTCTGTGGAAAATTTTAAGAGTGTGGCTCATTAGTCTAATTAATCGATATTCTGAGCATTTTCTCGCATTGTGTTTTTTAGGTATTGCGATAAAGATGGATTTGAGCCAATCTGCGGGAATCACTCCAGTGTTATATATTGAATTAAAAAGTCTTATGTTATCATTCTCTATTAGTTTCAGCAACTCAGTTGGTGTATCATCTGAACTACAAGCTTTTCTATTTTAGCATTATTTATAGCATGTTCTACTTCGCATTTCATAATTTCTGGGCCGTCAGTACAGTTTTGGTAGAATTCGGCAATATTATTCCTGTCATCTTCAAACAACTCTGATATACCTATATAACTGCTATTCTTTTCTTATTTCTTGCTCATTTATAATAATTTTGTTATTAGTGTCAACAAGTACAGAGGGAACTCGTTTTTTAAATATATTACTCATTTCTTTCAGTTTTTTGTGCACATTAAATAAGTCGTGTTTAGATATTACATCCTCCATGTCGTCGCACTTTTCTCTCGTCCATTTTTCTTTGGCTAATTTGATCTCCTTTGATTGACATTTTCAAAATACGTCGGTAACACCACATTTCGAATGCTTCTAGGTTTTTAATGTTGGATTTTTTAAGTGTCCAAGCTTTAACTCCATAGAAAAGGGTAGAGAAAATATAACATCGAAGCATTCTTATCCGGAGCGATATATTGATATCGCGATTACAAAAAAAAATTCTCATTCTTTTAAAAGTTGACCGTGCAATTTCAATGCGGCATATTATTTCTTTTGTCTGATCAGTAGCTTCTGTGATCCATGCTCCAAGGTATTTGTACGAAGATATTTGTTCAATTTCTGTATTATGTAGTACTAGCTTAACTTTGATGTTTTGTGCTTTTGTAAATACCATGAACTTGGTTTTCTTCAAATTGATTTTTAGTCCATAATCATTGCAATATATATTGAGTTGTTCAGCAAGGTGTTGCAGTTCTTCTAGTGTTCCTGCCAGAAGGACGGTGTCGTCAGCATATCTTATGTTATTAAGTGGCTCACCGTTTATTATAAAGCCCTCACTAATCTCGGCAAGCGCTAATTCTGAGATGGCTTTACTGTATAAATTGAATAACAAGGGTGATTAAATACACCCTTGGCGGACCCCACGGCGAATCTGGATATCCTCGATCAGATCGTTTTCAACTTTCTCTTTTGCTGTTTGATTCCAATAGAGGTTACAGATGTTTCTAATGTCTCTACTGTCTATGTTTTTTTTCTTCTTATTCTTCTCTGCAGGTGTCTATATTCTGTTACATTAGATTTTATCAGTCGACGTTGTTCCATTAATTTCAAAATATCGTCTGTCATCCAGTTATTTCTCTTGATTAAGTTTTTTCTATAATCATTGTTTGTGGAGATTTCGTTAACTTGGTTTTTAAATTCCCTCCATAGTTCTTCTGGATCTTCTAGTTGTTCCCCGATTTGTGTTATTCTATTATTAAATTCTTTTTTAATGATATGTTTTATATTTATATCATATCCTGTTTTATACAGGATATGTAGTGATTTTTTTGACGGCAAAAAAAATTTTTTTTTTTTTTTGACGGCATTTCGGAAACGCGTCAAGAGCAAATGAAAATTACCCACCCAGACGAACTCTATTATCGGTCCCAGTGGGAAATAGGAGTAGAGGCAGACCACGACTGAGATGGAGGGACGGTGTGGACGAGGACGCAAGGAAAATCGGCGCGGCAAATTGGCAACGGTTGGCGATGAACAGAAACGACTGGCGAAATAGACTGGGGAAGGTCAAGGCTCAACTAGAGCTGTAGCACCACTGATGATGATGATTTCGGAAACGCTCATTTACAAGAATATAGTCTATTTGATTTCTTAAAGACTCAGGGTTATTGACATCATCAAATGGGGCTTTCCAAGTGTATAGTCGTCGCTTGGGTAGTTTATACCATGTGGTTGCAATGATCATATCGTTTTCTTTACAGAATTCATACAATCTCTGTCGTCGATCTCTGTCCTAAACCATAAATAAATTTTTGCATTGAAGTCGCCTATAATATATAAAATTTTGTGTTTATTAAGTTTCTGTAAGATGTCTTGGATCTGATCATATAACTTCTCGACTTATTTTCTATCTGCAGTTGGGCATAGATTTGAAGTATGTTAGTTTAAATGGTTGAGTATTTATTTGAAGTAATATTATTCTATCCGAAACTGGTACGAAATTGGTCACATATTTACCACTATCATATATCAGTATATTTGTTTGTTATAAGTAAATTTTGACATTTTTTTATTTTTTCTAAAGCACAGGAAAGGTTGGCTCACTAATTTTGTTATCCCTTTTAGATGTTCATTGTCCAATTTGCATTAAGATAATAGGGATCTACATCTGAAAAGGAGCTTTCGATAACGGAGAGTCGAAGCCTTAACAATAAAATGGGCAAGTCAAATGTCGTTTCATCGTTACACTTTTGAGGTGTCGTTTTATTGCTTGGTATACTGATACTGTGCTTTGGTATCACTATTATATTAATATAATATGTAATAATATTATAAGTTTTTAGTTATTTAAGTTAAGTTTAAGTAAGGAAAATAATTTGGGCCAAATTAGAAAATGCTTTTTATAAATTAGGTCAGTGTGGAGGTCACCTTTTAGACGTAGCGGGCCGTATTAAATTTGAAATTATTATGAAAGGGCAGAGAACTCGACTCGTTCAAAAAACGTTTATTTTAAAAAATAATATACAAACGTCATATTATTTACACGTATTTTATTATGGTTTATAATTTACTTGTTATGTTTAAAATTTAATGAGATATTTGAGGCAAGAGTTTATCCTCTACTAACTTTTGCACATCTATATCTATGCTAGTCATAGTGGGTCTAATACACGCTTTTAGAGAATCGTTTTCCATGCGATTACGTGTTTTAGATTTAATATGCTTTAAAGCAAGAAAATGTACTTTCACATATATACGTACTACCAAACATTGAATATAGTTTCAACACAAAGTTATGAAGTTTAGGAAAACAATCCTTTAAGACTAACTTCTAAAAGGTACTAATGTCTTTATTTTTCTTCACTTGAAAAACCGAATGGGACTGTAGTTCGCAGCTATAAGTGGTATTCTGCTGATTGGTTCTGGATGTTGAGTCCCATTGGATGGTTAAAAAGCTCAAGATCGGGTTTTAGGGCATCAAATTCCAAAAACCTTTCATCGAATTTGACCATGGTTTCTACTTGATTTATTTCTAAACACGCAGGAAAATGTGTGTTGCCGTTTATTTTTATGCAGTTCTCGAAAAGATCAAGTTTTTTGCGAAATGTCTCAATTTGACCAACCAACTGTGATACTGTGTTATTTTTTCCCTGGAATTGTAGGTTTAATGTGTTCAAGTGAGAGGTAATGTGTGTTAAAAATGGCAGTTCATGAAGAAATGTTTTGTTAGAGCTTTTTTATAAATGCGTCCGTGTTAATAACAATTTCCTTTTCAAAAAACAGTAAGATTTCTTTTCTTAAAGAAAAAAAAATTCTAAGGTATTTATTTTTAAATACATGAGTATGCAGCTCATTAAATCTTCTAGATACAGTTTGATGAAAAACTAAAACACATTCAAAATTTTGGCCATATTTGCATCTCCAAAGGATCGCCCCATTATAACGACACATCGCTTGATCATTTCTCCATTTCTAAATGCTTTTTTTTGTGACAAGCTCTAAACAAACTTTATATTATGATGCTGCTAAGCTTGATGATTGAACATCTGTCGGTTTTGTAAATAGAGATTTTTATTTATTTAATTAAGCTTTAAGTTCTTTTACAAGAGTATTGCGAACTTCGCCTTGATATTTGTCGTATTTTGTTTTATGCTGGGATTCATAATGCCTACTAATATTGTATTCTTTTGATACCGCGAATACTTGACAACAAATAATGCAATGAAGTTTGCCTTTTAATAATTATTAATAATAATAATAACACTTATCTAATACCAAAGGATCAAAATAACACCTAAGATCCAGCCAAGTACCGCCCAATTACTTGTCTTCCAACTTTGTACAAATTGGTCACATCCTGTGTAACAAAGCGCATCTACCAACACTGTTCTCTAAACAATATCATAGAGCCTCAACAGAAAGGATGCGCTAAGGGTTCCATGGGCTGCAAAGAGCAACTTATAATCGACTCAGTCATTTCCAACCAGGCGTACAGCAAAAAAAGGAACCTTTTTACCGCCTTCATCGACTACAAGAAGGCCTTTGATTCAGTACCGCATCAATGGCTGATAGATATATTGAAAATATATAAAGTCGATGTTAATATAGTGACCTTTTTAAAGCATATAATGTTGTCTTCCAACATAGAGTGGAAGACTAAAATTCACCTTCACATACCTGGTGAAAAAAACATCGAAACTGAAGATATCCCAATTAACCGGGGCCTTTTCCAGGGGGACTCCTTGAGTCCTCTTTGGTTCTGTTTAGCTATGAACCCACTATCTCAGCTACTGAACTCCACCGACTTAGGTTTTAGTATCAAAAATAACAACACTGTTGTGGCGAAGCTTAATCATTTGTTGTATATGGATGATTTGAAATTAATGGCTTCCACTCGAAACCACCTAGACCAGATGCTAAAAACTGTTGAAAATTTCTCAAATGATATTAGTATGCACTTCGGTCTTGACAAGTGCCGTGTCTTAAATATAATCAAAGGAAAGCTTCAGCCCGGCGGATTCGATATGCAAAACGGCCAGAACATCGAGGCCATGGGTGAAAATGATATGTATAAATACCTCAGAATAAAGCAAGCGCGGAAGATTGACCATAAGCAAATGAAAACTGAGATAACAACTGAGTTTATACAAAGGGTAAAACAGCTGCTTCGTTCACACCTTAACAGTAAAAATTTGTTTAAGGCACTAAACACCTACGCATGTTCCGCGCTTAGCTACTCATTTGGTATTGTTAAGTGGACAAAAACGGATATAGAAAATCTTCAGCGAAAAGTGCGAACACACCTCACAAAGGCACAAAAACACCATCCTCGAAGTGCAGTAGAAAGAACGACATTACCGCGGTATTTAGGAGGTCGAGGACTTATGGATATAAGCGAGCAATTAGAAAAACAGATTACTAATTTAAGAACTTATTTTCAGGTGCAGGCGGAGACATCTACTCTTCATCGCGCGATTTGCGCAGTAGATGACACAACACCGATCAAACTGAGGGAACCAGAAATGCGCATAAACCACCTTACTAAGAACGAAAAAATGCGCACCTGGATGGGCAAGCCTCTGCTCGGGCGACATCCCAATGAGGTCAGTCAAGACCACGTCGACAGTATAGCGTCGAACTATTGGCTGACATCAGGAAGGATGTTCCCCGAAACAGAAGGTTCACTACTGGCCATTCAGGATCAGGTTATACCAACCAAAAATTACCTGAAATATATTGTCAAAGACCCTCAGGTCCAAAATGACAAATGCCGATATGGATGCCAAGCTCAGGAAACCATTCAACATCTTACCGGGGGCTGTCAGGCATTTGCTGCAACTGAATATAAGGAACGGCACGACTCAGTAGGAAAGATCCTTCATCAAGAGATAGCTATCAAACTGGGACTTCTTCAAACAAAAAATCTTCCATATTATCAATATGTTCCTGAGAGTATACTTGAAAATGACAACTACAAGCTATACTGGGATCGCACGGTGCTCACAGACCAAACAGTGGCACATAATAGACCAGATCTCATACTAGTTAATAAACTAAAAAGACAAGCAACATTAATTGATGTGGCGATACCCAACAACAATAATCTTCTGGTTAAACAGAACGAAAAAATCGCCAAGTACAGGGATTTGGAAATTCAAATACGAAGACAGTGGAAAATGGAAAGTACCCAGACAATACCTATTATTCTCTCTACTACTGGAGTCATTCCAAAGAACCTCCTAGAAAATATAAAAAAAGTAGGTCTGAATGAACATCTCTACAAGACCATGCAAAAAGCTGTACTACTCTCAACATCCCGATGTGTACGAAAATTTTTGGGAGATACTCCAGCATACCAAGTCACCTAGGGCTCGATAACACGGAAAGAGTCCCACCAGAGCTCAATCCTTTTGATACCGTAGGTATCTGGGATGAGTGAATTTTCCCATTAGAGGGAGTGTGAGCCGTATGGCTAAATCTGGATAATAATAATAATTTAAGAAGAAACGATCCAACATCTTACCGGAGGCTGCCAGGCATTTGCTGCAACTGAATATAAGGAACGGCATGACTCAGTAGGGAAGATTCTCCATCAAGAGATAGCTATTAAACTGGGACTTCTACAAACAAACCATCTCCCATATTATCAATACGTTCCAGAGAATTTGCTTGAGAATGACAACTAAAAGCTATATTGGGATAGCACTGTGCTCACAGACCAAACTGTAGCACATAATAGACCTGATCTCGTGATCTCGTGCTAGTTAATAAACTAAGTACAACGAAAAGATCGCCAAGTACAGAGATCTGGAAATACAAATAAGAAGACAATGGAGAATGGAAAGTACGCAGACGATACCTATTATTCTTTCTACCACTGGAGTCATTCCGAAGAACCTCCTAGAAAACATAAAAAAACTGGGTCTAAATGAACATCTGTATTAGGTCATGCAGAAAGCTGTGCTACTTTCGACGTCCAGATGCGTGCGAAAATTTTTAGGAGATACACCTACGTACCAAGTCACCTAGGACTCGATAACATGGAAAGAGTCCCACCAGAGCTCAATCCTTTTGATACCGTAGGTATCTGGGATGAGTAAATTTTCCCCTTAGAGGGAGTGTGAGCCGTATGGCTAAATCTGGATAATAATAATAATTTTGCGTTAATTATCAATGGCAATAATTTTGAAATGTAATTGCGGGGGCCGTAGTTTAACGAGCCTCAAGCCGCATGGGGCCCGCGTGCCTGAGGTTGGACCACACTGAATTATGTACACTTCATCTAATTTATATAACGATGCACGTCATGTCATACCCTGTGACGTCATATGATACCAACACGAAATATTTAGGGTTTAGGTGTGTTTTTTTTATAATCACTTTACCGCGTACACTGGCATTACAGCCACTAGACATATTTTATTATATACGCGTAGAAATAATATTTAAAAATTTCTATTAATGTTAACTTCAAGAGATACACAATAATATGTTTCATTTAATTTGTATAAATCCATTATAAAGAGTTTTTATTAAGAACACTTGTTCGGAACACACTGTAACTGTAATCGAACGATGATAAAATTTTGGCATAAATTGGTAACAGTTATTTGACAGTTGCGGTGATGACACTTTTTGTACTTTATTATTTTGAATTTTAAAGTGAATATCTCTTGTTTTATATTTTTACCTATTTAATAAAATCTGTTCTTTTTAGAACAAAATTAGTGTGTTTTATTTTAAAAATGTCACGTAAGAATTTAAATAGTCGTTGTAAAGAGATGGTAATATATGCTTATTTTATAGAATTATTTATTATATGTCTATAAGGTTACCTGGAAAGTTGCGACATCTTTTGCTTAGAAGATCTCCAGCAGAGGACATTGACAACACCACATGTAAGTTATCCTGACAAGTATGCAAAAAATATTGCCAGACAGCGTCTTTAGCTACGCCATATCCCGCTTTGGTAGCTGCAGTTCTGCAAGAATTTATAATTTGATCTTTTTCATCATCGGCAAATAAGGAGGGGACATATCCTATCATAAGAATGTTATTTATAAATTCTAGAAAACCTTCTTCGATAATCTGATCTGCTGTAAAAAAGAAGCAGGTTGGCATGTTATCTGTGCCCAGTTGCGTATATAGTTTTTTCAGATCTTCTTTAAAGGAAGATTCATTGTAGCCTAAAAGTAAATACAGTAAAGATTAATGATGACATAAATATATATATATATATATATATATATATACCCAAAATTTAATATAGATACCTCTAGAAAGTGTTATTTCAAAAATTTCACACCCAGCAGTAAAGGCTGCTAGACTGGTAAAACTTCTTTTTCCAGATCCGCCTACGCCAACCAACATCATGTGACCTCTTTCTAGCCGCAAGCCTCTGTATATTCTGGTAAGATGTTCCAGAGCATCGTTAAAAAGAATGATATTCATTTTTTCTTTCTTTTCATTGTACAATTCTATGAGTTCTTGAAATAGGGAGTAAACGGCTTCATAATCAAGCAAATCTTCATATAAACGGGGTTCGGCTTCGTTAGATGCATTGCGAAAGTCTCCGAACAAGATCGGATCTCGCATTGCATATTCTACAATATCTATTTTTTCCTCCTAAAAATATAATTTGTACATATATATATATATATATATATATATATATATATATATATATATATATATATATATATACAGTTCAACCTGACACGGTTTTTATTCAAAAATTTCTATTTTTAATGCGTATACAACTCCTCAAAAAAGCCCACGAAAATGTGTCAACCATACCTTAGTTGTTATCAAGAAACCAACATAAATCTCCTTTTAAGTGAGACAAGTCTAACCGAATCAAATTATGTAGGATTAAGGCCTAGGACTAAAAAAGATTGTATTTCTAACAGTAAATTAGCCAAGTATTCAGACTGCGAATACCATGATTCTAGGGAATTGTCATGTAGATTAGAAGGTTGTAATAAAACAAGTTGTGAATATGATTTTAGCGGTGACAAAATGACAAAGGAGTCATGGATGTTAAAAGAAGTTTGAAAAAAAAAACGGAATCTGTTCTTAAAACTGATCCAAAATGGATAAAAAATCCTCAACAGTTCCTGATGATGTTCTAGGTTTCTTGGCATTAAGAAATAAATTTTCTAATGCAAAGGTTAGGAACTAAATTTCCTAATGCCATCGAACCAAAGTTAGGTAAAGATTTTCAAGTAAAAACACTTTTAGCAGACTTGGAATACATAATTTCATCATTGCCATCTAATATAGAGCAAAGCTTAATCCGGTCAAGAACCACCAACATTATTACTAATCACATTTTAAATATTTTTAAATCATCTAATTCTTTTTTTCATAACTTATATACTAAAACTAAAAAATGTCTTAACTCCAATCCTGAGATTTTAAGGGCAAAAGCAGACAAAGGTAATGTTACAGTCATCTTAGAAAGAACTCACTACTTACAACTTGATTCTTCTCTCATTGAAAATGACAGATCTTACATTCCACCTACATTCAATCCCACTTCTTCTCTACAAAGGAAATACAATACATTAATCGTATCCTTAGCCTCTTCCAATGAGATTGACCGTAACACAAAGAAAAAACTAACAACTTATAAT
Organism: Diabrotica balteata; assembly: GCA_918026665.1. Classification (NCBI taxonomy): domain Eukaryota; kingdom Metazoa; phylum Arthropoda; class Insecta; order Coleoptera; family Chrysomelidae; genus Diabrotica; species Diabrotica balteata. The sequence continues at coordinate 68,833,750 of OU898280.1, read as the reverse complement.
GGGAACATTGCAAAGTTTTGTTCTTTGCCAAAAATCCACCAACCAACACTATCGGTTCGTCCCATAGTAGCTTCCATTGAAACTCCCACTAAAAATATCTCAGCTTTTGTTACGGACATACTTACTAATGTATATAATTATGAAATTCAATATTACATTAAAAGTTCTTTTGAAATGGTACATTAATATGATGGTTACATACTACCATCAAATTATGTCCTCGTTAGCCTTGACGTTGTATCCTTATTCAGCAACGTTCGTCTAGAATTATGTTTGACATCAATAGAGATCAATTGGGACCGTATTAGAGGTTGTTGTTCTATGTGTTATGACAGATTCATTAGCATCGTCGAATTTTTCTTTAACAATACTTACTTCCCATTTAATGAAAATTCTATCAACAAACTTTCGGTACCCCTATGGGAGTAAAGATTTCTCCTATCATTGCAACTTACATTATCAATTAAGTGTTAGACTCAGTCATTCATTTTTTATCCTTTCAAATTCAAATTATTAAAAAATATGTTGATGATATCATGTTGGCTATGACAAGGTAGATGAACTACTAGACACCTTCAATAGGTATGACCCCTACATCCAGTTCACAATAGAGAGGGAACATGGTAATTGGTCCATGCAGTTTCTCGATATAAGTAAGATCAGGGAAAACCACAACATTAAAATAGATTGGTATCAAAAACCGACCCCTTCTGGTAGATACCTTAATTACCACTCTTGCCATAATAATTCTACCAAAGTCAACTTAATTAAACAGATGAAAAATAGAGTAATAAAAATAGTGGATCCTTCTTTTCATACAACAAACCCACAAATTCCACAGAAACATTTCATTTCAAACGCTAATCCAACACCATTACTAAATAAGATTTTGTTAAACACTGTCCATAACGAACGTACTTCACCTTCCTTCGCGATTAACAATGCTGCCCCTGATGTCTTAAGTGGGAACCCAGTCTCGAATACTCCTATTAACAAATATTTCTCATTACCATACTTCAGAGATATCACTCCGGGGTTAACAAGGATTCTAAAAATTGTTGAAATTAGCTTTGGTAAGAATAATAACAACATTAAATTTAATGTGGCTTGTAGATCAGCCCTAACAATTAATAATCTTTATTCTAAGATCAAAGATAAAACTGCTATAAGTATGCTTAGCAATATTGTCTACAGCATTTCATGCCTCTCTTGCAACAATTCCTACATCGGACAAACATCTCAATTATTGAAATCACGTATCTCATTACACAAAAGTGATTCTTGACTTCACCCTGACCGTTGTGCATTAGCCACAGATGTCCATTTCACTACACAATCACTACAATTTTTCACCGTGAGAACAATAAATCTAAAAGAGAGTACATTGAAATCTTAAAATTGTCTTGCAATTCTTAGAAGGCACAGATTAAAGCAAAAATCTGAATTTGGTTTCGAAAATTAGTTTACGGATTCTAATATCAGATGTCGCTATTTGCGTCTATACGAAGCTATGTTAGAGTTGCTTTTTAAGACAGAAAAGATTTATTTTCACTTTCAGAACGCCTGTGAATAGCTGTTTTGATGAGCCCTATCAGGGCGAAATACTTGTAAGCAGATACACACACATTGTACGTGGAATCAAATCTTGACTGTCTTTTTCTTTTTATTTGGATATACTCTGTATGAGTACAAGAAACCAATTCGCTAAGGATTTTTGCTTAGTTGAGGAGATATGTCGTGGAATGCAAATTTTAGATTCCTCATGTCTCTATTAACATCTTTATCAACGTCTGTTTTGTATGATATGGTATGAAATAAGAATATGAATATGTATTTTGCTACTCCGCAAATTAATTCATAATGTAAGTAACAAGCAATCATTTAGGTACTTAAATTTATCGTACGTAAACAAAATATCTTTTTTGAGTCGCTTCCCGTGGATATCAAGTTATTATTAATGGGACTGATTGTCTTTTATTTTAATTTTGTTTAGGCTTCGTAATACCATAGTGAAAAGTAATCACATTCTTATCTCGAAAAAGAAAATATTATGTATAACGATCACATCACAGCTGTATAGGGAAATAAATTACTTTTACTTTTAAGTAAAGTACATAATTTTTAATTGTAATTAATTTGTTTCCAGCTCTGATATCTGAAGTCTATATTTATGTATTTATATAAAACCAAAATATTTTACTTGTGCAATTCTAATAAAAAGAGAACTCTGATATTGTTAATTGTACATTAACAATTTATTTGTTGCAGAATAAGTAGAAGAGTGCATAGAATCATCGACATGATTGGGTGTAAAACCAGTACTAATAAACCTGAGAAAATTCAAGAAATCGGATTCAAGGAGCAAGCCAACACTTATGACACTCTGCCTATGTTAGTAAACTTGGAAACCCAGCCATAAGATGTTGATCCACTACTTTACGATTCAACAAAACCATACGTTAATGCCATACCTGGTAGCCAACACAATTTAAATATTTTTAGTGACGATGGTACAAACTACCAAGCTAATACCCTAAATATCAGGCCAAAGGTAATAGTTCAGGAAACCGAATATGATAGCGACTTTGCGTCTTCATCTTCAAGCAGCTCGTCTTCGTCTTCAAGTAGTTCGTCTTCGTTTTCAAGCAGCTCCAGGGCTGATTTCTCTTCAGGCGACAGTGTTGAGGATCCCGACTTTCCAAGCAAGGACGATTCACTAAAGAGTGACACTTATTCGGATGAAAATAATGTTTATTTAAGGCATTTAACTGAAGAGCAACAATTATTTTCACAACCTGGATCTTCTGAAAGTTACACAAACAAAAAGTTACTGAGAATTTTATAGTTGCAGTATATGATTTGCAGGCTGTAATGCCTTGTCCACGGGGCGGAGTCTCTAGTTTTTATTATATTTCTAAAGTAAATGTACTTAATTTTACAATTACGAAACTGGGTTCTAAAGCTACAACTTGTTTTGTATGGCATAAAGGAGAAGAAGCACGAGGAGTAAATGAAATTGGTTCGTGCGTGTTTATGTATTTGGAATATTTACAAAACAAAGCAACTGATGATTTCGACGTTGTGTTTTATAGCGTCAATTGCTGTGGTCAGCAAAAAAATAAATATATGGTGGCAATGTATCAATATGCCGTAAATACATTCCCAAAACTGAAGAGTGTTACTCACAAATTTCTAATTAAAGGACACATTCAAAATGAGGGAGATGCGGTTCATTCTACAATTCAAAGAAATGTGTAAAGAGCTTTGAAGTCTTCTCCAATTTATGTGCCTGACCAATATATAACATTAATAAACAGCAAAGAAAAAAGGGTCGCCTTATTCAGTGAAAGAACTGACCCATAAAGGTTTCTTTAATCTCAAACAACTTGCTTGTGGAAAATACACCACTAACGAAGATGGAGATAAGTTGAAATCGTGTGAAATAAAGATAATTCACATTGAAAAACAAAAAATTAACACATTTTCATATATGACTTCTTATCAAGTTCAAATGTTCAAATGTTCAAATCTGTGATGACATTAAAAAAAAAGGCAACAAAATTCTAGTAATTCTGACATTACACCAAAGAGATTATATTCTCAGAAGCTAAAAATTGCACAACCAAAGAAACAGGATATTCTTAACTTGATAACTAAAAATATCATACCAAAGTATTATAAAGGATTCTTTTCCAATCTTTAAGACGGATGTTCAAGTATAGAGTTATACAGATTCTTATAAACGGTTGATTCATTTTTATCACGATTTCTTAATATTTCTAGTTGTTTATGCAACTAATACTCAATAAGTACAAATTATGACCAAAATGTGACAGTGTTTTTATTAGCTAGTTATAAATAATAATTGTACCGTGTAAAAATAATAGGTCATTTTTGAAGTGTGTTTAATAAGTTATCACTACCTATCTATGTAACTTGAGAGTAACTACATCGTTGTAATTTAAGATACAGAGTTTTATTATGTTTCCGAAACCAAGACTTATTTAGCTTTATAACTAACTTTTTTTTTTTTTTTTGATAGCCTGACATTGTCATCTTTTTTTTGTAATAATTGTACTAAAATCTACATAAAGTAATGACAAAAACATTAATTAAAATCTTTATTTCTTTGGTATGTGTCCTTTTATTTTCAATACTTATAATGATATCACAAATATTTTTTATAGAAAAGAGACACATTTGCTAATATCTCTTTCAGGAAAATACTTACGTTGTATCTGAATACAATATCAAATACAATTTAAATTTACCTTTCTAACAATACTTAACTTGCATATAAATGATATAAAATAAAAGAGAAATTAACAAAAAATAAAGGCCAAAACTTTGCATAGCTCTACTGTAAAAACTGTAATTTTGGTTTGTGGCTCTTTTGTATTGAAGTAGCGATATATGATATGGTATTAATTTTAAACATGGTAATTAAACTAATCTCAACTTTTACCCTTAGCATTTGGTGGTTACTTTCCGTAGAGAATCTATTTAAACACCTCCGTTCCGAACAATATGTTTTCTATTTCTCATATTATAAAAAAATCCACCAGCGTTTTTGTCTTTCCATATTGGCATACACATGTCCATTTTCTGTTATGTTTTTATTTTAAAGAACGAGTTCGTGGCATATATATGCTATATAATATACCTATCTATTTTGTACCGTGGGTATTCTTCAAACCCGTAAATCACAAACTTAAAAATTTTATTAAAAATATACAAATACAGAACTAACTAACTGACAAGCAAAAATTAATTAATTTAACAACGACCTGGACCTCCAACTATTCTCGCGTATATTATATGAAAATGTCATCCCTGACACTTCTGGTTTGAGGTTGATTTCAAATACGGACTGGTCTACTCAGACAAGCAATTTCTTTTAAATAGAGAATAATATACAGCGAATTCATTGCAAACTCATTTTTAGTTTTCTATATTCCAAAATGATATGTCTACCATGCACCAAAATGCAGATTGTGATGATCATATTAATAAAAAATCAAATTATATAATATTATATTAGTAGAAAATGTAGCTTGGGTACGCTTGACCAAATGGCTTACACGTGTATGTGCAATGGAATTAATTGCTGACTGCTGACCTTTTTCATATTTTATGCCCTAGAAAAAACCGATTAGTAGAAAAATTAGTTCTGCCCAAAATCTTAAAAATAATATCAAGAAGACTATACAAATCATCAAAATATTGTAGAGAAAACTACATGAAAAAACTTTATCCAAATATTGTAAAACGATATATTTGGAAACCTGCAAGGGTTTAACAATCGATATTGAAAGCGTAACAAAAAAAAATTGTGCCAATGTCCGTTTTATAATATATTTAACCTATTAATAACAACATACCAACAACCTTTCCACAAAATTTATACCCAAACTGTAATTTTGTCAATACTATATATCCAAAAAAAAATTATACCTAAAGATTTAGGGCCGATTGTTCGAAGGCTAATCAAAACTTGATTGTAATCAAATATTTAATTCCAATCAAATACATCACAACAGCTGTCAAAATTATTAAAAATTGCTTAATATTATTATTTATTTGTAAATAAAAACATGAAATTATCATCAGAAAGAGTTTATTTATGGTTTATTTTAAATTAAAACACAAAATAATAAAATTAAATAAAATAAAAATAACATAACTTCAAAATGTGGAGTATTTGATTTTAATTAAATATTTGATTACAATGAAGTATTGATTAGCGTTTGAATAATCGGTCCTAAGACACAGATTCCATGAGTAATTAATTGTAATCTTACCTCATCATCTTGTTCCTGTATCGGCTCGAATACAAAATCGTCGTCGTCGATTTGTTTTAGCATATCCTTAGCTTTCTCTTCTTTCTTGGGAAAGGCATTTTCCAATTCCAACAAAATGTGCTTTGTCATTAAATTCTGATCATCTTGGTTTATCAGTCTATCACATATTACTCTTAAAAACTCATTTCTCCATAAGCGGACAATGTATGCCAGTTTTGTATACAGATTTGGAACACTCAAGCAAATACCTATTAGATGTTTTAAAACAAATAACATAACGTTGAAAATTATTTAAAATCTATAAGAAATAGGTAAAAGAGAAATAAATAAGGAAACTTATTTATTAATTATTAAACAGTTACAATAGTAAAAACTGAAGATCCCCATCACCATCAATTACAGGATAGTTTGAACTATGTTCTCCAAATCATTAATAAATCTTGTACCGACATGTAAGTAATGTTTTGTTTATTTACTAATTTATTACAATTTCATAGACTCTATACCAATTTGTGGGTCTTACTTTGTCTGCTTAAACAGTTTATTCATATTAAAAAACACAGCCATATAATATTGGCATAATTACTGTAATTTTCTATTATTTTATATTATGTTTATCTTTATAAGACAGTACCCTAATATGGGTTTTTATTATTTCAGCATTTAATTACCTTTGTACCGATTGACCTGAAGATGCTTTGCAAATTGTAGAAAGCGAAACCGGTCGTCTAGGTAGTTAAATTAAACTGATTTGCATGTTGCAAGCTGTTTGCTTTGCAAGTTTTATAAAGCACGGTGGCTGGTATTTAAATTCGATTTCGCCAGGTAGAAATAGTATGATTTCTCTTTTTGTTCTTAGATGGCGTCGTTACATAGCTATTTTTGATAACTATGGTCTACGATGGGAAAATATTTTGTTTCGATACAGAGAGGTGGCTATACAGTACTGAGGAGACCTAAAGAGGTCGAAATACGTATATGCGGCTTGTCGCTGCTCTATATGGATTCAAAATCTAATACCGTCATTACCGTTTTAAGTCTTATTTATTTCTTTATTCTTATTTGAAATAGACTCACACAGGTAACACATTCATGACATGATTTCTATAAGAAATATTTATATAACAACTTTTAAAAAATAAGCATGCTTGCAAGGAAATAGAACAGTTAAAGGTTCGATTCATAAGGTTGACAATAACAAAATTTATTTAGACAGCAAAATTAAACAAACAGAATATCATTATAATATCAGAATAAAATAACTTCTATGGTTTTAATCCATTAAAACGCCATGATTGGTTAGTGCGTGTTGGCAAGTTGGTTTGGAAGTGGGCGAAGAAAAGGGTGGAGATAGAAATGCTTTGGGTTTCGACATGGTTTCCCCGGGGATGGGATGAGTCTGTGTGGAAAGGTATGTTATTACTAAAGTAGATCTATCCACTGCCAGGGTCGCAGAGAAGTATCCACCCGCTACCCCTTAGGTCGCCTGCTAGGAAGGCACATCCGAACGAGTATGGTATGAACATAAATGAAGGAAAGCTCAGTCATTTGAGATTTGCAGATGACATCGTCCTTATAGCCGATCGTATGGATGATGCAATATTATTGTTTAAAAAACTATATCACGCTTCCTTGGAGGTAGGACTAAAGATTAATATGAACAAGACGCAAATAAAGACTAATCTAGTGCTAAATCGAAATATTGCTATTGATGGAAGGGATATTGTACATACTACATCGTATAAGTACCTAGGACATGAAATCCGGTTGGGCAGAGATAACCAGACATGTGAGCTCCCACGTCAAATAGGATTTGCCTGGGTAGCGTTTGGTAAATTCAACTATGTATTTAAATGGGATCTACCCATATGCCTCAAAAAGAAAATCTTTGATCAATGTGTGTTACCTGTACTCACTTATGGAGCGGAAACAATATCACAAAAAAGGTATTTAATAAGATTCGCGTAACTCAGATGGCTATGGAGCGCCAGATGTGGGGTATCTCACTATAATGCTCGCAATAACTTGCAAGCCACACAAAACAGACACAGATGGAAAGAGCTGAGGGAGACGCAGTGAACGCATACAGGTTGGTGATAAAGATGATCAAAATAAACCTGTGAAGCTCCATTTTGAAACTTCAATAAAAGTACTAACAAGTAAGTTATCAAAAATATCTAATATACCAGAAAAAGGACAAGCTGAAGATCTTGCGGAGATAAAAATGCGGAGTTTTGAATCAGACAAATACTTAGGAAATCTATAGAATGCAAGAAACCACCCTACATATACTTCATTGATTTAAAAAAAAGCATTCGACAGAGTGTAACTATAAAATCACATCATCATCTAGCCACTAACGTCTATTGCTTCATAGACCTTCCACTTAGTCCGATTTTGCATCATCTGAATCCAATTTGTAGTCACTCTTTTTTACTTTGATGGTACACAAGGCAAATATCGAACACAGTATTTAATTAAATCTTGCCCAAGTACTTTCGATCACAAGATCATCCTCAGGGGCATTTCGTCAATTGTGGCCTATCCAGCAATAACCGAATGTCATACATGTAAACTGGGACATAACAAATACACTAAAGACAAACAAACACTTTAAAATTTAAATTGGAGAAGCTACATTTTTATATTATAGAAGCCGGAGACAGAATTCTGTCTCCGGCCCCTCCGGTCTCTGTGCCCCTGGCAGTCGTCGCATCTCTTCACATTTCACATATTTCTCAATACTTCTTCACAAATCGTTCCAGAAATAATATTCTCTTATATTTCTGTACTATATATCCTATTTATTCTTCCATATCCTTCCTGTAACATGTGGAAGGTATTAATTATAACTCTTCTTTTTCTTCACTTTTCCATTTACTTTATTAACGAAAATCACAATTCCAGATTCGTTTCGCATTTTTATTACATCCTGTAGATACTGTATTGTCGTGCTGGAGCCGCGGGACTCTTAGCGGGTTGGGATTCTAGTACCACCCTAGATTATCCCCTTAGCAGCCTCCTACTTGACGTAAGTTTCACCCCTTAAGGTCGAACCATATACAGCTTGCCCACATTCCTGTAAAAAAAATATACTTCTGGCACTGTATTCACCTTCGCATGCTGTGTGAGATATGCCTCTATTTCTGTGGCATCCCACCTGTGTCCACTAAATTATTTCTTCTTATTTATGGTTTTGCTTCTTTGTCTCAAGCAAAGAAACTGGCTTAAACTCTTCTACATTCAGAGTACCTTCTTCGTCCAAAGTTTTTATATTGTTACTTTAAACGATAGTAACTAACTATGAATTTTCCGTCTCCAGCGAGTCCTTGCCTTAGCAACGATTCAGTGCTTCAGTGAAGGCCCTTAGGTCTTCCTGTCCAATTTGCACTTTTCCCTGGTACATAAACTGTAGCAAGTTACTCTAAACGATAGTAACTATTATACTTTTTTCCGTCTCCAACGAGTCCTTGCCTTTGCAACGATTCGGCCGCTTCAGTGAAGGCCCTTAGGTCTTCCTGTCCAATTTGCACTTTTCCCTGGTACATAAACTGCAGCAAGCCTCCTAGTGTCTCGCAAGTTACGTTTGTCAAAATCTCTATAGGACGTTGACAACGATTCGACTCAAATTTTCTTTAAATATGGGCCACAGCCCAAAGAACCACTTTACTTGCTTCTATGCATTTTCCTTGCGATGCAAGCTCTACGTCTACTAAATCTTGACTGTTCCATAATGGATCCATTCCCGAACTCATATGTTCGTTGAAATCATTCCAAAATAGTGAAAAAGATTTTCTGACGCCACATCCCATTTAAATTTTCTTTAAATAATATGGGCCACAGCCCAAAGAACCACTTTACGTGCTTCCATGCATTTTCCTTGCGATGCATCCATTCCCGAACTTATATGTTCGTGGAAATCGTTCCAAAATAGTAAAAAAGATTTTCTGACACCACGGTCAATTATCTTCCAAAGCTCCATTAAATTCTTTTCCCTCTTTTATATGTCCATCTCAGTATGATGTGCCAATTTATGAAGTTAACCAACAATTGTATAAAGAATTAAATTTTTGATAAAATAAAAGAACTTAGAAATGTCCGCTGCCGAAATTAAAAACAAATCTGTATAAAATATTAAATAATCGAATCAAATAAGAATCGATCGATCAATCAATACTCAGATATCAACTAAGGTGTTAGTATTTATTTTTTTGAAAAATTAAACTCTATTAAATTCTTTTCCTTTTTACAAATGAAACGCTATTTTTTTTTCAATTCCAAATATCCCATAATTAATTAGTTAAACAAAGTCATATCTAATTCTTAGTGTATATCACAAGAATTCGCTAGCTCCGCGATTTACGTCGTAATTCTATACTTCGCGTCAATATAAATATTTTTCCAACACACGTCGAGCAAATAGTATCATATTTCACTTTCACTTGATACATTAAACAAAAGAATTTGATAATATGTAAACAGTTAGTAACGTAGTAATCCAAGAAATAATACTCTGCACTTTTTTTTTTAAGTAATGAAATTGTACACTCTAAAGAACTTGATCTTGACCTAATTACTTAAATTCTTTATATTCAACTAGTTAGTAAACAATATATTTATTATTTCTTTAAATAATTCAATTCCTATATTCGACTGATAATTAATATTCTCTGTTATACCATCATATATCATATATTCTGTTAGACAGTATAGTTTATATGTTTTTTTTGTGAAATATTATGGTAATTAAAAAAACGATTATATAGAGAACATCATATAATGTGTTAGTATGTATTTTTTTTGAAAAAATTTGTACTTGTCATCTCTTCACATATATCATAAAAGCAATTCACCTATCTTAATTTAGGATTCTAAGTCTCAGGAAGGAATTGATATGAGGTTATTTTCCAGTGATACAAGACACAAAAAAAAAATCTACTATATACGAATAATTTGTGTAAAACCACTAACAAGTTTATATAACAAAGACAGAAAAAGGATTTTCTTCCAGAAAAGGGAGTCCTGCACTCCACACAATATTTACTGGATACCTCACTGTTTTTTTAATCTGTTGTCGTCTTAGGAAAGAGAAGAAAAAAATTGGAATGTCACTGGCGAAATGAAATGATGAAGGCTTCTTATAGCTACACAACTTGCAAAAGTTTACAAGGATACTGAAGAAGTGACTTAATTATCCCTATTTTCCAAAATTCCCCCAAACCGGGACCGGCTGTCACCAGTGTAATAAAGTAGATTTACGAGAGTGATAAGGGCATTTTCGAGATAGGGTGGGACAGATTTACGAGAAGTGATAAGGCTGTCACCACTGTAAATGAATAAAGTATGGGAGCGTTATGTGAAGGTAAGGAAAACGCTGTCACCAAATGAAATACACAATAGACCCTCAAGGGATGCTAACCCTGCGAGCGGCTGCAAGGAATACTGGTCACACTGGTCTGGAGGGCTGGCTCGTCTTCGTGGATTTACGAGAAGATAAGGGATTTCGGGATAGGGGTGAGGACTCCTAGGTCTCAGGTCCTGTGAAGAGTAGAGGTTATGGGCTTACTTTTGAAGCCGGAGATATGCATACGCAGAATCTCGTGTTCTCCTAGTCTCTAGTGAGTCGGACGAAAGGAACATAAAAAAAAACCAAATTAGAGTCAACAATATATTGAATCTACCCTGAAGTTACTAATACAATCGTTAACACGTTATTCTGCGCGTCGGGAGACGATGTAGCAAGATAGTGAAGAGTTGACAGTGGTACTAATATAATTACACAGGTTAGTATAAGAAATCTGTTACCTTATGTGTATATTAGGGCTTCAACCACGACACGTTCAGTCTTCTGGAACTCGGTCAGTTGAGGGTTGCGAACTTTCGAGCGGCCACAATAACCGGACTACACGCGATACTATGCCAGCTGATACGCGGCCCCCGGAGAATCACCTATTGTCTCGTACTGATCGCGTACGGGACGCTATCGCGTCCGAGCCACGGTGGCCCGCTATTACTGACTGCCCATTACTAGCTACTCGTACCCGACGCTCCCGCGCCGAGAGTACCCGGGGCGGCAATTGATGCCTGGACGCCCGCCGTCTCACTACTACTGACTGACTGACTACTGACTACCGACTACCCGGCGTCCGTCGTTTCTTCTTGTTTTATTGTGGTCGTACTTTCAACGCCGGTTCTAGTACCAAGGTCGTAGTTTCGCTGAGTTGCAGTTTTGGCGTTATTGCTTCTATTTGGGTCACGGGTCTTGTTATTTTTTTACAACAATAGTTTCGTGCTTTTTATACGTTTAAACAATTAACAAACAATGCAATAACTAGGTCAATTTCTTTGTATGATTTAAAATGCAAACTTTACTGTAATAATTATCCCTTATTTAATTCGGAATATATAATAATTATCTCGAATAATTATTATCTTTTCTATGCTACTTAACCATTTAATTCAACTTCTCACTCACTTGCTACGCTCACATTACAATAAACAAACTAAGACACTTGAATGTTACGAGGAACGCTCCCGAATCATGATTTACAATATATAAACTTTGTGGGATTTATACAATGTATATACCTCGTAAATCATGATTCGGGAGTGTTCCTCGTAACATTGAAGTGCCTTGGTTTGTTTATTTCTAGTGCATCCTGATTGTGATTTTAGTATATGTCTTTTCTAATGAAGAACTTTTCAATAAAATGAATGTATACGTCCAATGTGACGGCCGTAACTCATTCGGCTAAGATCCTCCCCAGTCCTAATATTTTTTGGGATTTGATGACACCATCAGGCCTTTACAGTTTTTTCGCGATTTCCCTCCATCCTTCTCTGTCCTTAGCTAGTTGTTCTGCTTCATGTAACCCTTGGTTAATTAATCTTTTTGTTTGATCTACCCAACGGCTTGGATATCTTCCCCTAGGGCTCTGTCCTTCAACTCTAGCATCGACTATCAGTTTTTCCATCACACCTGTTCTTCTAGCAATGTGTCCAAAATACTGCAAATATCTCTGTTATATTTGATTAAGCAATCTATCCTTTACGTTAAGTAGGTATCATATCGATACGTTCGTGCGATGATCAATCCAGGGTATTCTCAACATGCGGCGGTATACTCACATTTTAAAAGCGTCCATTTTATTTTTATTCGCTTTCTTTAAGATCCACGTTTCGGATGCATATGTGGCTATGGCATGAAAAATGAGCGCCCTTACCAGCCATAGTTTTGTGTTTATTGTTATGCTAGAATTTTTCCAAATTGCTACCAGTTTCCAAGCTTTCCAAACAGTTCCATCATACCTATTCTAGCAATAGTCAACCTTCTACGTATCTCTCTGTCACACACTCCGTCATTTGTTATCAGGGACCCCAGGTGTATGAAACTATTTACTACTTCAAAGCCCCCAATTTCTTTAATGTGTTGAAGATTATTACGAGCTCTGTCTACTATCATGATTTTTGCCTTACTCCTATTTAGATGTAGTCCATATGTTTTGCTTTTCTTTTAGTACCTTTCGCATAATGTATTTGCTGTAAATATTAAACAGGTTTGGCGAGATTATGCATCCCTGCCTGACACCTGAATCTGTTCTGAAATGATCTGAATGGGTGTCGGTTATTTTTACTGTGTCCTTTTTATTTTTATACAAACTTCCAATTAGTTGAATTAAGTGGTGGGGTGTTCCCATTTTCGATAATATAGACCATAGCTGCTGCCATTTGGCTTTATCGAAGGCCTTTGTGTAATCCACAAAGCACTTAAGCATAGAAGTATTGAATTCACGAGTTTTTTCGATTAACTGTCTGACATTAAGGATGTGTTCTCTTGTGCCTTTTTCCGGGACAATTCCCGCTTGTTCTTGTGATATCTGAGGCAATAGAAAAGCTTTTAGTCTTTCATGTATTAGAAGAAGTAGAACCTTGCTTGCATGGGATATTAGGGTTACCATTCTGTAATTGCTGCAATCTAGCGGAGTCCCTTTTTTGAATATAGGGATGAAAATGGATGTTGTTCAGTCGTTGGGCCACTCTCCGGTTTCCCAAAACTTTTTGCAGATAAGATAGTATGTAGCATTTTAAGTCGGATCCCACGAGTTAAACTTTTGACACCATGTCCTTATGTCTTTCTTATATTAGGAATTATAACCCAAAAATTTCATAAAAAGATATGTAACCAGAAAGACTTGTTTATTTATCAAGAAATAACTACATGCTACACATACTAACTAGAGATATCGGAAGTAAATAATAAATTTGTGGTAACCAGATAATTACTCATCGACTTTGACTTGGAAATGACGCTTACACTGTGTTGTATACTTTTTACTAATATTGTGGTAGAAAAGTTTTTTACCTACCTGCAGTAATTCTTGACAGATCTCTCATGTTGAAAATGTAATGAAATTTACTTGGTGTTGGTGGTAGCTGGTTAATGCAAACATTATAAAGATTTAATGTAATGGTCATCAATAGGGGAGCTATCTGGACTTCCTCTTCAAATATTGACAGATGACCATTGAGAATGTTGGTATATATATGATGGAGTGTTGACGTTGTGGGAAACACTAAGTTTATAACGATAAACATAGATATAAATCTTGGATCTACTTCATTTCTTCCGCCACCTGCTACACCCATTGCAGCGAAATAGGATATATCTTTTAAAATTTTCCAATTGAGATCTTTACCTAAAAATTAAATAAAAGTTAAAAAGATGCTGCTAGCGTGACATAACTAAAAAATTAACATCCAAATTGGATTTACATAATAGATCCTTTTTTATACCGTCAGAAATCAAAAATAGAAGAACAAATAAATTAATTAAATTGTATTGTTTGTTTGTGTTTAAATGACTGCGGACACTAAATCCATTCGCCAATCTTACAATTTGAGGTGTAGTGTGTGTGTGTGTGTGTGTGTGTGTGTGTGTGTGTGTGTGTGTGTGTGTGTGTGTGTGTGTGTGTGTGTGTGTGTGTGTGTGTGTGTGTGTGTGTGTGTGTGTGTGTGTGTGTGTGTGTGTGTGTGTGTGTGTGTGTGTGTGTGTGTGTGTGTGTGTGTGTGTGTGTGTGTGTGTGTGTGTGTGTGTGTGTGTGTGTGTGTGTGTGTGTGTGTGTGTGTAGAGTAATTGTCTTGATACTTAGCAAAGTCGACGTCATTGTCTTTGCTAAGAGACGCTAATTGTATCCGAACGTCTGCGGTCCCTCCGGGGTGTACCGATCACACAAGGATAGAAATTATTTTCATTTATTAATTTTTTTAATAAACGAAAATTTCCACCCAGGTGTTATTCGAACTCACGACCTTTAGGTTTAAAGGCAGGCGCTCTTACCACTGAGCCACAGAGGGGGTTAATTAAATTGTAAATAATTACTGCTCAAAATTTGCAAATTTGCTGAGAAATTTAAAAATAAATATTTACACTTTGACAGCCAAATAACTGTCAAAGTGTAAATATTCATTTTAAATTACTCAGCAAATTTGCAAATTTTGAGCAGTAATTGTTTATAATTGTGCATAAAGCATGAAGATTATGCATAGATTTTAGACAACTAAACAAGAAAATAGTCACAGACAAATTCCCATTATCAAGAATAGACTCAATACTAGATCAACTAGGGAGAGCAAAATGGTTTTCAGTTATAAACCTAGTGTGTTTTCACCAAATACCATTAGAAAAATCATCGAGGAAATACACATCGTTTAACATGAAAAATGGAGCACTTCAATTCACCAGATTACCTTTTGGATTAAACGTAAGCCCAAATAGCTTTTCAAGAATGATATCAATAACTTTTTCAGGTTTAACCCCGGATAAAGCATTTCTTTACATGGACAATACAATACAGTGATGAGTGCTTTACCACCCGGCTTTTTAACGTAAGAGATAGAAAACACAGTTACCTTGTGAAATAAAAAGAGATGAAACTCGTAGAGGTGGGAAATAATCGATAGAAACCTATAATTTACATTACATTACCACTGTCGATATGCTGTCGATAGTCTCACACCTTTAGACCTTAGCTTCGAGCTAACTAGTATTAGAAGTTTTTAAAGTCGCTTTAAAACCCGGCTAAATAGCGGAAAGGAAAGAAGACGGATTTTGTGAGAAAGAATGAGATAAAGCTAGTTCTTAGACCTAGCTATTTGACTCCAGTCATAATTATACGGATGATATCGAAAATATTTTATTTTAATAATTTCTGATATTAGAATAAATGATTGAATAAATTAAGAATTAAAGTAAAAAACATTAATTAGTAGCGATTTTAAATTACAAATCTAAAGTTTATTTAATAATAAAAATAGCTCAACTGAAATATTTGACTAAACTAAAGGTAGGTATGTTCTGTCCGAAAACAATTATTGTATGTGAAGTTGGTTTAATACTTAGACACGTGGTCTATTGACAAGAAGTTTGGGGTTCAATTCTCACCAAGGATAAAATTTTTGTTTTACTCAATCAAAAAATAATAGAAAATATGATACATATTAGGTAACAAGTTTTAGAAAAACTCATTATTTACAATTTATTCTTATTCCAATGTTATAAAACGGAAATACAAAATAATTTAAATTCAAAAAGATATTTATGTTTAACTTTAAACACTTCTAATGCTAGTAACGACTGACATAAATGTTTAGTGATTTAAATCAAAACGATCTCTGCATAATTTTAAATTATTTAAAAAAATAAAAAGAAAACCACATGTGGGTTTTGAACTCTAATCGTCTGCGTCGCAGTGTCGAATTCTTACCACTAATCCACGAAGGATTGATGTTTATTCCGTGACAAGAGTGTATGTTCCTCAAATCATAGTAGAAATTATTCTTGGTTAATAATTTAAAACTTTAGAATAAATAATCAATATTAATTAATTTATTTTATTCTCATTTTTGCTTTATGGTGGTCAATGTTTTTTCTTTATGCGAAATTAAAAAATGTCACTGAAATACGTCACGCATACGACGTCACACATAATAATTATGACCGAGGTGATTTAGCTCAAAGCTAACGTCTAAAGGTGTGAGACTATCAATAGTGGTAATGTAATGTAATGTAAATTATAGGTTTCTATCGATTATTTCCCACCTCTACGAGTTTCATCTCTTTTTATTTCACAATGTAACTGTGTTTTCTATCTCTTATGTTAAAAAGCCGGGTGATAAAGCACTCACCATTGTATACTAAGTGACATAGAAATCCGAACACCCAGTTTAAATGATTTTATTTTAATAAAATTTTGTATAAGTAATTAATAAAGCATAATAAGTAAATGATTAAACTTTCAAAATGATTGCATTGCTTTAAAGCTCTTGTACCTTTAATAATGTGTGCATGCACCCCGATGTGTTACGCATTCTCCAACGCGCCTAAGTATTCTTCTGATCAGGTGGTCAATGTCCTCTTGTAGTATCTCATTCCAGGTAACCACCAACTCCTATCGAAGTGCTAGTAGAGTCTAAGGAAGACGTTGCAAATTGAGCAATCTCCTATCCATCATATCCCACGCGTGCTCAATTGGGGATAATTAGGGATATCTTGGTGGCTATGCTAACAATGTGACATCATTATGTTGAAAGAAGTCAATTGTGACTCTTGCAACATGTGGTCGGGCATTATCTTGTTGGAAAGTTGGATTTGCCAGGGTGTCAAGATAGGGTAAAAGGTGGGGTTCTAGAACTTCTTGGATATAACGCTGCACGTTCATGTTACATCTGATGAAGACTAAAGGTGACCTGGAACCATAAGCTATAGCACCCCAAACCATAACTTCAACAGTGTGATCAACATGTGATCAACAAAAAACTGTGGATTCCTCCTTTCACCACGTCGCCTTCTAACCCTCGCTCGACCATCGACCATGCCTAAACAAAATCGAGACTCGTCACTAACGACAATACTGTTCCATTCCTGATTCCAGAGTAACCGTTCTCTGCACCACTGAAATCGATTATGGCGATGTTCTCTAGTTAAAGGGAGGACCCAGTGTGGTCGGTATCAAAACAGGCCAAAACTTCTCATTCGTCGGTTAAACACTTCGCATGCCAATAGGTCTTCCGTTTTCTGCAAACCATTCAGTTTCAATGGAGCTGGTAGTGGAGAAACGGTCTCTTAAGGCCAATAATCTTAGGCGGCGATCTCCACGGTCTGTTGTTCTACGGCAGCGTCCAGTGCTCCTTGCTCTTTGCGTACGGCCTTATTAAAGCCATGCCTGACAACACCTAACCACGGTGTCTACACTTCTTCGCACTCTAACTGCAACTTCCCAAAAAGAACCATGTCGGGATAGTATTATGAGGTTTTTTTCCTGGTTTTTCCCTCATAATTTACTATGAAATCACTAACAGGAGAATTTTACTGTCACCATGTCATGTGTTTGTCTTTTTAAAGACGAATTACATGCTATGATTTTTTTCTGACGGATATTTTCAAGTTAATGTGGATTTCATGTAATCGAATGAACCATCTTATAAGTAAAGTCGTTATAAGTAAAGACGTAAAGTAAATATTGGCAATATCATTTTAAAGTCGTCTACTTTAAAATGCATAATGTATGTCTAAATTGTCAATATAAATGAGTCAGATAAAATTAAATTATTAAAAGAATTTTTCACTATGTAACAAAAAACAAAATCTGTTCAATTTACTGTTTGTATTTAGAGAACGATTTCCGAAGTGGAAATTGAAACGTCAATAAACGTATTTTTATCTCTAATAGTGGCTTATTCACAGTTAAATAGTAATTAACTAAAAATGACATTTTAGACATGTCGAAAGTTCAATCTAAAACCTAACCCAGAAAACTTCCCGAAAAGAAAGTCCAGCTACCCGAAGTCCCATTATACAACCCCATCAAACTCACTAAGTTGACGAAATCGTACAGGTCTCTGTACTCTAGGCATCGTAACCAATCGTAAAGAATGTCAATAATCACAATCCGCCAAATTTAGATCTTTACTGTGGCTAAAATATTCATTTTTAAGATTGTTAGTGAATTTAAAAACAAAAAGTATAAAAACCGGAATCTCCGACTGATAAGGCTAAAAACTTTCACTTGTTTTTTTTTCAGTTAGATAAATAAATTACACGAAATTTTATTAAAATAAAATCATTTCAACTGGGTGTTCGGATTTCTATGTCACTTAGTATATAGTAGTAATAGAAATATCAGAAAAGCATTATTTAGATAACCTAAAAAAGACATTTTAGACATGTCGAAAGTTCAATCTAAAAATTAACCCAGGAAAATGTCAATTTTTTATAAGAGAAGTCACATATGTAGGACATGATCTTTCTCAGGAAGGAGTATCGCCAGATAAAGCAAAATATGCAACGATTCAACAATATCCGACACCTAAGACAGAAAATGAGACAGAAAGAGACAAAAGGAGTAGAATTTTTTTGGTCAAAGGAATGTAAATAATCATTCAATAAGCTTAAATCATCTCTGATGAAACCACCAATTTTAAAATATCCGGATTTCAGTAAACAATTCATTTTGACAACAGACGCATCCAACGAGAGTTGTTCAGCAATTTTAAGTCAAAACTATAACGGAAGAGACCTACCGATAGCATACGCATCAAAAAGTTTTAGTAAAGGAGAATGTATTAAACCTATAATTATCAAGGAATTACTAGCAATTTATTGGGGAATTACCATTTCAAAAGTTATTTATACAGAGCACCAACATTTTTGGTGTAAACGGATCATAAACCTTTAAAACACCTATTTTCAATAAATAACGTACTTTAAAACTTAAAACAAGGATCAGATTAGATCTAGAGGAATACGATTTTAGAATAGAATGTATAACAGGGAAAAATAATTACGTCTTTCGAGAATAATATTGCATTAACTAAAGGACTTACACATAGATAACATGCATATACTAGCTATAACCCGAGCTCAATCAAGAAGAAAAATGGAAGAAACAAGACACAAGGATACAGAAATTAAACCTATATTACAGCCGGAAATCCTCAAGCAACCAGTCAAAAGGGTAATAAATAATTTATAGGCGCATATACTATCAATTTTGTCTTTTGGAGTAAACTGAATCTCACCAAGACTGAGAATTCGGATGAAAAACCAAATCAATTGCAGAAAGAGCCTGGCTACAGGATTCAATCACTTTGATTTAAGTCAAATTTTGGCAAAGCTTGATTTTCTGGCCGTAGAGAATGCAAACGTAAAGTCTGCATTCAGTCTTCATATATGTAAATAATATTATTTTAAATTGTGCACAATTAATGAATTTATAAAAGGAAACAAATTATTGAAAAATAGAAATATACATATGCGAAGTAACAAAACAATGGATAACGACAAATAAAAACGTAGGGCAATGGAGGAATATTATAACCGCTCGATATTTGGGGATTATGTAGGAAATATTAATTTAATAAAAAAACTGAAGGCAAGATTCAAATCCAGAAACCTGTAAAAATACGTAAGAAAATACATTAAACAATGTCATAAATGTCAAATTAACAAACCGAAAAGACTACATGTCGAGGAATTCGTGATATTAGATACTTCTTCAAAATTATGGGACATTCCCTATCAGTAGATACTGTATTACAATGCTGTGTGAAATAACGAAATACGCAGTGAGTATACCAGTGTGCAACAAAAAATGCGAGACAATAGCTCGCGAAATTTTCGATCATTTTATACCAACATGCGGACTCATGAAACAAATCAGAACAGACCAAGGCACACAGTACAAAAACAAGTAATGCACGAAATAACAAAAATGCAAAAGATAGAGCACAACACCAACATACCACCCACAATCGATTGGAAGTTGCGAGAAACGACATAAAACATTAAACGAGTACGTAAGATCATCCATAGATGAAGACAGAGAAAATTGGGACGTGTGTTACAGAATGTTCACATACTGCTATAACACAACCTTTAACGCGTATCATGGATATACACCGTTCGAATTGCTGTATGGCAGGAAAGTAAACTTATCTGAAGACCTTACACGAAACGTTAAATCATGTTACAACATAGATGCCTATTACAATTAGTTACGCTATAAACTACAACTCGCACACAAGAGAGCTAAAACCTTCTTATTAAGACACAAAATGAAGCGACATGAAAGAAATAGGTCAACAGAGACACCACAATACTTCGAAATAGAAGACCTAGTCCTGGTTAAAAGAGAAGAAAAAATTTTAATAGTCTTTATCCAGATCCTTTAATAATAACAGAGGTAAATAACGTTAACTGTAAAATGAAGACAGATAAAGGTAAGATCAAGGAGGTGCATAAAAATAGACTATACTCTTACAGTCCATGAACCCAGTGAATTAGTGATATGTGAAAATGGAAACAATTATATTGATATTGAACATTTTTTTGTTACTAGATATAAGAAAATATGTACCAAAAATGTGTGTATAATTCTAAAAATGTATATATGTAAATAGTGAATGTAAATAATGTATGTATAGTAATCAGTTGATGATGGCACGAAAAATTTTCTTCTTTTGGAAGGGAAGAGTAAAAACAGTTTATGTAATTGATTGAAAACAAACAGCACTCAGAAAATTTTTTTCTGACGGATAGGGCTGTAACGGGATTAAATGAAGCATCCAGAAAGCAGATCTAAGTAATCCAATTCAGTTGGAAAATTTAATATCCTTTTAATAATATTAACCATTGCTTATTGCTCAATGCGATTGTTTGTTTATGGCATGAAAATATCAGTGTAAGTAGAACAAGCTTACCAAGAAGCCGACCTAGTGAAATTTGCAATGTAATCAAAAGTTTATTTAATATTGTGTACAAATTAAATCAGAAAAACATTATTATATAAAGAAACGCACGTGAGTTAAATAGCTGGAAAATAACGGGAGCAGATCATTATTAATTAAGAATTCAAAATTAAGAGTTAACAGTCGAAGCTAATGTTGTCATCCGTCAACTCGGTACTCTCTATATTATTGTACTTAGAGAACCAATAAAATAATTATAAGTATCCAGTGAGTTCGAGTTATTCAATCCCATGCAGGGGGTAAATACTTAATAGGAGATATAGGAATATATGGAAGCAATCAACAACAGTATATGATTATTCAACAATATATCAAATGAAAATTACCCACACAGAAGAACCCTATTAGCGGCACCAGTAGGAAATAGAAGCAGAGGTAGACCAAGAATAAGATGGAGGGATGGTATAGATGAAATGGATTGAGGAAATGTCGAGGCTCAACTGGAGTTGTAGCACAATTGATAATGCAGAAGATGACCATCTTATTGTATTGCTTTCATTCTGCCATTTCTCTCTGTTGGATTTTGATAAATCTTCATATTTATTTTTGTGCAAGGTAGAAGTCGCTTTCCATCATTTTTTTAACTGTTCCCAGTGTTCATATTTTGTTTTTCTTACCAACTGCTTTGTCTCTTGGGATTCTGGAGAAGTTTATCCAAATAATAAAAGCTAATATTTGAAAAATTTACAACTGTCATAAAGAAAGGAAATCATATGTGCACAGCAATAAAAGAGAGAAAACAAGATGAAATTTGCAAACAATTACAGCGACATAATCTAATTCTAACTAAGATAAAGGAAAATAACTGCAATAAAAAATCACCATAAATACAAAATAACTTAATCAAATTCGACGTTAAAAGTTAAATGGGTGAAAATTATTAAACTGGAAGGCTTCACTCCTGGCCTCAAAAAAATACATTTACTTGTAACGTATGCTAGCTGGATATTTTGTATTATACATCATCTTACGTCAAGCTCTGGCTATAGGAGTACTGTGTCTCAGTGGTTAATGAGATGAACTTAAGATCAATTGGCTTTTTTAAACTTACCAACATATTTTTGAAAACTCGTCGTAGGAGCCTGGACAAATTATGCAATAAAAGCTAACATACATATAAGAAATATCAAAATATAAATGAAAAGCCAAACCTCTGTCATAGAATCCTCCCTTCTCGAATAATAACTTGAGCAACGCTATTGGCTGTTGTGTACCGTAGTCATCAACTTGGGGCATATTCATATCGTCTATAAAGCAAATAAGCTTTTTACCCATCGGTGGTCCATAAATTTCTTTGGTCCTTTTTTCAACTGACGATTCCAGATTCAACTGGACATCCATAGACGAAGTTCTTGATGAAAAATTAATATTGAGCAGAATAAAAATATCTTGGTCGAGGTTTCTAAAATAATACACATGTTTTACTCAAAATATACCTACAGTACTAAATTAATAGCAGAAATGTTTGGATACATATCGTTTTGTAGGAGGTAATCAATTATTAAAAGTTTGTAGAAAATAAATTATAAAAAAACACACAAGTAAGACTGAAAAAATACTGATTAATACGTCATTAATCTATCATTGGTTTTTTTTGCAATCTATTTGTTTTACAAAAGTCTAATGCACCAATTTGGCTTGTAGTATTATCTTCCATTAATGGGAGCAGGAACCCCTAAAAAATTTTTTTTGGTATTTTTATTTTTGTTTCTTTTTCTACTTAGTTTTCTAAGTTGAATGGTATATTACACTTAATAAATAGAAAAAGAAATTAGCAAAAAATAAATAAAAGTGTTGCATAAACTAAATATTTGCTCTTTGCATAATATTGTGCATGAACTATTATATCGATATAATGAGAATTAATGACTTCAAAAAACAGCAACTACTAAAACAAATATGTAATAAAAAAACTTACGTTTACAAAAGAGATAAAGAAGAACACGAGAATGAATAAACAACATTCTAAACCAGAATAAGAATAAAAAAATATGTTGATTTTAAATTACAAATAAATATGTTTGTAAAAACGTGAAAAAAATCTTTAATAAAAAAAAAATAATTAACGGTATTGAGCGGTTAATATTGTGTCATTTTTTTGCCATTCAAGAAATTATTGCAAATTTGGTAGCACCAGGTGAAGCGGTTTATAAAACGTGTATTCCTAAGTAAAAGACAAAAAACATGTAGTCTTATGGGAGCGGGCCAGGGATAATTGGTCTTTTTAATTATTATACAAGTTTTCGAAATTTTGTCAAATCTACTATATTATAAGCTCTCTGAAAATATCAAAAATAACTTTTATTTGGTACTGGTATACACAGAGTTATTGTATCAAAACAAAATCGAGCGTTCTTGAAGTTCCCTTAATTGACTGAAGGTTTGCCTCAGACCATTAATACCTATTCGGGACT
Organism: Diabrotica balteata; assembly: GCA_918026665.1. NCBI lineage: Eukaryota > Metazoa > Arthropoda > Insecta > Coleoptera > Chrysomelidae > Diabrotica > Diabrotica balteata. The sequence continues at coordinate 68,809,731 of OU898280.1, read as the reverse complement.
GAAACAAAATCCACAACCGACGCCAGCTCTCTCTCTCTTCGTTTCTTTTATCTTTTTATTTACAGATTTAGAATGAGTCATTTATTTCTGAGTCTTTTTCTGGGGCATATTTTTTTGTCTTCTAGTCCATTTTATTCCCACGAGTTGGGACGAAATACTGTCAGTAACGACGATGTGTCTATACCGCGTCAATATTATTGTGTGTTTTGTATTTGTTTAATATGTGTGTGTATGTGTGTGTGTGTTTTGTTCAATCAACAAATCTACAGTTAATGACATCTCTGCATTTCCCATGTCAAGCTTTCAGTTGATCCGTGAGTGTTTATTTAGTTATGCGTTATTCTGTTCTGTTTAATTTGTTCCAAATCCTTCTTAATTTAGAGCTCCATCTGCACAATCTTAGTTCGACATGGATCCAGTCACCAGAAGTGACCACTCAGGACGCAGATTGCCACTCTGGCCGACCAATAACAAATAGTTTTAATAACTGTTTTGTTATTCAGTTTTAATAACTGTTTTGTTATTGGTCTTCCGACAAAAGATCGTTGCTGAATTGCAAACATGAAGTGTATAAAAAAGCAGAGCCTCTTCCGATGCGAGACCTTGTTGACCGAGTGCCTCTTGAAAATTCAACGTTTATTATTATTACCTAAGAGTGAAACCCTTGTGAGAAGACCTCGTTTGAAGAAGAGTCCCAACGTCATTTTTTCGTTAAGGTAAGTAAAAGTTTAATAATAAACTTATATTCACTTTACTAAGCTAATGTAGCGCTTTGTCGCTAGAAACCTTTCAACGGAAACAATCAACGTCTTCACAGAACATAATAAGGTTGTTTCCGCGGAAGGTAGCATACGAATTATAGCACCAACGTATAGTCACCACTCCGCTGGTGTTTCTATACACCGCGTGAAGTATGTACTTGACCACACGTCGAAGCGTGAAGGGCCGACATCTCCGCTAGATCCAAAGCATACACCGTGATCAGAATACCAATAATGAATACATGTAAGAGAAAATTCATTGTCAAGTAAGAACCCTTCGAAGGTATTCTGTATTACCTGTGGGCCCTTGGTGACTACAGAGCCACCCGTCAGCATCTAGTGGAGTGTGGTACGAGTACATACAGATAGCCACAAGGTAGTGGTTATATGTGGCTTTAATTAAGTTCGTTCGTCTATTAATTTTTGAACATTTCCAGGTTCATTAGTTCCACTTTCCTTAGTTCGTTGCATTGGTGGTCGTCGTTATAAGTTCCGTCCAAGGAGATCTTAGCAGAAACTTGCTTTCTAGAGAAGAAATCTCGTTAGAAACTTTGTCTTCTAAAGAAGCGATGTCGCCGGAAATTTTGTTCTCTAACGATGCGATGTCATCAGAAACGTTGGCTACATCAAAATTAACTTTCGAAATATTGTCAGAAACTTTGTTCTTTAATGATGCGATATTACCAGAAACTTTGGCTACATCAGAAGAAACTTTCGAAATCGACGAGATGACAGCAACATGTTTATCTTCAAATATATAAGTTTCTGGATCCAAAACCTCTTCTTGTAAAGCGTTCTTTAGTCGTTGGACTAAATCAGCCTTTCTTCCGGTAGAAGCTAATTCTCTGTTCTCAAGACGTCTTCTTATATCCGTAAATCGTAAAGCTCGTAAGCTCGTAAATCGTAGCCATTTTCAGAATTTCCACTATGTCACTTTTCTTCTGACACCACTATTAAGTCTTTATTAATTCTAATTTATTGTTCTTATTTTAATTTACTAAAATATGATAGTTTATTATCAATTTATTAAATCACTGTACAACAATTTATTTGACTACCAATATTATACAATTTATCTATACGTGCGTACATTTTAAAATTCCCGTTTGCGAGTTTATCTTCTTACTGACTTCCTCAATGAAAATCCCCGTTATTTATATGAAAATACAGCTATTCAAGAGTTCAGGCGGTTCCTTATGAATATAGTAGAAAGTAAATCGGCCGGGTCATCATTCAACCGGTTTCTGGAAACTTCGAATCGTAGGGGAGCGACCGTTTCAGGAAGATTTTTTCCAGCTAATAAAATCTAGATCGTAATTAGTGGATAAACAACATGTTTACAGGTTTTTTTTAATATGACTAATTTTTACGTAACACTAATTTTGAATGGACAGTGGTCATTTCCGGTTGACTGGAGTGTCATTTTTGGTCACAATTCATGCTGATTGTATAAATTAAGAAGTGGTTTTCTGCCAAATATGAAAAATAATTCTTAATTTCTATTTCTATTGTACAGCGAACGTGTGGCTTAAAACAAAAAGCATGATGATTGTATACAGAAGTCATTTCTCCCGCCAGATATGAAAAATACTTCTCATTTTAAAACAGACGGAAATGCAAAAAAACTATCTGATTTTCTGTTCCCAGGTATACCGAACTTCACACAATATTTGCCTTGCAGACATAATTAAAACATTGTTTCATCGATGTAAACTTTAAGTTAGGTTTCACATGGTACTTTAAAATTAGCAAATCTTATAATAAGCGTAGAACAGGGGCGCCCTAACATTCATTTTGATTTAATAAACCTTGTATTCTATTTATATATTCATATTTTTTCAAAGACAAAAATTATGAAAAATAACCATGTAATAAGGAATAAATAAATCAACTCTGCATATGCTCTTTTTAGGTTATAAAAGAACAAACAAATATTTCAGTTTTTTGTTTTTTTTTTTAATTTTTTTAGAATCGTACCCATTGAAAAATTATTTATTAAAATTTTTTAGGTACCATTTTTATTATAATCTCGTGTACATATCTACCATTTCTTTTTTAATTGTTTAAGTCTCAATCAAATCGTTTTTGATTAACAGGACAATTGTGATTTAGTCAGTGAAAACATCCATAAGAAAATAGTTTCAGGACAATAGTAACATATTGATATTGCTACTTAGAGTTACCCCCTTTGGATGACAAAAAATAGACACTATCGAGTGTATCTGAAGAACGTAGCAACCGTTAACAATATGTAAACGTAGTTCAGAGACACAGCGTAGAGTAACATCTACTTTTGGTTATTTAAAGCAGATGGCGCTACGTAGCGGTACAATTCTGCTAAATAGGAAGTTTGTTCTTCTGACTTTGTCTCTACGAGTCTATCTTCAATCTGACACTGTCTAATAGTTTCGATAAAGGGAAAAATGTCTTATCGTAAACGAATTCATATTTTTAATAAGAAAAGTTAGCTATGTTTTATGGGCATAATATACCGCGAAAAAAATTCTAGATGAATTGCTTCTGAAAGATGTGTCAAATATAAAAAATATATCTTTAGGTTAATTTAATATTCAGGCAAAATTTAAAATAGTTATACTTAAGTTGATTGACATCTTTTCGAAGTACCTGTAAGTAATATGCTTGTTAAGTTGGGACGTAAATAACCCCAAATAGTACCTTTTATAAGAATGATTATTTACCTTAAAAAATCCTGTATAATCGCAGTTTTAGATGTTCCGGTTTCTCCAATGAGTACAATAGGTTTTCTGATCTTATTCATTAAGCCCAAAATATAAGTTGTTCGAACCGTATCAATAGTGGGCACTAATATTTCAGAGAACCTCTTCGATCGATCATGCATATATGGGGGCACAAGCCATTCCCAAGCGACCCAGCAACGCTGTTTTATATCCAAAAAGTAGTCGTAGTAAGTGGGAAAAGCCGTCGGAGTATGCCTTAAAATAAATAATAAAAAATGAGATTTTATACAATTTTTCAATGTATATTTCATCAATAAAATATCAACATATGTTTAAATTATCTTAGAATACTTAATGAAGTTCTTTTGTCAGGTGTATAAGAGTAACACGATTAGTTTGTCAAGTTTTCTTGAAGAAATAAAATTATTATTTTTTAGCACAATGTCTTTCACTAAGAACCGAGAATTAACAGTTCCCGAACTAGAGGAAATAATGAATAATTTTGGGAACAAGTGGATGAAAATTGAGATGTTTTTAACACAAATGGTCGCAAAGACCTAGTTAAGACATAAGGAAATAATGAATAATTTTGGGAACAAGTGGATGAAAATTGAGATGTTTTTAACACAAATGGTCGCAAAGACCTAGTTAAGACAGCCAAAAAGAAGATTGTATACATGGAAAGCACCTGGCGATAATCAAAACCGCATAATAAGAAACCAGATTGATTATATATTAATTCACAAACGCTATAGAAATTTAATCAGGGGAATTATTAAATATCCCGGAGTGGACATTGGTTCCAACCACAATCCTGTTGTTGGTAAAATTTCAATTAAACTAAAGAAAATCAAATACAGAGAAAAGATTAAACCTAGCCTCGAAAAAGAAAACAATCAATAATACACTTAAAGAAAAGTATAGTGAAGCAACCGCGGAAGAAACAATAGAAAGTATTTGACACACCTGCAAAACAACAATCACAACTACACAAAGAAAACAACTACAAGACAACATCAGAAAACAAAGAATACATGGATGACAGAAGAAGTCCTAGAACTGATATACATAAGGAGATCTTACAAAAATCGCTATGAAGAAAAAAATATAGAAACCCAGAGAATCATCCGAAACAAAATCAGGAAAGACAAAGAAGAATGGATGCGCAGTAACTGTGACAAACTGGGAGTTTTAGTAAAAAAAAACATTACTACTTTAATGCATACAAAAAGATTAAGGAAGTCACAAATATGAAGAAAAAAATCACAACAATTTTAGTAACCAAATAGTATCTAGTCCAGAAAATGTAGGAGATATGTAGAAAAAATACATCAAAGATCTGTTTGATGACGAGAGAATAGAACCACAAATGAATATAGTACAAGAACCAATACTTGATCTATTAACATAGGAAGTTACAAAAACAATCAATACGGTAAAGCCACGAAAAGCCTTAGATCCAGATGAAATATACACAGAGATGATAAAGCTTATCAATGAAGACAATCTTCAGACGTTAACACTATTATTTAATAAAATATATACCACTGGAATCTTCCCAGAAGATTGGTTTAGATCGACATTTATACCTATACCAAAGAAAAATAAAGCAAACAGATGCTCACAGTTCAGATTAATTAGCCTGATGAGCAATTTTTACGCAAAATTGTACCGTTCCCGTCATAAAAAACTGGTACAACTCTTATAATCAAAAATCGTGTTTTTTAAGTTGTGTACGTTGATCTTGTCATATGTGTCATTCTAATTTCTAGCGCACAGTTGCCAGTTCAACGAAAATATTATATCAAACCAGCTAAAAGCAGGACTGTGTGCATCGAGCAATAAGGCAAAAGAGGGAATCTAATCCTTATGAAAAGGAGACCAAAAAAGTGGCCTCTGATGGCGTACATATCCGGAAATGCGAATGCGCGAAATTTAAATTTTCCGACACTTATCAACAGTAGCTATATAATATTTTTCAGAATGTGTCTTAGACGAGAAAGTTTTAATTAATTATTAATGATAAGAGTCTAAAATGCGACACAATTGTTAAAAAACTTCAATATAAATAAGATTTCATGTGATATTTGGGACAAACAATAACATAACCCAACTAAATTTGATGTCAAACAAGGAGAGAGACTCTCTTTCCTTGTTTAATGTGGCCTCTAAAGATCGCACTTCCTGTCTAACAATATATTTGCCCCCACTACCTTTACATTCCCTCTATTGTCTTTTTGCTCGATGACTGTGTAACAGACCGCAAGTTTAGAGTATACTAAAAACTAAAACATTATCGAGCATTCTTGATCACTCAGTCACATTAAATTTGTTTAAACATGCATTCTTAAAAATTCTCATATTAATTTTATAATTTTCCATCATCGCAATTAAGTACCCATACATTGATTTGTGTTTTATGACAATTTATGAAAATATTTCAATTCAAAAATAATGACAGATAATCAATCTCGACAAACTTCAAATAGTGAATAATTGGATTGTAACTGTTACGTTAAAAGCGTTTTTTCGCCCCGAATATTTTATAGTTTATAATACGTAGGATAAAGTATAATGTTAGTTTTTCACATTTTTTATCGTTCTTGTAATAAATAATAAATTAATCTTGGTAGTTTGATTGTTACAAAACTTATTGACGCAGACTACAGTTCGAGTTCGGTAGGTAATTAAAGTATAAAATTACAGTAGATGCATTCCAATGTTCCCTGCGTCAATATCCTAGGTTTAAAGATCCTTCAAACATTTTGGATAATAACTCAATCCTATCTCTGCTTATTTAATTTCTTAGATACGATTTTTTGTTGTTAATGATATGAATAATACCTATCTAAAAATTTTATACATTTTTGGACGTTATTTTTTTATTTAGATTTGGTGCAATTCCGTTATCTGTAACGGCAACAACAAATTGATTTCTGAACACAGGTTTACATTGGGAAAAAAAGTGTACCAGTTTTATATGACGGGAAGTGTACATCAACGAATATACAGAGAATGCGAAAGAAACCCTAGCGACAATCAAAAAGACGTGTTTCTCTATTTCATCGACTACGAAAAAGCGTTTGATCGAATAAAACACACAGAACTCATAGAAACCCTAACAAAACATGATATAGACCATAACATTGTATCACTCATTAAAAAACTATTTTGTTATCAAATGGCGTCGATCAAAATAGACAATCGTCTGTCAGCAGAATTTTCAAGAAAAAGGGGAGTTCGTCAGGGCTGTGTACTTTCTTCACTTTTATTCAATATATATTCCGAAAAATTTTTTCAAAATGCCCTCGAAAATATTGAAGAAGGAATAAAAATCAACGGAGAATACGTAAACAACTTAAGATACGCAGACGACACCGTCATTATTGCGGACAGTACTGAGGGATTACAACGACTTTTGAATGTCATAACCAGAGAGGGAGATAGCTTAGGACTAAATATAAACGCAAATAAAACTAAAGTAATGGCTGTTACAGGTGCACTAAATGTCGTCATTAATATTCGTATCTATAACAAACATATAGAACCAGTAACAAAGATTCCCGTATCTTGGTTGCTGGATAACAAACGATCTTGACCATGAGGTCGAAATACGTGTTCGTATAAAATATGCTAGTTCCGCATTTCAACGAATGGAAAAATTCCTAATAAACTCTACGTTATCGTTTGATATCCAATACCAATTTGTAAAAACGTTTATTTATTCCATATTGCTATACGGAGTGGAAACATGGACTCTCGGAATTTCAAGTATGAGGCGTATAGAAGCCTTTGAGATGTGGGTTTTTCGAAGGATGCTGAAGATTTCTTGTACAGAGCACGTGATCAACAACAAGGTGCCAAGAAGAATGGGTACTGAGAGACAACACCTAAATATTGTAAAAAACAGTAAAACGAGTTATCTAGGACATATTTACAGAGGAGAAAAATACAACTTCCTACGACTTATATTGGAAGGGAAAGTGGAAGGTAGAAGAGGTCCAGGAAGAAGAAAATGCTCCTGGTTGATGCTTGAAGAATTTAAGAGACTGGACAGGCATGGACACACATTCGATACTAAGAACAGCTCAAGATAGAGAGCAATTTGCTGCAGTTATGGCCAACCTTCAGTAATGGAGAAGGCACCTTAAGAAGAACCGGTTAACAACAGAGGAATGAAAAAAGGCAGATAATGATATTTTATGAGTTAAAGTTTATGAGTGAAAGATGTTTCATTTATGCTGCAAGTTAAATAAAAAAACTCCTACTATGTAGTGAAGAAGATATGTAAACCCATCGTTAACCTCATTACACAAAGTTACCAATCTTTGAAAAAATATATAAAGGAGAGCTATCGGGCACAAGGACTCTATATAGGCATTTATTGCCAGTGCAATTATTTGAAACAATTTGTTTTGACGAAATAAATACGTTTATAGTAAAAGAGACTATTTCTCACTCTGCAACTAAAAGTGGTTTTTTTTTAGGAAGAGTTAATATCTTTTTGTAAAATCGCTATCAGAAGACAAAATTACAATTTACATTTTGTTGATAATGACAAAAATAAAATAAGCACATAAACGCCTTTAAAGTCAGACATTTGCTTTAAATTGTAAATCAATTCTTTAAAAAATTTGACTATTATGTTAAACATTTATTAAAAGATTCTATTTAAGATAAATTCATTCGCTTCGAACTTAAATTATGGTAATTACGCGGAGCAACAGGCTACTGCTATAATTACGATCTTTATACGGGAGCAATGCAGATGCTACAATGTGTTATAAACTCAACGAATCATAGTATTTATTTATGACTTGTATTAACTTATGACTTGGATGTTAAAGCAACAGGAAGGGTGCATGAAAATCGACTGAATGGTTGCTAAATCAAAAATACTCCCAAAATGAGGAAAGAAAGGGGGGGGAATATAGCATATTTATAAGGATTCGACAGGACGAGCATTTTAATACTAAACTTCCTAATAGGTACAGAAATCGAACTTTGGACAGGGACTATATTTATAACTTATATATTTATAATCTTACACGAGGCATCATGGATATGATAGCTAATGATAAAACTTCGAAACTTTTGAAGCTACTTTTTAGTGATTTTAAATTAAAACCGGTTTCGCAAAAAAACACATTTAAATAATTTAGAGTTTGAGAAGGGAATTTAAAGTATTACTTTATGTATAAGAAGTATGCTTTGAACTATCAGATAATAATTGAGATCATCCCCGGAAATAGGGCTCATACACCTATGGGCCGTTTTTCCTCAGATCGTTTAAATCGATCCGCCATGATGTAAAGTTCATTTCGGCCAAGTTTGGCAACAATGCTTCAAACCTTTGTCATTCGATAAACAGAACATTTAATTACCATTTTAACAACGTTGTGTTCACGTCCGTTGTTCGTTTGCTTGTCGTTAACGTAAGTGTGTTTATTAAGCTTTAAAAATGGATTCTGACGAAGAGGTAGTTAGACAAAAACTGACAAGATGTAAGAAGAATAATGTGACGCGAGAAAAAAAAAGGTTTAAGGCAATCAGGTAAAATATACCTCACCTCGGCAGGTTGCAATGTTGCAGCTGTCATTTTAGTTAATCATAAAATGTTGCCTGTACAAACGTTTTGCCCGTTTAAGTGTCGATGATCAAAATCATTTATTTCAACACTTTTTATTTACAAGCAAAGCCTCAACAGGACTTTTTGTTGGCTCAGTGTATAAAAAACTTAATGTGGACCGTAAACAACTTAAGAATAATCCAAAAGTTTTACGAGCGTATGCATAGGAATATTTCGTGTCTCAAAAGGGCGACAGAATAAAAACATGTCGGACCATGATCCAAAAACTTTTTCAAGTATCTGTAAAGCACATTCGTGTAGTACAAAAGAAGGTAATTAAGGGGGATTCATTTACAGAAAAGCGAGGGACACGTGCCAACAGACCCCACAAATTGGCTCTTTACATTCATGACTTGCTTAAAGATCATTTGGAAACTATCCCGTTTAAGAAAAGTCATTATTCCCAACACAAATCCGAACTAAAATATTTTGAGAATCCCGAATTAAATAATAAAAAGCTGTATAAGCTTTTTGTACAATAGTATAAAAATGCATGCACAAATCTAAAGATAAAATACAAGACATACTTTCAGTATTTTAAGTCACTGCGTTCATATAGTTTCAACAATTCCAAAACAGACATATGTGATTTCTGCAGAGAATGTAAACAAAAACTATCTATTAATCCTAACGATGCCTGTGCAATTTCCTACCGCCTTGACAATGTGAAAGTAAAGCGACATATAGCAATGAGAAGGAATCTGATAGAAAGAAGTAAAACTGACAGTATTTGCCATGTTATTGAATTTGACTATGGACAAAATCTACCAGTTCCGAAACTCAATGGAACAGTGCAATTTATAAACGTCTACTTTGGTGTTATCTTTAATATACATATTCACAATAATGGGTCGTCTTTTATGTATACATTTATGGAAGGACAAGGAAAAAAAGGCGCCGATTTTATTATTTCATTCGTCTATGACTGCTTGTGAAAAAAAAAAATTATGGCTATGTCACTGAAATCGTATTTTTGTCCGTTGCGTGCGAGGGACAAAATAAGAACATTTCAATGGTAAAATTTGAAATGCAAATAACACACAAGTTTAACGTCAATATTCTACATATATTTCCGGTTAGTGGCCATTCCTTTAACCAGTGCAATCACAATTTTTGGCTGGTAAAGTCATATTTAAAAAGAAGGAATACATAGGGACGGTAAAGACATATTTGGAAGCAATAGTGTATTGTCCGAAAAATCCATCTCCTTTTAATGTTGTCATGGACAGAATACTAATCAAAAATTGGACTGAAAGTTTGGAAGGACTCTTTCTAAATAAGCCAAAAACAAAGGGACTTGTTTTCAGCATTCAACAGTATGTACAAATTAAATACAAAAAAGAAGGAACATTGGTTTGTTCTCAAACATTTTTGAAAAATTACATACCATTCACAATTTGGAGAGGAAGAAACATAAACATAAACATTGCTCTTCAAATTGTCCCAGTGGTTGGAATAAAACCGGCGAAGGAAAAAGACGTGATAGATCTATTTTCGTTTTGTGTCCCAAGAAGATGAACAAAGTTTCTGTATAACTTTTTTTGTATAATAATAACTTGTTTTATTCTTTATTTTTTACGTCATTTGCCAAATAAAGATTATCGTAAACTTAATTCATACTTTCGCAAATGATCTGTGGAAAAAGGGCCCATGATAAGCTAATGTAAAAAATTATATTTACATAAAAGTGTGTCTATATCTTTGAAACATCTTATTGTAACTTTAGTTTAAATACAATAAATTTATTTTAGCTTTTAATAAAGTTCAAAGTTTTAATCTTTGTTTTCAAAATACTTGTTAAATTTTTAATCGTGTTTTTCTCAAAAGCACCATTTAGCATGCGGACCCTTTTTTCGAGGCTACACTGAATTGTTGTTAGCTAATGTTATTTCTTGTAAGATACTTATTTTTGTTGTGAGTATTTAGAATATTGCTGCATTGTTAAGCAGCATCATTACTCTTTCGATTGAAATATCACGTTGCAATCATTTTAAAAATAAAGACATTGAAGAATAGGTTTTGTGGACGTGCGTAAAAGTACTTTTGCGGTCTCTTAGCAGCCTTATATTATAGATTGCCATCCACACAGAAAGCAACCAACCAAAAAAAAATTAAAATTAATTTATTTCATTGTTTAGTTCTAGTAATTCTTGGTCTCTACTTTAAAAATTCTAAAAAATTAGACTTTCATCATTTAGATGAAACCGGGTCGTTTTGTAGTAAAAATCAAGGTGATCAAGTGAAACAAATCACAAATAATCAAGATGAAATTATGGTTAAAGTAGCTGAAAATGCCGAAATAAGTTCACTTTAACTATAAGCAGCAATATTAGTCAGTCGTCAGTATTAGTCAGTCAGTATTTTGGTAGTTTTAAGTAAATTATATTATTTCAATATTGGAACTAAATACTAATTCCGAAAAATGATACATAATTTGTTTGGGGCTCTCAGATCCAATGCGTCCATTCCGGTATTTGTGACGGGTGTTTTGCAGGATTGATGAGGTAGCATTTTAAAATATCAGTGACGGATCTAAGACAAAACGGATTTTGAAAATGAAGTATTACTTACGCTTAGTTATTGTATAAACTGAAGGACTTTGTTTAAAAATCGAAAAACTGCAGTTTAAAGCTATCAAGATTAAAGAATAGAGATAAACCATAATATATCTTTATCGTTTTAGTTGAATTTGAATAAATATACATGCATTTTGGGAATACTATAGCGCCAAAGTAAATAAAAATCACTTCCACGCAAGAGACCGAATGATCCAGAAAATTTACACAAACAGAAGAAATACATTAAACACTCAATAGATTTGAGATAACTAAATTGTAGTCAATAGCATCTAATTATGAGCATACCAGACGTATTATTTGTCAAGGAGAAATCCCTAAACACTTCAAAAGAGAGTTGCGGAGTTTTATCTAAAGCTTCGTAGAGTTTACTGATGTAACATGGTTAGGTACTAAGTCTCGCAACAATATGCCAGAGTCAAGTTGTCAAATAAAAAAAAAACAATTGAAATCAGAGTTGAAAAAATAAAAAGCAATAAAAAGCTCAATCCTTCAAATAAAAGTTAATATTTTGTATATCCGCCTGTGTTTTCATTTAAAGAGGTTTATTAATACTCGACCTGTTTCGTTAAGGCCCGTTTTCACGCTACGTCTTATTGTACGTTTTGTTGGATAGGACAAATCCTATACAATAAAACGTGGCGTGTAAACAGCAAAACGTACGTCTTGTCGAATCGAAATACGTAGTGTGTATATACTGGACAAAACGTACGTTTTGTCATACGTTTTTTATTACCTACAAAACGTACAATAAGACTTAGCGTGAAAACGGGCCTTTAGAAGTTAACTACAATATTCTTTTTTCAGTATACTTAATAAAGAGGAAAGTATACTTATTTCTACAATTACTTGTTTCTATTAATATTCCTTATTCTTAATATGTTTTTGATCTACACATGCATACAATTACCTAAATGGTACTTAGGCAGCGACGATGAAGTACTCTCAGCCAAACGGTGAAAATTGTTTTTATTCAATAAGATAATATGCATTTGGTGAAATTCAGCTTCTATTTTTTAAGGGCACTTCCCATAACTCTTGAATAATGTTAAGAAACGAATCTGAAGACAAGATCTCCAGCAACCGAAAAGCTTCTGCAATATTCGAATTATTTCAGGGTGCACCTAGAGGGTGCTTTTATATTGAAATTTAAAAGATATGCATCCAGCAATATATCGTATTGCATCCATGTTTTACATTACTGTTACTTTAAAACTGTCCACCAGAGCTAATAGTTCATCCGATATTATTTCATCCTGTAAATATTCAGGTTTCACAAAATAGCCGAAAATAATTTCTTCCTCTCTATTTTTTTCTTCTTCCATTTAAGTCTGTAGTAAAATTTTACGTAAAATTTATAGCATAAACTAAATCTCTTCTTTCTTTGATATCCTCCAATATCTTCATTAAACAGTATTTATCATCTAAAAGTTATCATTATATTCCAACGATTTTTAGACAACTTTATATAGACAGAAGAAGAAAAAATACTATAAAATTTTAAGTTTTAATAAAATTACGTTAATATACAATTATATAAACTTACCTCAGATCACACATTTGTTCAGGGTTGTCATCTGTTATCAAAAATGAAATTTGAGATTTCATGTAATCATCAAAATCCTTCCGACAACTATCTACTAAAGCGGCTCCTGCTGAGTTATAGATGCACGTCACAAAAATAGCTTGGAGAAGATCCATATCGACTTCCTGTATCATAAAAATTCAATTATAACGTAATAAAAACAAAAAAACACATTAAAAAAGAAGCGTTTTCTCGGATTTTTTACGATATTTAGATTATTATTAATTTTAAAATCATAAAAAAACATGTAGAAGTAAAAACAATATTAAAAAATAAGTTGGTTTCTAGGATGCAATTTGGTATGAACCGATCATATAACAATTTAGCAAATTGGCATTTCTACATTTTCCATTTATTTATGATACTCATTCCAGAATACTGGAGCCCTTTACTAGTTATTACTTGCTCCAATGGTGTTTATACCATTCACCATCTAGTTCTGATACTCAATCTATTGAAGATTTGGAAGAAATATGTGATGCCTCATTTACTACAAACTACCGTTGTGTGTTAGTTGGTGATTTTAATATTGATTTGTTTCCTAGTAATTTCTGTGGTGAAAAAATTTAAAAATTGTTTTCGGCATATGGGATTAAATAATATATTAGTGATCCTAGCCGTATTTCTGACACTAGTAAAACGTTGGTAGATTATGTACTTTCTAATCAAAATAATATAAGTTCTTGTGTTCACGATTATCCAAAAATTACTGATCATTTCATTATTTTAGTAAATATCTCCAATAATAATAGTTATATTATATCTGATTGTAATATATCCAAGTTTAGAAATTTATATAATCAAAACTTAAATAAAATTAAAACTAATCTTATCATGCGTCACTTTAATTTAGATTCTGTTGATGTTAATATCATTTACCAGAAAATTTTACAAAATTGTAAAAATGTAATCAACGGCATAATACCAATTCTTATATGCCAGTTTCAATCAAAATTACCTTGGTTTGATTATGAGGTGTTTAAACAAATAAACAACGTGATAGGGCTTATAAAGATTTTTAAAAATGTATTGACGTCATTGATAAACAACATAAACGGCAGGTTTTTAAGAGACATAGAAATGAGGTAGTAAATATGTTAAAGCTAAAACAAGAGCGGTGCTATTTTAACAAAATAGACAGGTATAGAAACAATCCAAAACAAATGTGGAAAGCTATAAAAAATTAATCAATAATAATGGTTGAGAAATGCCAAACACTGTAATCTTTGAAACTACTACTGGCCTAAAACGGTTAACAAACATCGTAGATATATCTTGCAGTTTTAATAGGTATTTTGTTGAAAGCATTGAAAGTATTGTTCAAAGTATTGATCATTCTGAAACATGGTGCAATGTAAATAGTAATCTTTATTTAAATTTTGAAAAGCGTTCTACGCAGGATTTGTGAAAAATTGTTAGCAATTTAGATAATAAATTCTTACTACACGAAACGTCAAATTGCAGAATGGTAAAGGAAGTTTTTGAAACCATTGGGCACGATATGTTAAATTTAATTAACACATCTCTTACTACGAGTAGAATTTCTGATGTATTAAAAATAAATAATATCACCCCTATTCAAAAAATACCCAACACTATCAAAGCTGAAGAATTCCGACGAATCAATACTTTACCTTGAATTAACCAATTATTAGAACATGTAACAAAAAATAAAATTTTAATTAATAATCAATCAGACAATTCTCTTGTGAATCAGCGTTATAAGTTACAATATGTCACATAAAGATAATTTAGATACAAATAAGTACGTAGTCGGTGTGTTTCTTGATTTAAAAAAAGCTTTTGAAACCATTGACAGGGCAATAATGATTTCTAAACTTAAACAGTATGTTATAGGAGGTACAGTAATTGCGTGATTAGAAAATTATTTACAAGATCGCAAACAGAAAGTTCGATTTAAAGACCAATTGTCATTTGAAATAGATAGTAATACAGGGATTCCTCGAGGTAGTGTATTAGGCCATCTTTTATTTTTGAAGTTATATTTCTATACGTACGGTCGGTGTTGGAAATTTGCATGAGAGTGAATCTGTGAAACCATTACATATGTAAGATAATGAGTTAGAGAGAGACAGAAAATATATTTTCTCTCTCTTCCTCTCTCGAGAATAAAAATGTTCCTTTTGTATATATATATATATATATATATATATATATATATATGTATATATATTATATATAGTAGTATTAATCTTCTTCGTATATTTATTGTCCTTACTCGACGCAATGAGTACAAAAATGATGGTAATTTATATGGGTAAATTGTTGGTGCACAGTGGAATATATTTATTCCCAGTACCGCTGTGAATGGCTTGATTAAGCTTGGGTATACAGTTTACTTTAATTTCTATCGACGTATCTTCATCTTTATTTTTCTTCACTAGAGGTCTCTAGTTGCATACTCTGGCAGTTATTTTCATGTAATTGAAAGAGTAATCGGAGCGTTTTGATTTGGTTTGAGTCTTCTTACAAACTCCTTCTTATGACGGGTAGACCCAGAAACACGTGTCAGGGAGTGGTAAGAGACTTAAATTAAACCGAAACGCAACCTTCTTCGTATATTTATCGTCCTTACTCGACGCAATGAGTACAAAAATGATGTTAATTTATATGGGTAAATTGTTGGTGCATAGTGGAATATATTTATTCACAGTACCGCTCTGAATGGCTTGATTAATCTTGAGTATACAGTTTACTTTAATTGCTATCGGCGTATCTTCATCTTTCCTCACTAGACGTCTTTAGTTGCATACTCTGGCAGTTACTTTCATGTAATTGCCAGAGTAATCGGTGCGTTTTGATTTGGTTTGGGTCTTCTTACAAACTCCTTCTGATGATGGGTAGACCCAGAAACATTTTCAGGAAGTAGTAAGAGACTCAAATTAAATCGAAACGCGACCTTCTTCGTATATTTATCTTCCTTACTCGACGCAATGAGTACAAAAATGATGTTAATTTATATGGGTAAATTGTTGGTGCATAGTGGAATATATTTATTCCCAGTACCGCTCTGAATGGCTTGATTAATCTTGAGTATACAGTTTACTTTAATTGCTATCGGCGTATCTTCATCTTTCCTCACTAGAGGTCTCTAGTTGCATACTCTGGCAGTTACTTTCATGTAATTGCCAGAGTAATCGGTGCGTTTTGATTTGGTTTGGGTCTTCTTACAAACTCCTTCTGATGATGGGTAGACCCAGAAACATTTTCAGGAAGTAGTAAGAGACTCAAATTAAATCGAAACGCAACCTTCTTCGTATATTTATCTTCCTTACTCGACGCAATGAGTACAAAAATGATGTTAATTTATATGGGTAAATTGTTGGTACATAGTGGAATATATTTATTCCCAGTACCGCTCTGAATGGCTTGATTAATCTTGAGTATACAGTTTACTTTAATTGCTATCGGCGTATCTTCATCTTTCCTCACTAGAGGTCTCTAGTTGCATACTCTGGCAGTTACTTTCATGTAATTGCCAGAGTAATCGGTGCGTTTTGATTTGGTTTGGGTCTTCTTACAAACTCCTTCTGATGACGGGTAGACCCAGAAACATTTTCAGGAAGTAGTAAGAGACTCAAATTAAATCGAAACGCAACCTTCTTCGTATATTTATCCTCCTTACTCGATGCAATGAGTACAAAAATGATGATAATTTATATGGGTAAATTGTTGGTGCATCGTGGAATACATTTATTCCCAGTACCACTCTGAATGGCTTGGTTAAGCTTGGGTATACAGTTTACTTTAATTTCTATCGACGTATCTACATCTTTATTTTTCTTCACTAGAGGTCTCTAGTTGCATACTCTGGCAGTTATTTTCACGTAATTGCCAGAGTAATCGGTGCATTTTGATTTGGTTTGAGTCTTCTTACAAACTCCCTTTGATGACGGGTAGACCGAGAAACACGTGTCAGGGAGTGGTGAGAGACTCAAATTAAATCGAAACGCAACCTTCTTTGTATTATATATATATATATATATATATATATATATATATATATATATATATATATATGTTATATCAATGGTATTCCGGGTTTGACTCCGCGTTAAATGTTGGTGCATGGAAGTGGACACTTCCACTCGAACATCGACAAAAAGCAGACCATCCAGAGAGACTTGAAAATGGCAAGTGAGATCTTGCCGAAACGTCGTCAAAATGGTTTTTATCAAAACCAACAACATTTAACGCGGAGTCAAACCCGGAATACCATTGATATAACATACAGCTCCCGCGGAAATATCAAAACTAACATATATATATATATATATATATATATATATATATATATATATATATATATATATATATTTTCATTAAAATATTGATACAATCCTTCATTTACTACACTCCTACTACAGGTCAATTGTTTATATACAGCAAACGATGCACCATATAACTATATAATTCTTGTTCTCTTTCTTCTCTCTCTCGCTTACCTATAGCATTACATATGTAACGATTGTGCAGATTGACTCCCATATGAATTTGTAACGGCGAACGCGTTTGTAGAAGTATAACTTCTACCGGCAGTCTCACCGGACTGCCACACCCGTTCTTTTTTTTTTTCTGAACATTAACGATATCGATATTTTTGTAATTTGTGAACTTATTAATCTTTTTGCCGATGATACTCTAATTTGGATTTAGCTATTCAAAATCACTTCGAATACGTTCATAAAAAAATATTAAAAAAACTTTACTTTCTTAGTAGAATATCTTAAAATTTATCAATGAATTCAAAAATAACAGTATTCACAATTATTCAATCTCATTTTGACTATTACTCATCAATCTTATATTTATTTAACTTTAACAAACTTAACATGCTAAAAGAATTACAGAACCGTGGAATGAGAATAATTCTGAAAACAAATCGCCGTACCCCAATTAGGACGATGTTAAATACTCTAAATTGGTTCTCGGTTGAAAATTTACGGGACCCGTAAAACTCCGACAGTCTCTAAAACATACCGAAAACTGTTAAAATATTTACACAGCAAAAAAAATGTGCATCATACGTACCAAATGAAAGAGGATAAAGCATAAAGAGTTGTAATTCGTAATCTATATCATACAGTGCCCATTAATACGATAAAAAGTGAAATAGGAAAACATAGGCATTTAGTACGCAATATTGTAAATATAAAACACAGCCAGAATAAGTAGACCTTCTAATGATATTCTACGTTGATATAGAACCTAATCAAAATAATTCATACATAATATATGAATTTCAATTTATAAACAACTCGAAAATAGTTATTGAGCCACCGTATAAAAAGAATAATATTGTCCATTGTATTAGATGCCAATTGTATGGATACTCTAAAACATACTATAATAGACCTTATCACTGTGTCAAATGTGAAGGCAACCATATGTCAGCAGATTGTACAAAACCTAGGGACACACCTGCCATATGCGCTCTCTGCAATGGAGCACATACCGCAAATTATAAAGGATGCATGGTATATAAAGAGTTAATTATCAGTAGAAACAGAGTAAGAGAAGTATCATCGCACACTCCAGCGATTAATTAACCGTAATATAACAGAAATACAGTACAGAATAATCCGAATTTAAGTAATCAAAATCACGGGACTTACACACAAGCAACAGGTGGAACAAATGTAAATAGTGTCCATAATAATACGAACTCATACAACCAAAATCATGAGACTTCAAAAATCATGCAAATCATGGAACGCATGTAAGTAATACAAACAGTGACATTGGAAAGATGATGAAGAGTTTCCTTAACGAATTCAAAGCTATGTTTTTATAACTAATAAATCAAAATAGCCATACTTTCCAAACTAATAAATAAATTCAGTAATGAAACTTAAGTCGTTTCGAATTGCACGATGGAATGCCAACTGCCTAGGCAATCATAACACAGAAGTTACTAACTTTCTTAAACATAAGAAAATGTTCTACTTATATCGGAAATCCATTTCACTGACAGAAGTATGTATGAAGTATGTATGAAAGATTGAAGAGACAGTGGCCAACAGACTCTATTCACTAATTTCAATTTTAATTTTAATTTTCATTTTAATTTTATTTTTAAATCCTAATCCTACATTAATTTAATTTGTCAGTGGATAATTTTTTCTCTCATGTATTTGCAATACATTTACTAATAGCTTGTAATAGCAGATATTTGCAAATTTAATAAAAAAAGATAGTAAATGAGCATTAAGGGTGTTATTTAGAATCAAATTTATATTATTGTTTTAACTGTTATATGATTTTTTGTATTTATTGTTGAAAAAAAAAATGATTAATGTATTATGAATAATTAAAAAGTTTGATATATTTGCCTTGAACTGATGACATCATAATAATAGCTTGAATTTGGAGAATAAACTGTGGATAGTATGAGGGTTTTGTATACATGACCGAAAAACTGGAGATTCTAATATATGTTAATTTATAAATTTACAGAGTGGAATTTTTGCGCATGACTAGAAGAAACAGCGGCTAGAGTTGGTGAGCATGAATTAATTACATTAACCGACTTTTTTGTCTGAAAAATGGCCTTTGACAGAGCCAATTAGCAAGGCTTGTTTGTGTTTATTGTTAAAATCGAATGAATTTTAATTATTTTTGATTGCAGATTCATAGTCAAAATTTTCGTGTGATCAGTCATTAATGTTAGTACATTATATACCTTATATCCTTATGGATACATAAATTTTGTTTTGATAAATGTTTATATCTTTTTTTGTTTTGTTGGTTTTTTTTTTTGCTTTTTTTTTTGTTTTTTTTTGCATTTTTTTTGCTCTTATTCTATTTTCTTAATTCTTTTATGTTTTTTTAATTAATTTGTGGTAAACATTTTTTTGTTTTTTTTTGTTTTTTTTTCCAACCATTTTCACAGACTATGCCTATTTTGCAATTGTTAATCACATTCTAATATAATATGTGTTAGATCGCCTATTTTGCCACAAGTACAATTGGGAGTATTTGATAAGCCGATTCCATGCATGTAAGATGGCGTAAGAACGTGATTTGCTCTCAGGTGGTTAATGGTCTTTATAAAATGTCGATTAGATTCTGTGTAAAACCATCTTCTTGATGGTATCCTAGTGTTAAAATGAAAAAAATTTAAACCAGTCTTGCATTCTCTGTAATGTAAATAACAATTATTTTTAAGTTTTTGTCCACTAACTGTATCAATTATGTCGCTGGAATTAAATTTTGTTTGCTTTTTCTCCAAGTATATATGCTGAATTAGCCAAATTGTCAACGATTTCATTGCCTTTTATTCCCTAATGGCTCTTGATTCAAATAATTTTTACATTTAATCCTAATTGTATAGTTTCATACAGAATTTTAAGAATTTTAGTTCAATTTGGTTTATCTGTTTGACTGTTTACTAAACTTAAGATATTTACCTTACAATACGCAACACTAATCACCAATCAATAAATGAGAAATATACCTACATTTCTGTAGAATTAGGTGCTTCATCTATACATACACATATACATTAGGGTGTATCACAAAAATTTTTTTATTATTTAATTTTTTAAGTTGATAAAAAGTTGTTACTACCATCGTAGATCTACCAAAAAAAAATCTTTTTGAATTCCAACAATATTTAAGTCTCCCAGAATGTACAAAAAAATTATAATTTTTTGTAAAAAAATACGTTTTTGAAAAATGTGTATTTTACATTTAATTTGTCCATAGTAAACATTTTGGTTCTGAGTTAAATTATTTAGGTAACCCGGAATTACCCTAAATATATCACAATTTTCATATTTAATTCAAGTTTGACATAAATCAGAAACAGTAAAAAAAATTCTAATATAATCATTATAGTGCTAAATTTTAATGCAATGGGTCAAATGGTGATGGAATGATAATTATCGGAGGTATTGACCAAGCTGAGACTAAAAAAATTAAAAAACGAAACAAACGGAAAGAAAAGTCCCTGCAATCTAAATTAAGTAGGAATATGGAACTAACTACTCCACCTGATTTAATAAATGTGGATATTCTTAGTAGTGACTCTGATAATGAATCCATGGAAGAATGATTTGAATGTCATATCACCAGAAAACCAAGCCGCAGTTATTAACAAGTCCAAGATTTTTCGTGATAGGTTAAAGTACCGCCGAAGTATTAATTCCTCTCGCACAAACGAAATAATTGCTCTTTACTTCGATGGTAGGAAGGATGAAACCATAATCAAAGAAGTTGTACGTGGGAAATCTGTCCGTAAAACCATACAAGAAGAATACATATATTTGGTCGAGGAACTAGGTTCAGCATATTTCGGTCATGTCTTATGTCGGTCATGTTAACTCCAAACAGTGGATCTGGGAAAGATATAGTATCATCATTATTAAGTTACATGAGTGATAAATCCATTGATAACTTAAATATCAAAGCGCTTGGATGTGATGGTACGGCAACGAATACTGGAACATCGCAAGGAGCAGTTTTGTTGTTTGAACGCCCATTGAAACATCCGGTCCAAGTAGTAATATGTATGTTGTACTTAAACGAATTGCCTCTGAGGAAAGTTTTTGTTACTCTTAACGGTCCAACTACAGGACCAACATCATTCAGAGGGCCAATAGGCAAAGGTTTGACCAACTGCCAAGACTTTCCGGTTGTTAATTATGACAAAATAGATAGCACCTTCCCAGAAGTCGATAGTAAAGCCTTAAGTACGGACCATAAATACCTTTGGGATATATGTCAGGCTGTAGTCAAAGGTGAATGTCCCTCTGAGTTGACCAGTAGAAACCCCGGAAACTTGTCCCACGCCCGGTGGCTGACATTAGCAAATCGAATCTTACGTCTGTATATTTCAACTATTGAACCAACCCCACAACTTAGAAAGCTTGCTGAGTTCGTCACGAATGTCTATGCTACCTCATGGTTTACCATAAAATGTCGTCCTAAAATTATCCACACAACACTTTTTCTTCATCGTGCAGTGCACCAAGTTTTTAGACAGTAAACTGAAGGCTGTGGCTCAGTCTTCCTTGCAAAGAAACGCCTTTATGGCTCATCCAGAACACATCCTTTTAGGGATGTTGTTTGACTCTCGAAAACATATAAAAGCTTTGGCAGGCAAACGGATAGAAAAGGCTCGACAGACAGAAAGAGTTCAAAATACCACTTCACACTCAAGCGGTAGAACGAGGTATAAAGGAAGTTACTGCAGCTTCTAAGCACGTTTGTGGCGTTCAAGAACGAGAAGGCTTCACAAGATCAAGATTATTGGACAGAAAGTATCTTCCTAAGTTTAAAACTAAGCGACAGTACGCATCTGTATCGCATATCAGCTGTATTGCAAAAATAAATTACAGGTAAGATTGATTTCATACTTATTTAGGATTACATCACAGCATTCTATTTTGAATAGTAACTTAGTACTAGTACTATAATTACAATCTGACACTCGTCCTAACAAATTCCCTTGGTTCCCGATCGAAGAAGCATTACAATACCTGTGGCTTTGAAGGCTAACTTAATTTATTTAGCCAACCAACATCCTTCAAGATGAAATAAAGAACCATTTTAAAGATTTTTCTTTGTGAATTTTTTATCTGTAATCTTTAAGTAAACTTTTGTATTTCTTTAATAAATTTCGTACCTCAAAAACAGTCTTTTATTGTTTTAACATAAAATATCCTAAAGTTTAAATAAGTGAATATGTAATTTATTGTTCATTAATTATGTTATAGAATACTAATAATCCTACTAACCTAAGTAGAAGCAACAAACAGGTTTAACACCTAATCGTTAATCATAATAAAGAGAAGATATTGATTTTTCATTGTTACAATTGAGATTTTCATAAAGATTCCGGGTGACTTTATCCTTAGTTACAGATATTATCCTAATTATTATTGTTCACTGTTATCACGTACTTAATATTTTTTAAGTTGACAATAAAAATATAAAATTTAATTTTCATTAAAAAAAAGATGAAATCGTGTTTTTGAGAAAAAATTCTAAAGTTTAAGTCGATTCCGGGAGACCTAAATATGTTTTAATTGTAACAAAACTTTTTTTCGATGAAAGAGTAATGTAAGAGGCAACTTTTTATCAACTTGAAAGTTTGAATTTCTAAAATTCATTATTTGAGTATTTATTATGATACACCCTAATATACATACATATACACGTAAAAATATTTGTCGCCAATTTCTGTATTTATGTTATCTAGTACTGACCAGTAGATCGACAAATCAATAAAAAAAAAATAATAAATTATAAATGGCCAAATCTCAACAAGAGTGGTCTACTTAAACATCAAAATAAACGCCAGATATCCTAAAGTTCATTCTAGTGTACGTCCCTACTACAGGACATCCAGACGAAGAAGTCTAAATATTCTACGACCAAATATCCTGTGCAATAAAGGAAAATCCTGGCCACTTCTTAATAATAGGTAGTGATGTCAATGCCAAAATAGGCACTTAGGAAGACCCATCTGAAATAATATTGGGAAATTTTGGAAGCGAAGGCAGAAATGATAGAGGCAAACAACTACTCACTTTCCTTTTAGAAAACAATCTCTATCAAATAAACAGCTTCTTTAAAAAGAAAATACACAGATGATGGACATGGGAAAGTCCTGATGGAAAAACAAGGAACGAAATTGACTATTTCTTAACAAACAAAAAGAATTATTTACAGACGTAAATGTGCTAAACCAGTTCAGTACAAGCAGTGATCATAGGTTAGCAAGAGCTAAAATAACGATATCAACCGAAAAAGAAAGACTTAAAATTATAAATAAGAAACAACCAAAGAAATGGACAAAACCAACTAACATTCAGGAGTTCAAAAAATATATTGGTAATTCATTGAAAGATGCAACAACAGCAGACATCAATATATTGAACAAACAAATAGTCAACACAATGCAACAGGCTCAAACTAAATATGGTCCGACAAGCAAAAAAGATGAAAAACTGAGTCAACCTACGAAAACCCTTATATAACTAAGGCGACAAATGAAAGTAGGTAGCACTACAAGCAAAGAAGCGTTAAATCAAATAAATAAGACGATCACAAAGGCAATAAGAAAATACATAAGAAACTACAATGTAGAAAAAACGAAACAAGTTGTTTACGCGAATACTGGTTAAGAGAATGGAAAGAAAATTAAAGACTTAGGAACAGGCAGGATTCCGAAAAAGTTACGGAACAAATGACCGTCTACAAAGTATAAAAACCCTAATAGAGAAAGCAGTGGACTACAATAAACCTCTAGTTCGAATATTTATCGATTTTCACAAAGCCTTTGACACAGTTGAGCTAAGCAAAATATTACAGGTGCTTAATGAATGCAGGCTAGATTATAGATATACTAAATTATTATACAAAATATACCTGCAGGCAACCACCACTGTCAGATTACATACTAACAGTAATCGCATAAAAATAGTTAGACAAGGGGGGTTAGACAAGGAGACCCAATGTCACCTAAACTTTTTAATACGGAGCTAGAATATGCTTTTAAGAATTTGGATTGGATGACTAAGGGAATAAAATAGATGGAGAATATCTAAACAACTTATGTTTCGCCGATGATATACTTATAACAGCTGAAGATCTAGGTAGGGCAAGAGAGATGGTACAGGAACTCGTTGTGGCTACAGAAAATGTAGGTTTAAATATAAATATCTCGAAAACAAAAATCATAACCAATTTGGTACCCAACCAGAACATCAGTATTGGTGGGAAAGAAATAGAACTCGTAGATAGATATAAATACCTGGGACATGAAATTATGATTGGCAGGAATAAACAAGCCTCATGAACTGAAGAGAGGAATCGGCCTTGAGTGGGCAGCATTTGGAAAACTGAGGGAAACTTTTAAAAGTGAGCTGCCCACATGCCTAAAGAGAAAGGTATTTGATCAGTGAGTCCTCCCAGTCTTGACGTACGGAGCAGAAACACTTACCTTAACAAAAGCAGCAGCTACCAAACTGAGAGTCACGCAGAGAAGAATGGAGCGGTCCATGTTACGAATAACTCTGCGAGACAGAATAACCAACGAAGACATCAGGAGAAGAACCGGAGTGACTGACATCATCGAGAAGATAGCCAGACTAAAATGGAGATGGGCAGAACACATAGCCAGAATGACAGATGGGCGATGAACAAAGAGGTTATTGGAATGGGGGCCAAGGGAAGACAAGAGAAGCGTCGGTCGACCACCTGCAAGGTGGACTGACAATCTAAGAAAACTCAATAAAAACTGGATAAGAGCGGCGCAAGATAGACGGGGTTGGAAACAGGAGGAGGAGGCCTATGTTTAGCAGTGGACTCTTGAGGCTGGATGATGATTAGGATAAATGGGCAATAGATTTTATGTTAGTTCAGTTGGTAATTATTTAGTTTCTTTATATCTCTTAAAAATCCACATCAAATTAATTCAGTTTTATTATGTATAAAAAGTTTTATTTAAAAAGTAACTTACGGCATTTTGATCTATAAGATTTACATCTGCTTTTTGCGGATATATTGAATCTATCATACAGCACATTTGTGTGATCATGTTTAAACCTGTCTGTGGAATCACCGTCTTTAAAGGGTCAACCTACAAAATTAGTTAACAACTTTAATAAAATTGTCATATTTGCGTAAAAAAAGATGAGAATGTACCGGTGTACAGTTGCACTTGTATACTGTTTACTGCACTACTACTACTAGTACTAGTGAACAGTGTACAAATGAAGTGATCTGGGGGGCTCAGAAGACTGAGAGCTCGAAAGGCCAATCTTGACCTATTTCTTATAACTGCTTGCGGTGCATAGGGCTTCCACAAGATTCAAACATGGTCTTTATTCCCAGAAACTCCCAAACTATTCCCAATTCTTCGTTAACAATTATCAATGGTTTTCGTCGAGGTACCTCGGAGTCTACCTCGCGTTTCCGCACCGAATTGAAATCTTGGATTACACGTAAACTCATCACCAATTAGCATAAATGCCGTTGTAAATAGTACAAATTCATCACTGCGAGATTTAAAGATAGGCCCGACGAGATTTTTAAACTGGTCACTTGCCTATCTGCAACCAGTAGTAGATGCAGACCATAAAATGTTTTCAAACCACTAAGGTTTGATAACTTCAAGTCTGGATGTATTAAATGCAAATGCAATGCATTGCCTTGTATAACAGAACTCCACTAAATTCTATTAAAAGCTAACCTAAAACCATGTAAAAAAAAATTATTTCTAATGTAAAGTAAAATAATAAAGTAAAGTATAAAGTAATAAAGTAAAGTAAATATATAAGTTAAATTTTAAATCAATTTTCTTAAAATTTTTTCTAAATTTAATAAATTACTACATAAACAAGAAGTGTAACAGATCACTGGCAATCTTTCACATTAGAAACAAGCACCTTGGGGCAAAAATTCTGGTGATGCGTTTACCAATCTGCAGTGATGAGTTTATCTATCTCCAAAGAAGATAGCTCGGAGAGCCTGCTAGTTTGCTAATAATTTTATGAGGGGCCTACAAAGTAACGAGTTTGTACATGTCCGAAAGCCCACAGCTTTCTTTTTAATAGTCCTTCATTCTGGTGTCCTTTAAGTGTGGCCAAGCCACTTCCATTTTCGTTCTCTTATTTCCATTTTAATACTTAATTACATCGCACCAAATATTAATGATTTTACAATGTTTAACAAAATATAAATGATATTAAAACACTTCTTAGATATGCAAAAGAGTTGAGTACTTCTACCGCCTTATTTCAAATATTCAAGAGCTGGTCTACAGTTGTCGCATTCCATGTTAACTCATTTAGGTAGTTTAATGCATGTATTTAAATTAGGGATTCATGTCGTCTGCTTGATTTTTTTTATATTCCTCAAAGCAACAGTGCAAACAAAAAGAAAATGGGTAAAATAATACAGCCTTTTTATGTCCAGCATTGTTTCTTCTGTAATCTCTTTCGAACAGGCTCTTTAACAATGTTCACTATAATTTGGGCAAGAGTTTTGCTTAACAGAGTTGCCTAATGTCTCTCCAGTTATTAAGTTCGTCACATCTCTCTTCTTTGAACGTTTGACAAAAGTGCCTTGTTTTCATTCTTCGAAAGACCTTTCTTTCTGCAAAATCCATTGAATTGGGATAATTTTTTATCCTAATTTTTCCTTAAAAGGAACCTTCAGGTATGTCTTCTGATCTATTAGAAGAGTCTAATTTCCATTATTCCCCATTACGATATCGGTTTAAATCTTCCCGAAATTGTTGCTCATTCTTATTGAGCTGTTGTTCCTCTTTCCTAAGTTATTAAAAGTATACCATTTTAATTTTCACCAGTCTATTTTTATTAATTTTTCGGCAACAAGCTTTTTAGTGATGTTGTACAGTTCTTTAAAATATCATATTTTTGCTGCAGCTTGAGCCGCGCTATCCTGGCTATCAATCCACTCCATTTTATCCTAGCGATACCTTTGTTCAATTTTATTTACCACTGTATAATTTTTTTGCTCTAACTAGTTACGCCTGTGTTGAGCTAAGACTAAATTACTTTTATTTATTTTCTAAATTACTTTTATTTATTTATTTTCCGTGCATTTTCTGTAAATTTGTCCACGCCATTTCGGCTCTATTTCATTCAAAAACTGACCAGAATATAAGAAGACTCCTTAATAAAGTGAGTGAGTGAACACCAAACTCAGGCCACCTAACCTCTCTGACCCCATACCTATGTGTATATAAGAAATACTGGATATTAGTGACTGTCGATATAAACAAACAACAGAGTTTAGGGTTGCAGTCAGAATATTGGCCAGGATGTTAAAAAAACACTCTTTTAATTTTTGTCTAGCTTTCGGAATGGTTTTATTTCTTTTTCAAGACACTGTAATAAGACAAATATGTAAATATTTAAAAAATATCGATACTTCAGTGTAACTTACTGGTCGTTGAGATTATTTATAAAAGCATTGACACTCAACATTGATAACACACATTAAAATATAAAATCATGAACAAAATACATTCTAAAATTTTTAAAATTTTGGGTAAATATAGAAAAATTTAGTTTATGGTATATTTTACTGGTGTGTTTTAACTCATATGCATAGAAAACAGAAAGTAAAAACACTGTAATGAACATCTAATTAGGTCTACTTGATGTTATCTTTCTTTTAAAGAAATACTAGAGGCCCATCTTAGGTGATTATACTTTTTAAACTTATCTATGTCAGACTTTTTATTGATGCAAGATGTTATGGATTTTATGAAACACATTTCCAAAAAAACACGTTTTGAATGGTTCTTTTTTTTGCCAAAATACAGGAATCATCGAAATTGAATTCATGTTTCAGAGTTAATGCATGTTATGTCAATGCACATGCATTGATTTTTTTTATTTCTATATCATATTTTTTATATATTTACATATTTGTTTTATTACAGTGTCATGAAAAAGGAATAAAACCATTCCGAAAGCTAGACAAAAAGTCAAAAGAGTGTTTTTTTAACATTCCGGCCAATATTCTGACTGCAACCCTAATAAACTGTGTTGTATGTGTATATATATACATATAAATATATATATATATATATATATATATATATATATATATATATACAGAAAAGAAAAGAAATTTATAATAATAATATATAAAAAAAAGAAAAGATATATATATATATATATATATATATATATATATATATATATATATATATATATATATAAGGTAGTCCAAAGTTTTTTGACTAGTTTGGAAAAAATATATGTAAATACTTTCATAATTCATAATTCAGATCACATCATGTTATTTAACGTTGTGTTTTATATGCTATGAATCTTACTTTCTGGTAAGTTTTTATAACTTTTATATTACATCAGCCTAATGTTATAACACAGTAATTTTCATTGTAGACCTTGATAAAGGTGGCAAATAACCACCGAAAGCTCGGAATTCAGAATAAATAGTACGCCTTAGCAAAGCTCTATTTTTTATTGACTACCACACCCAAAAAGAAAAAAGTATTTACATATATATATATATATATATATATATATATATATAATATATATATATATATATTTAATTTATGCAGTCAGTAAAATATCACATTTTGAATTTTCCATGTATTTGTTACATTTTTTCGGGCATCTATCAATGGTGAATAAATCTTCTCCTTTTTTGTTACTAAACAAAGAAGAATTTTTTAAACAAAATTTTATTTTTGACAATATGTCAAAAATAAAAATTTTTAAGTTAGTATGTATGACATTTAGGCTGGTTGTAGCTCTTCTATTTTTGTTTATAAATTCAATTTTTTTTCTTAAGAAACTTCATCTAAATTTTTCAGAGAAACATTTATTAGAATAAGACATTTTTTTATTAATATTTTTTGTATTTAATATGTAAGCAGTAGTTTTATATAAAAAAACTAATTTTATTTGGTGAGTTAACAAAAAATTTTTTATTTCTAGTTCAACTTTGTAAGACATTTTGTATTTTTTAGAAGCTCTTGATAAAAATTGTAATCACAATTGAAAGCTCGAGTAAAAAATAGTCAACAAATAGCCCCATTTATTGACTCCAACCATAAAAACAGTGTTATATTTTTTCCAAACGAGTCACAAGTACTTCTTTTTTTTTACTCTTATATATATATATATATATATATATATATATATATATATATATATATATATATATATATATATACATATATATATACCTGTCTAGTGCCTAAGACACCTTCCAATATGTATGCCAATAACTCCGGTACAAATTTTTCATACAATTCTTGCATAGCCTCTCTTTCCGCCTCCCACGTGCGAGATTTCACCCACTTATCCCAATATGGTTGATATCCTACATTTTTGGGATCTACATAGACCATACCAGCTCTAGATACAGTAGCAGGAGAGGCATACTGCAAATCTCCCATTTCAAATAGGAGCGCACAGATTGGAGTTTGAAGACGAATACGTTCACCATTCGCTAAAGTTAAAAGTTTATTGTCATCCATTACAGAGTTCATGTTTTCAATCCAAAGGGCGTCTACATCTCCATCAAATACAATGTATCTGAAAATTAGAAAAGTGGGCAGTAGATTATTGAAGTTAAAGTGCTTGTATTATAAAAATTGTGGGACGTAAAAAATCAATTCATAGAATATAACAGCCTGGTGCGCTAGCAGCGACATCTATACGAAGTATCAAGAAGTCGAGAGACCTCTCACTGATAGCCAATTAGGTGAACCGCAAATTTAAAGCCTCTTACTAGAGGATTTTAAACGACGCTAGAAGTATCCTTTTACTTTGACATGCATCTACGATTCATCTTTCAAAAATACTATCTTTTTAGCTCTTTACGTAGAGAAAGACGTTTTCATGAAAGTAAAAGATTGCATTCTATTTTAATTGGAACTCTACCATTGTTCCACAAAAACCAAACATCCATAGAAAAGTTATTAAGTGTGTTACATCAAAAAGATATGTAGTAGTCAATGATATTAAAATTGTAAAGAAGCTTATGACAATGGCCATTATAAGATTATGTTGTATAAACAATAAATTAAACTAAATACTGTTAACAATTTTTTCAAACTTAGCACAGCAAACTTAGTGTTTAAGTATTGAACAAATTTCTTAAAACTGCATTTTAACGGGATTGTGTTCAGAGCCAAGAATCTTAACTTCATTAAAGTCTACTTTGTGTTTAGTGTTAATAGCATGCTGGGCAAGAACACAAGTATGCTTGGATAAGTTAATATCACTGCGGTGTGTCGTAAGACGCCCTCTCAGGGATCTCCCAGCACACTCAGCACAAGGAATATGATGTATGACTTTAACTTGTTCCAGAAGGGACAAGGGTGTTTTAGTTTTTGAAAACAAATTTCTCTTTTGAAAACAGTCTTAACTGCAATTTTAACAGGTACATTATTCTGTTTGTACAGTTTAATAAGTTTTTCAGTAACTTGAGAAAAATAAGGTAGAGATGAGAAATGGGTGGTAGGAGTCCCAAGTGCAGTACCAGGCAGAACAGTGTCATTAATGGAATTATTTGATATTATTCCAAGTTGGTCACCTTTGGGTATGTCATTCAAAGAGGAACCATAGCTTTGTACATAAAGGTATTTATTAATGAGAGAAAATGGATAGGCATTCTCAATTAGAATATTTCTAAGTAATTGAAGGGATTCCCTTCGATTAACCGGATGTGTTAGTCTATTTAGCCTGCAGCTTAAAGCTTTAATTAGGTTTAATTTATATTTGAAAGGATGACAAGAATGGTAGTTGAGGCCATCGGTTTCCTATACCAACTTGTGGTTAAGGTGTTATCTCCCATTCTAATGACACGCACGTCTAAGAAAAAAATGCTATTTGTGATGGGGTCCTCAAGTTGAACAGTGAACTGTAAATGAGGATCAAACTCATTGAACTAAGACAAGGTGGCCTGTATCTTGTCTGGGGGTAAGTCTAATAATAAGTCATCAACATACCGCTTAATAAAAGTGATTTGGAAATCTAAAAGATCCAAACGGTCAGATACTAAATCATCTAGTATAAAATTTACTAGAATCGAAGAGATTGATCAGCATACTCAGATAGGGCAGCACTACTACAAGTCCAAGCCGATCCTGTTGACCTTAATATTATACAAATCTATGCGCCAACCTTGGACAAGCCTGAAAATGAAGTAAAACAATTGTACAGAGAGATTAAGGAGTTAATGAAACTGATCAAGAAGAACCAGACTCTTATAATCATGGGAGATTAGAATGCAAACGTAGGGCGAGGGCGTGTTGAAGATGTCGTGGGTGACTTTGGTTTGGGAGATCGAAACGAGAGAAGTGATATGCTAATCCAGTTCTGTCAAGAAGAAAAATTAGTCATTGCGAATACCTGGTACAAACTGCCACCTCGGAGACTCTACACCTGGCAGTCTCCACACCATACACCTGACAACACCGTAAGAAATCAAATTGATTTTTTATTGATTAATCAGAGATACAGAAATGGATTGCAAGGAGTAAAAACGTACCCTGGAACAGATATCGGATCTGATCACAATCTCGTAGTAGAAAAATTAAAAATTAAGCTTAAGAAAATTAAAAGAAAATTCATAAAGCAAATTGATATAAACAGCTTAAAACAACCTAACGTTAAACTCAAAGTCACAAAAAGATTAAATGAGGCAATAGCGGATATCACGACAAGATCTAAACAACCGGCCAGTATAGAAGACAAATGGAATTGTATTAAAACAGCTATCTTAACCACCACCAAGTCTCTGATCGCTTCCCAAAAGTACAAAAAGAAGAATTGGATGACTGACGAAATATTATCAATGATGGATGACCGCAGATCATTTAAAAACAAAGATAGAACCAAACATCAGCAGATCAACCGACAAATACAAAAAGAGTGTCGCAAAGCTAAAGAACAGTGGCTGCTAGACAGGTATGCAGAAATGGAGAAATTGGAAGAAAAACATGACCATTTTAACATACATAAACTTATTAAAGAAGTTACAGGTCATACAAAACCTTGCAGTTTTAACAGTATTGTAAAGGACAATAAATTAATTACTGATCCCAAAGATCTACTTAAACATTGGAGAAACTACACACAGCAACTATACTCAGACACAACTAGAAGAAACTCTAAAAGTGGGTATAGAAGTGAAGCCTCCCCCAAAATATTGAAGTCAGAAGTTGTAAGGGCAATCAAACAGAGCAAATGGAGAAAAGTACCAGGCCCAGACGACATATACATAGAGGTTTTAACAATGTTGAGTGAAGACAATTTGGACACCTTAGTAAATCTTTTTAATGACATTTATGGGTCCGGTCAAATACCACAGGACTGGCTTCAATCAACCTTTATACCAAATTTTAAAAAAAGCCAAACGCTAATAGTTGCGATCAATTCCGAATGATCAGCTTATTGAGCCAGGTCCTAAAACTCTTCTTCAAGATAATTCACACAAGAATATACAACAGATGTGAAAGAGACATTAGCACCACACAGTTCGGTTTCAGACAAGGATTTGGCACAAGAGAAGCACTTTATAGCTTAACTGTCGTACTTTAGAAATGCAGAGATCAGCAAAAAGATGTCTTCCTATGTTTTATAGATTACCAGAAAGCATTCGATCGTGTTAATCAGTCAGAATTAATAAGATTGCTCCAGGAACGTTCGATAGATGAGAATGACCTTAAAATCATAAAGAACCTTTATATGAATCAAGTGGCATCTGTGAGAGTAGGACTGGAATCTACATCATATTTCTCAATAGAAAAAGGTGTACGACAGGGTTGTGTTCTGTCACACCTCTTTTTTAATCTTTACTCTGAAACTATTTTCGATAGAGCCGTAAGTGACACTGAAGATGGAATCAAAATCAACGCACAGACTATTAGTAATCTTCGCTATACTGATGATACAGTCATAATAGCTGATAGCCAAGACGCGCTACAACGACTAATAGATAGAATAAACACTGAAGGAGAACGACTGGGCTTGAAGATTAATATAGACAAGACGAAGGTAATGGTGGTTAGTAGAACACGAAATATGCAATTGACTATAAGAGTAAACAACAGGAACATCCAAAAGGTCCCCAAGTTCAGATATCTCGGTAGTTGGATAACTTAAGATCTAGATCCAGACATAGAGATACATAGCAGGATTGAGCAAGCCAGAACAGCATTTACTAATATGAGAACCTTGCTAAGCAACAGCAGCCTCAACTTAATGCTTCGATATCGCTTTGTAAAATGTTACATTTACTCCATACTGCTATATGGTGTAGAAACCTGGACCATAAAGGCCAATGTAATGAACTGATTGGAAGGCTTTGAAATGTGGGTATTTAGAAGACTACTTAAAATTCCCTGGACAGATCACACAACAAATGTCGAAGTATTAAATCGAATGGGCAGAGAACGAGAATTGCTGCCAATAATAAAAAAAAGAAAACTGCTTATCTGGGTCATATATTTCGAAATTCTAAGTACCAGTTCTTAAAGCTTATTATGGAAGGGAAGATAGAAGGAAAACGAGGTATCGAAAGAAAGAAATACTCATGGCTTAAAAACATACGGGATTGGACAAATCTAGATGCCCATGCACTTTTTAGAGCCACACAAGATCGAGAGGAGTATTCCAGAATTGTCGCCAACATTCACTAATTGGATAGGGCACCATAAGAAGAAAAGGAGAGATTGAGGAACCCATAGGTGTGGCAAATATTTGAAGGTAACATTTTAGACCAAATATTTTTTAATGTCAAAGACCAAAAATTTTGATTTAATTGCGGAATGTCAAATTTTTGGTTTAAATTATAAAAATGAAAAGCATGACGTGGTTGTCCGTATTTGTTCCCTTTTGAATAACTTCATTAATGACGACGAAACTGAAAACGACGAAGAGGAGGATGACCTATCAGATATAGATGAAGACGACGAAACACGAAAGGAAGAAAAAAGACAACTGGAAGACAAAAAAAGAGAACTGGAAGACAAAAAAAGGCAACTGGAAGACGAAAAAGGACAATTGGAAGTAGAAAGACGAAAAGATGACGAAAGACGTGAAAAAGAAAAACGATTGAAAGAAGAATGACGGAACGATTACGAAAGACGTGAAAAAGAAAAACGACGATTGGAATAAGAAAGACGGGAAGACAATGAAAGACTTACGGAAGACGAAATACTTAAAGAAATAGAAAGACGAAGACGTGAGAGAAGAAACGACGAGGATAGACGAAGACGCGAAGGGCGAAATTATGACGAAGGACGACAAATACGCGATTAAAGACGTAGATATAGATATAAACAAAGTAATGACGAAGAAAGACGAAGATATGAAGAAAGAGGAGATGACGAAGATATTTACATACATGAAGAAATTGGAGAAAAAAAATATAGCGCAAGCAATGACGCTGAAGTTAGATTCGTGAATACTGGAGCGACTGGTATAAGACGACAGCAATCATTTGCATTAAGTTTTAGAGACGTGGAGGACAGCATGAGATCATTTAATGGAAAAGACGAATATCCTATTCGCAGGTGGATTACCGAATTTAAAGAAGTAGCTGAGATAACAGGGTGGAACAACCTACAAAAATTAATCTATGCAAAAAAATGTTTAAAAGGGCTCGCCAAATTGTTTGTGTAGTCAAAAAAAGGCATCAGAAGTTGGCCGAATTAAAGAGACGTTTAATAGAAGAATTCGGTGCACAAATAGTGCGCAGATACATAAGATGTTGATGACGAGACGAAAAAAATTTGAAGAGACTGTACAAGACTACATGATCAAAATAAGGGAAATAGCTAATAGATCTTACTTAGAAGAAAAAGTTGTTATACAATACATAATTGATGGTATACAAGACGAATCATCCAATAAACTAGTGCTATATGGAGCAAAAAGTTTTGCGCAGAGTTTAAGGAGAAAATTAAACTGTATGAAAGGATACACGGAAAGAAAACTACTGGACAAGCTCAAGGTTTTAGAGCAAATAAAGAAGGATTTAAGAAAAACGAAGACATCGTTAGAAAGGAAAAAAGAGAGAAGAACGACGTGAAAAGAGGAAACAACCTTGCTTGTTTTAATTGTGAAAGTAGATGCCATAAATTTAAGAATTGCCCAGATAAGTCTAAGGGAACGAAGTGCTTTGGTTGCAACAAATATGGGCATGTTTCAAGTAAATGTCCTAATAAAAATTCGACGAAGGCTATCACAGAAAACACAGTTTTAAATGTAATTGAAGTTCAGCCAAAAATGGCGATTAAGCTTACAATTAATCAGATCACACTAACAGCTTTATTTGACACCAGAAGTGATATATGTACGATAAGAGAAGATTTGTACGATAAATTCTTTAGCCATATTTGTTTTACACCCAACACCATAATTTTGAAAGGCTTAGGACAAATGCGAAAGTTAAAACATTGGGATCATGCTCTACACAAGCTGACATTAACGAAGAGAAGTTTGATCTACAATTTCATATTATCCCAAAAGGTGCGACATCTTTTCAAGCAATAATTGAAAATAATATTTTACAACAAGCATCTGTCAGTATAAGAGATGATGGGATAGTAATGTACAAGAGGACGGACGAAAATTTTATTATGCACATTATGCTTGACGAAAAAGATAAAGAAGATGAAGTAAAAGTAGCACACATTGAAGACGAAGACGAAAAACAGAGAAATTGTTAGGTTAATGGAAAGTTATGAACCAAAGAAAACGAAGACGACAGAAATTGAAATGAAAATTGTCCTAAAAAACGAGGAACCAATTTATGAAAGACCCAGACGATTATCTGTTCCTGAAAGAGAAGAGATAGACAGACAGATAAATGAATGGTTAAACGAAGGTATAATTAAACCTATTTGTTCGGATTTTGCTAGCCCAATAGTATTTGTAAAAAAGAAGGACGGTCGGACAAGAATGTGCTGCGATTATAGAAAAGTAAACAAAAATATAATAAGAGACAGATTTTCACTTCCCCTCGTTGAAGACGTGCTTGACTGTTTAGAAGGTGCAAAAATTTTTTGCTCGATTGATTTAAAAAACGGATTCTTTCGTGTTCCCGTAGAATCTAGTAATACTAAGTACACTTCGTTCGTGACGCCCAGCGGACAGTTTGAATTCCTTAAGTGTCCAGTTAGACTGTTATTTCAGAGGTTTAATGCTCACATTTTTAGAGAATTGACGGCTCAAAAATATGTAATTTATTATATGGACGATATTATCATTCTGAGCGCTGATATAGAAGAAGCGATATATAGATTAAAATTAGTATTGAAATTAGCACAAGAATATGGACTGGAAATTAAAAAGAAGAAATGCCAATTGCTGCAGAAAAGGGAAGAATTTTTTGGATTTATTGTGGAAGACGGAAAAATTCAACCAGGTGATGCGAAGGTTATCGCAAGAAAGAAATTTCCTGAGCCTAAAACTCAGAAACAAGTTCAATCTTACTTAGGTCTTACAGGTTATTTTCGAAAATTTATAGCCAGATATGCAAAACCGTTAAGTGACTTATTAAGAAAAGGTAAAGAATTTAGGTTTGACGATAAGCAAAAGAAAGCTTTTGAAACACTAAAGAAAAAACTAATAAGTTAACCGGTGTTACACATTTATCGACAAGGTGCTTATACAGAACTTCACACTGATGCAAGCCAGCATGGTTATGGAGCATGTTTCCTACAGCGATCTATTGACGATTCCAAGCTCCACCCAATATATTTTATGAGCAAAAAAACCACACCTGCAGAAGAAAAATACACCAGTTACGAGCTAAAAGTACTCGCCATTATAAAAGCGGTGAAGAAGTTTAGAGTATTGTACGGTTTTTAAACAAAACGAGCGGTTAGAATTTATATAAATATATTTATTTATAACTTTACAGTTCGGTACTCTCTTATTAACTAAACTAACTCTTAACATCGTTACATATATATACCAAAATTACTATGTTCTAGAACATTCCCACCTCTAATTCGCCTACGTGACTGGTTTTTCTAGAACTTCGAGTCGCTTTCGAGATGCAACCGCTACACGCTGCATGTTCGTAACAATATATTTACTTGGGAACAAATTCAAAATTGTTACAGATTATGACGCCTTTAAAAGAACTATGGAAAAGAAGGACCTTACAACAAGAGTTGCACGATGGGCACTGATGCTAGAGGAGCATCAGTATGAAATTGAGCATAGAAAAGGTGCTCAGATGTATCACGTAGATACTCTTAGCCGGAATCCAAAAGTTTTAACGGTTACAGAAAAAAATGGTGTAATACAAAGAATTAAACTAGCTCAAGATAAAGATGAGCACATCAAGGCGATAAAACAAATACTTTTGACAGAAGCATATGAAGATTTTTACTTAAAGCACGAAATTTTATACAAGTATGTGAGTGAATTAAAACTGTTAGTTGTACCGAGAAATATGCCGACTGAGAGCATAAGAAGAAGTCACGATTTAGGACATTTTTCTGAGAAAAAAACTGAGGAAAATACCAAAGGTATAAGAAAAAGTTAAAACTGTTATTTCTAACTGTATAGCATGTATACTGGGAAGCAAAAAGGAGGGAAAAATGAAGGAAAACTTAACCCCATACCAAAACTAGATGGTCCACTGCACACATATCATGTAGATCATTTAGGTCCATTGTAGTCTACAAGTAAGAATTATCAGCATATACTTGTAATTATAGACGATTTTACCAAATTTGTTTGGCTTCACCCAACAAAATCAACAACGACGAAAAAAGTTATAAGTCTTGAAAAGCAACGAAGAATATTTAGAAACCCTTCTCGAATGATAACCGACCGAGGTACAGCATTTCGATCAGAGGAATTTGAAAGATATTGCCAGGAAGAAAACATTCAACATGTTTCAGTTATAACTGGAGTACCAAGAGGAAACGATCAGGTTGAACGAGTGAATAGAACAATTATCCCTGTTCTAACGAAATTAAGTTTGGACGAACCTACAAAATGGTATAAAAATATTGATAGAGTACAAAATGCATTGAACTCAACCTATAAACGAAGTAAAGATATTACACATTTCGAAGTATTGGTTGGCGTAAAAATGAAAAATAAAGAAGACATTCGAATCAGAGAACTCTTAGAGGAAGAGGTGGTTAAAATATATGATGCAGAAAGAAAAGAACTTCGAGAAAGATGAAAGGAACAAATGTGTAAAGTACAAGCTGAAAACAAATGTACTGATCAGTAATAGTGAAGTGATCAGTGACAAGTGTAGTAGTGTCTGGGGGCTCGGAAGACAGACCTCGGAAGCCCTGAGGAAGACATCAGAGAGGATGTCGAAAGCTCGTCCCAATGGATATCGACGCTGTTCAACCCGAAAGACTGATGAGTTTAATATTAATTTTTGTAATTGTATTAATCTTAGCTTTAGTTTTCACATATATATATATATATATATATATATATATATATATATATATATATATATATATATAAAGAAGTAAACTTTAAATATTGGGTATGCAGCAATAAAAATGAAAGGTGTACTCTTTTAAATTTTTATTCCAAGCTTTCGGACATTGGTTATGTCCTTCATCAGGGAGAAACTTAATGAGGTTGTATCATAAATAATTTTATAAAAATTTTTGATAAAATTTATCACAGTCTGTTGAGTTAAAAGAGTACACCTTTCATTTTTATTGCTGCATACCCAATATTTAAAGTTTACTTCCTTACGTGGTCAGCAAATACTTCTGGTTCATTATATATATATATATATATATATATATATATATATAATATATATATATATATATATATATATATATATATATATATTATTATATATATATATATATATATATATATATATTTACATATATATATATACATATATATATATATATATATATATATATATATATATATATATATATATATATATATATATATATATATATATATATATATATAAGGATCACTCAGACGAGTGGTGGGTTCTTATATCGGTCTCTAGGTGGAGAAATAAAAGACAAAGTTGATAGGCTACTTTATCTATTTTGAAGACGTTTCGCTTTCGAGTTTTGAAAGCATCATCAGTTCATCTAAAAAATTTTACAATATAAGAACTACACAATTTTTAGATGAACTGATGATGCTTTCAAAACTCGAAAGCGAAACGTCTTCAAAATAGATAAAATAGATAAAGTAGCCTATCAACTTTGTCTTTTATTTCTCCACCTAGAGACCGATATAAGAACCCACCACTCGTCTGAGTGATCCTTATATATATATATATATATATATATATATATATATATATATATATATATATATATATATATATATATATATTGGATTGACGGTCGTACTCCTTTTTCCGATATATATATATATATATATATATATATATATATATATATATATATATATATATAATATAAATAATGATAATAATATAAAGACGATTCTTTCTACAATGTTATAAATATACTCTGAAAATTCTTCAACTTCTTCATAACAATCCAACATTTTTTTTTATT
The DNA here is from genome assembly GCA_918026665.1 of Diabrotica balteata. Taxonomy (NCBI): domain Eukaryota; kingdom Metazoa; phylum Arthropoda; class Insecta; order Coleoptera; family Chrysomelidae; genus Diabrotica; species Diabrotica balteata. The sequence continues at coordinate 68,769,432 of OU898280.1, read as the reverse complement.
TTAGTTAGAAAAAAAATATATATTGGAATTGAATTGAAAAAAATTATTATTCAAACATAAACAAACAAAGCTAGGGTAGAATCGACATGTGAGGTTGCCCGATACTGATTCCTGGGTTACCGCAAGGCCGAGATAATCAACTAAAAAAGAATATGTATTTGGTGACTTTTCTAATAACTTTCTTAGTTGTGAATCTGTCTTTTTAGTTTACTTCTCCTGGTTAAAAAATAAACAATAGATACACTATATAATATTATCTTTAAATGTTCTACATATCCTAACCTTTAATACTAAAATTATTAATAACATAGTGTACATTCAGACTGACCAAAATACACCTAGATAAAGTTTTAACAGAGTTAATTGAAACGAACTGAAGTGGATATTTACCTTCGCTCCTCTTTGTCAGTTGGCTTATTTATTTCTCTAAAAATACAAGATAACAACCCATCTGTCCAATCTCGTGTCGTTGGATCTAAAATTCCGTAGAGTTCTATCACAGAACAAGCTTTGGGGTTTAAAATACGTAGCTTAGTAACCAGACCTAAATGTGTTTGAGCTTTTGCGAGAGCTTGAATTACCACTGTTTTGCCTCCACCCGTAGGGCCTATTACCATTGTTGAATGTCTGGTCATCATAGTTTCATACAACTGTACTACTTTATCTATTTGATAAGGCAGTATAATATATCCGTCATGTTCCAATACCTAAATTAATAATTATAATTAATATAATTTGTCGATTTTCGATACAATACAACTCATAAAAGTAAATACGTATTGTATTTTTTTTGTAAATAAATTAAAATATATAATTAAAATTACATATCGTCGGTCCAATTCCAAAACCGCGAATGTGCCAAATTGCCTATTTCCGCTTTATGTTATTAGCGTCTGTAATATAATCATAGTATACGGTCATGATACTATAACAAAACAAGATAAGTCAACGCGCATGTTCTTGTGACGTTAGCCTAAGACAAGTTGTCAAAATGCCAAATTGACAAAATTAATGACAGCAAGTTAAACTTTAAAATTAAATTTAAATTTTTGATTTGATGCAATTCTAGTTATATAAATAAAAAGAATTAATATTAATAACAGCAGAAAATTAATATATCAAAATTATAACAGCAGAGTAAATGTTTCTATGGATAACAATAAATGTTTCTATAGATATTAATATACCTATACTAATGCCCATTTTAATAGAACTTGAAGTAATACTTTATTTTTGATAGGTCTTTAAAAAAGTTACTTTGGATGTATGTACTGAACTGGAACATATTTTTTTGATTGACAAATTCTAAGGGCTTAAAATGGAGGTTGTATAAAAAATTTCGCTTCCTAACTAAAACCTTTCTGAAAATCCTGGGTGCGCCAGTGTACTATCCAATACCCTAAGTACGGAATAACATACCGAGAATTATATATCATTATTTCTTTATTCTAAATATTTCGGTATTTGTTTACACGGTAGGCGATATTATCTGTTATTAATTTGTCTCGTTATTTTTGAGAAACACAACAACACCAAGACTGCAAGACCGAGACCGATTTTGGGCAACACTAAACCAGTGTGTACTTATGATGTAAAACTCTGGAGATACTCTATAGAAATAATGTCATTACTCAACGACTTCATAATAAAGTCCTTAATAATGTAGTAAATGCTCCTTGGTACACTTAAAAATGAAAGGAACCATACCAATATTGAAACTATTTATGCACTGTACAACAGAGACCTAACAGGAAGAGTTGTTAAGAGTACAAGGCCTTTGATCTAGTATATTATTTAGGGTTAGATATGAAAAGATAGATTATATTCTTAGATATAAATTATATAGTTAGATATTGTTTCTTAATATTAGAGTAGAATAAAAATTATTATAATAATAATAGTCTCCCGTTTTATACCGCACGCGGCTTTGGGAGTATAGCAGGGTAGTCTGCTATATCTAGGGCCTACGGTATACAAGGAAGGTAACATGGCCAGTGCTACGCTTCAACCGCCTATTATTACCCCTGGTTTTACCCAAGGTACTCATTTTATTCAGGCTGAGTCGACCTGGGGCCTATAGACATTTTTAAAAATGCCTTAGTTGTTCTTGCCGGCGGTAGGATTCGAACTCACGACCACCGGCATGCGAGGCAAGCACACTACCGCTTGCGCTACGCGGGCCCTTGAATAAAATTATTTATTGATCTAAAAACATTTAATTACTATTTAAATGGGAATAAGCCACAATTACAGGTTAAAGGAAGTTTATTGACGTTTCAATTTATACTTCGGAAATCGTTCTCAAAATATAATCATTAATAAATTAACCAAATTTTGTTTTTTTGTTACTTAGTGAAAAATTCTTCTAATAATTTAATTTTATCCGACTTATTTATACTGACAATTCAGACATACATTATACATTTTAAAATGACTTTAAAATAATATTGCCAATATTGTTGAGTTGCACTCCTGTGTCGACTTTACTTGTAAGATAGTTCATTCGATTACATGAAATCAACTTTAACTTGAGAATATCCGTCAGAAAAAATCATAGCATGTAATTCGTCTTTAAAAAGACAAACACATGCCATGCGGATAGTAAAATTTTCCTATTAGTGATTGCATAGTAAATTATTAGGGAAAAACCAGGAAAAAAAACTTCATAATACTATCCCGACATTGTAAGTATTTGGTCGTGTATGTAGTTTACCTTCAATAAACACCAAATTCTGATTTTATATGTTTGTTATTTAAAAAACATAAATGATGAATCCTCTATATATTACTAACTTACTAATACTTGTATTTTCTTTTTAATAACTCCTCTTTCAATATGGGTAACCAGATCCTACTACATTCTGCCCAGGAATTTGCGACACAATTGGTCTCATTTAGCATAATTAGAGTCGCTTCTTTGATTTTTCGTTTTTTACCATCCGTTTCTTTTAGGACTAGATTTGAATCATTCCATTGAACCCTATGTTCATTATCCCATGCGTGTTTACATACTTGAGATCTATTAAATTCTCTATTTTTAATATAAGATTTATTACTATTTATAACTGGGAATAAGCCACAATTAAAGATAAAAATACGTTTATTGACGTTTCAATTTCCAATTCGGAAATCGTTCTCAAAATACAAACAGTAAATTAAATAATTTTTTTTTTGTTACATAGTGAAAAAATTCTTCTAATAATTTAATTTTATCTGACTCATTTATATTGACAATTCAGATATACATTATGCATTTTAAAGTAGACGACTTTAAAATGATAATGCCAATATTGTTGAGTTGCGCTCCTGGGACGACTTTACTTATAAGATAGTTCATTCGATTACATGAAATCAACTTTAACTTGAGAATATCCGTCAGAAAAAATCATACCATGTAATTCGTCTTTAAAAAGACAAACACATGACATGATTACAGTAAAATTCTCCTGTTAGTGATTCCATAGTAAATTATGAGGGAAAACCAGGAAACAAAACCTCATAATACTATCCCGACATTGTAAGTATTTGTTCGTGAATTTAGTTTACCTTCAACAAACATCAAAATTCTGATTTTATATGTTACGTTATTTAAAAAACATAAATGATGTATCCGCTATATGTTACTGACTTACTAAAACTGGTATTTTCTTATTAATAACTTCCTCTTTCAATATTGGTAACCAGATCCTACTACATTCTGCCGAGGAATTTGCGACACAATTGGCCTCATTTAGCATAATTAGAGCCGCTTCTTTGATTTTTCTTTTTTTGCCATCCGTTTCTTTTAGGACTATATTTGAATTATTCCATTGAACCCTATGTTCATTATCGCATGCGTGTTTACATATTTGAGATCTATCAAATTCTCTATTTTTAATATAAGATTGATGTTCACTTATTCTAACATTTAATGGCCTTGATGATTCACCTAAATAAAACTGATCGCATTCACAAGGTATTTTATAAATGCAATTCTTTGTCCTTTCTTGTTCATTGTTAGATTTTTTTGACGGATATTTCATTATATATCATTCATTTTCTGACGGATATTCTCAAGTTAAAGTTGATTTCATGTAATCGAATGAACTATATTATAAGTAAAGTCGTCCCAGGAGCGCAACTCAACAATATTGGCAATATCATTTTAAAGTCGTCTACTTTAAAATGCATAATGTATGTCTGAATTGTCAATATAAATGAGTCAGATAAAATTAAATTATTAGAAGAATTTTTTCACTATGTAACAAAAAACAAAATTTGTTTAATTTACTGTTTGTATTTTGAGAACGATTTCCGAATTGGAAATTGAAACGTCAATAAATGTATTTTTATCTTTAATTGTGGCTTATTCTCAGTTATAAATAGTAATTAATTTACAATGCCACAAGAAAATAGCTTCAGAACAATAATAAGATTGATGTTCACTTATTCTAACATTTAATGGCATTGAAGTTTCACCCAAATAAACTGATTGCATTCACAAGGTATTTTATAAATGCAATTCTTTGTCCTTTTTTGTTCATTGTTAGGTTTGGTTTTGGACAAAATAGATTTCAACGTGTTTTGTTGTTTTGAATGTTGTAGAAATGTTGAATTTATTTCCTATCCTTTTAAGTTTTTGTGATAATCCTTTTATGTACGGTATTATTATTTTCCGGAATAATTAAGAATTAGCGGAAAGAAAAATAGATATATGTGTTCTCACAGAAACCAAGAAAAAGGGAAAAGGAAATAAAGAGATAGGAGAATATATACATATCTACAGCGGAGTAAGTAAAGATAACAGAGCTAAGAGGGGAGTCTCTATTGCCATTCGAAAAAATCTTAAAAACAACATTAAATCGTGGACTGAAGTAAATGAACAACTACTAATACTGGAAATGAAAAAGAATGGGCACAATATCGTAATTGTCGGAATATATGCCCCAAACGAAGATGCAAATCCAGAAAGTAAAGACGATTTCTACGACAATATGAATGAAATACTCTCTGAAGTTAAAGAAAACTGTGAAATCTTTATACTAGGAGATTTAAACGGCAGAGTAGGGACAGAAGAAAATAGCAGAGTCGTAGGAAGATATGGAGAACAAATAACCAATGACAACGGAATGCGTCTTAGAGATTTTTGTGAAATAATGTCTCTCAAAATTATGAATGGATTTTTTCAACATAGAGACATCCACAAATTTACATGGATACAACCTACTAGGAATCTGCGCTCGATAATCGACTTTGTAATCCAACGTCAAACTTCCCAGCTGAAAACAACTGACGTAAGGGTATACCGTGGATCAGAATGTGGATCCGACCATCATTTACTTATGGCCAATGTGATAGTTAACTATCGCAAAAACAATAACACTCAGGTACAGAATATAGAAAAGGGACAAAAAGTAACATCTCCTAAATATAACCTAGAAAGCTTAAAAGAAGATTCAACAAAATTTCTTTACAAATTACGACTGGCCACAAAATTACAAAATGTGGATCGAGAAAATATAAGAGCGGAAGAATTATACCAACAACTTAAAAAGTACATTCATGAGGCTGCATGTGAAGCTTTGGGGTATAAAGACAAACATGAAACAAAAAATCAAGAATGGTGGTCGAAGAATATGCAAACGTTAGTAAACAAGAAGAAAACTGCTTATCAGAAATGGATGTCAACGAGAAAGGAGGAAGATCACAAGGTATATACGAAATTAAATCGAGATGTAAAAAGAGAAGTAGTGAAAAGTAAAAATGAGATGTGGGATCGAAGATGTGCAGAGGTGGATAGGTATATGGGTGGAACAAGAGTTGGGCAAGCGTGGAAGGTGATAAAGTCTCTCCGGAGGGAAGGAAAGGAAAAATCTAACTTAAAATTAATAGATCTGAAACAGTGGAAACAGCATTATGAGGTCTTATTGACAGAGGATAGACGTAAATTCCAAGATATCGAAATGGAAGAAATATGTGAACATACACAAATAATTGAGATAACAACCGGAGAGTTAAGCGATGCCCTCAAAAGATCGAAAAACGGTAAAGCAGCAGGACCTGGAGACATCACAATTGAGTTGGTAAAGTATGGACCAAAAATATTACACGAGATGATGGTTAAACTATTTAATAAATGCTTAAAAGAACAAAATATCCCTGATGATTGGAATGTTGGATACATCAGCTCAATATACAAAAAAGGGGATAAACGCAATTGCTCTAATTATAGAGGAATAACTGTTACTAGCTCAGTTGGGAGGTTGTACGGTCGAATAATAAAAAAACGAATTGAATCAGAATATAAAGACATAGAGGAACAAAATGGATTTCGGGCAGGAAGATCATGCATTGATAATATATTCGTTCTGCAGCAGGTAATCGAAAAACGGAAGGCAAGGAATCTATCTACCCACCTATTGTTTGTAGATTTAGAGAAGGCATATGATACGGTACCTTTGAAAAAACTATTTTATACATTGACGAAAGTAGGTCTCAGTAGAGAGTATGTGGATGCTATCGCAAATATATACAAAAATGCAAGAAGTGTCGTTAAAGAAGGAAACTTTATATTTGAATCATTTCCAATAACCAAAGGGCTTAAACAAGGATGTTGTCTGTCTCCGACCCTGTTTAAAATATATATTCAGTCATCGCTAGAGCAGTGGAGAAAACAAGTATCCGGAATGGGAATAGACATAGGCGGTGGTGAATGTCTAACAGCTTTATTTTTCGCAGATGATCAGGTAGTCGTAGCGAATGACGAGGAAGACATGGACTACATGTTTAGAAAACTAAAGAAAGAATATGAAAAATGGGGCCTCAATATGAATATGGCAAAGACAGAGCATCTTAAAATAGGAGATGGTGAAGAAGATCCAGAGTTAGAAATTAGAAACACAAAAACATGCAATGAATATAAATATCTCGGATCTATAATATCTAAAGAAGGCACTACCAAAAGAGACATCGAAAACAGAACACAGCAGGGAAAAAAAGTGGTAAACATTCTAAACTCTCTACTTTGGTCTAAAGATATTAGACAAGAAACGAAATTGACAATCTATCGAACCTTGGTAGAGCCTATTATGACTTATGGGGCAGAGGTTTGGCAGATAACGCAGAAGGATAGAAAAAGAATAGAAGTAGTAGAAATGGATTTTCTAAGGAGAGCGTGTGGTATATCCAAAAAAGATCACATCACGAATGAAGATATTAGAAGGAGGACAAATACTGTATATTCCAGTGTAGATAGAATTGAAACGAGACAACTAGTGTGGTATGGTCACGTGAAACGAATGAATGAAGATAAATGGCCAAAGAAAGCTTTAAATTACATACCACAACAAAGAAGAAGAAGGGGAATATATATATATATATATATATATATATATATATATATAATATATATATATATATTATTATTATTTTCCTCGTATTATTCTTTGTGTATGCTGTAGGATCTCGTTCTAAGTTGTTCTATTTTATTCGATCGATTGTTGAAAATTCCTTATCGATAAACGATAAAGGATAATCATTTTTTAATAAAACAGATTTTAACAAATGTTTCTCCTCCAAGAACGAATTTTCGTTAGAATAAATCATTTTGGCTCTATCGTAAAATGATTTAATGATTCCCTTTTTAATATTAATATTGTGATTTGATTTGAAATTTAAATATCTGTTGGTGTATGTTGGTTTTGTATACACCTGAGTCTCATATCCAGTATTGTTCTTAGAGATTAAAACATCCAGGAAAGGTAGTGTGTTATTATATTTCTTTTCCATGGTAAATGTTATTGTCTCTTCTTTATCGTTTATATCATTTAGGAATATGTTTAACAACTCTGATCCATGAGGCCATATTAAGAAAATACATCATCTACATATCTCCACCATACTGTGGGTTTTAAATGTTGTTTAGAAATGATATTTGTTTAAGAATACATCATCTACATATCTCCACCATACTGTGGGTTTTAAATGTTGTTTAGAAATGATATTTGTTTCAAAATCTTTCATAAATATATCGTCTAATAATGAAAGTAAACTAGAGCCCATTGCTAGACCAAAATTTTGTTTATAGAATTCATTATTTAGTTGAAAATATGTATTATCAGTAAATAATGTTAATAACTCCATTATAGCTGATATTTTTAGTTTTGTTCTAGTTGCCAATGTATCATCACTCTCATGTCTTATCTAATGCCACATTCGTAAATTATCTATTTATGTCAAAACTTACCAAAGTATTATTTGAATTAAATTCAATATTTGATAATGTATTTAAAAAATGTATATTTTTTATAAATGTATCATTTTTATTTGCAAATAGTTTTAAAATATTTAATGAAAATTTTAATAGTTCACTACAAGGAGAATTCATGCTACTACAAATGGGTCTAAGTGGTATATTCGTTTTATGAATTTTCGGTACTCCATAAAAATGGGGGGTCTTACTGTAATGAGGTGTCATTAATCCTCTCTGATAACTTGTTGAACAATCTTTAAACTTGAATAAAATTCTATTTATTCTGTTTTCCAAAGGCTTTGTTGGATCCTTTGTTAATTTTGTATAAGGTCCGTTTATTATTAGATCTTTAATTTTGTTTGCATATTGAATTTTATCCATTATCACAGTTGCATTCCCCTTGTCTGCTGGTAGGATAATTGAAGAGGTCCTGGCAATAAGGGACCCAAGCCTCATTTGAAAAGTTTTGAGTAAATCACATTTAAAGTTTTTGACAAAATCCTGAAATCACATTTTTATAGTTTATAATGTTTACCTTAATTCCTTACATACATAATAAATTGTTAAATATATTTTTTAAAAAAGGATACAAAAGAAAACTGCATTTTTTAAGAAAAAATTTTATTAAACAAAAAAATGTGGCTTATGACCTTTTTGAAAATAACAAAACAAATATAAATTCTAAAAGCCAGAATATTCCTACAATATTATTTTTTTATTAAAACACATCGATTTCGTCATTCCTATCTATATCCCCTGTTTCATCAACTTGGTTGTAGTCTTGTTCAATATTACTGGTACTGTTTTCAATAATACTGAGATAAAATTGCTGGTTTATGGGAGAAATATATGGCAAAAGTTTCGTTATGTCCTGAATTTTTTTGATGTTAAGTACTATTGGTCCTCCATATTTTTTTAAGGATTTAGTTGTTAATATGTTGTCACCAAACTTTACACCTCTCTTACCAACATTTACTTCATCAAACGCTCCATTTAGGGCGTGTTTAATGAAAATGGAATTTGGGTGTCCGCTATCGAACAGAAAGCAGCGCACGTCTGTAAAGTTGAGTGGTTGTTTCTCGGTGGTAAATGTATTTTTTGTCAGAACTATTTTATCAAAACTATAAAAATCTTCTTGTGACATTTCAACTACTGCAAATGGATTTTTTCTGTTTGATTTTCTCACAATTTTAAACCATTTTTCTGGAAAAAACACTTGCTTAATATATTTTTTTTGTTTTTCTATTAAAGCAAAATCTCTATCTGAAGGCAAATGGGTGTGCCCAGAAACTAGAAAACGATGTTCTATGGTTTTGTAAATTTTTTCCCTAACTAATTGCAGCCATAATGCCATTATTAGCCAATTCTTGTTTTGGCCCCCGCAATTGTCAGTAAAGACTACAAGATTTTCAGATCTTGATGGCTTATGGGTTATATACTTTAGGAGTACACTAGCAATTTCGGAACTTCCACTTTTTGCAACTGACTCTGTCCACATAATCACGTCCTTGTCCAGATACACAATCATGTACGCCAACATTATAGGTCCATGCTTTCCTAAGGTAAAATGCTACGCCAACAGTCAATGAAGGTGTGGGTAAGGTTTGTTGTAAGTCGAATGAAATTATGTCAGTGTTGTGAGTTTCTTCATTTTTCTTAATTTCGTCCTTAAGGTCTTGCTGCATTGCCTGTGCGCGACTTTGGTGTAACCGTAGTTTTACCTAGAGATTTTTGGCCTCAGATTCATTATTATTGGTATTAGAACCTATCATAACATTTAGTGAATCACAGGTTGAACACATATCGCTTTTGGGCATCTTAAAGCCTATGTTGTATTCTAAGTTAAAAATTCTTCGGTACCGATCCTCTTTAACTGGAATAATACTACACTCTTTACACCAAGCAATGTAGTAATCCTTATACAGGCTTGAAATACTAACATCATGATTTATATACACTCTGTTAGGATTAGCGATTCTACCATAATGGCTAACATATTTAGGGATACTTCTAATGTAGTCGTGAACTGATTGTATCATTTCTGGTGCAACTTTGTTCGGTCTATTGTGATGTTTACCTCTTTGATCTTTGCTTGGTATTGATCTTCCTTAACAAATTTGTTTTGAAATTAGTTTAATTCGCTTACATGAGTTTTGTAGTCCATAAACCGATAAAAACTCCTGTTTGCATATCTGCACATATATTCCGTTTACTTTTACAAAATACAAATTGGTAAATTTTCGTTTTGACTCCTGTCTTTTTGTTTTTCTCTTGTAACTTCTCTTTTTCTTTATAACCTTTATTGTGGAAAATAAATATGTGTTCTGCTTTTCGTATGTCTCTAAATCCCAAAAGCCGTTAAATATCGATAATTCTGCACCCTGCAGCAGTTCTCTGCACTTTTTTTACATTTACACGGATCTCCAATCTTCTTTGCTTCTTTTACTGCACCTTTTAAATTTATATAGTCGTGACCCAAGTTTCGACGTTTTTTTTTGCTTTTTCTTTCTTTCTTTCTTCAATTTTAACTTTTTTCCATGGGCTGGGTGGAAGTTTTTCTGGGGTCAAAATAATTGAACCTCTGTTGCCTTCTACTTGACTTTGATTAGTAACTGCAGTTGCAGTGTGGTGTTATCGACTTCTCTAAAACAATAAAGGTACTTTAGTCAAGAAGGGCCTACGCCACCTACTCAATAAACTACATTTTTGGTCTTAGAACGTGTTATTTACAAACAAATTTAAATAGAATATAAGTTTTACTGGGTCTTTATCGATAACAAAAGTAAAAACGGTTTATTTATGGCTACGTTTTACTAAAAAAGTAAATTTAATGTTATTATAACTTATTAAGACACAAGCCATATATCCTACAGCAAGAAGGTCTCAAGCCACTAAAATGTTTACTTACCTTTTTCGGAGAAGATTCATCACTTTCACTGGAACTTGAATGCGAAGAATATTCTCTATCGTTTACAGAATCGTCTAAGTCAAAATCCGAACCAGAACTACTGTTTTTTTCCATATAAATTAATTGTTTTTCTTTCAGTACTCTTCGATCACGTGTCGTCATGTTGATTTTATTGTGGCTTATGACGTTCTTGCTTAAAAAATTTTCATGATTTGTCAAGTCGGCAACAAGGTTGATATAGCCTGGTGGTGACATCTATTGCCCAATAGTCGTAAAACTTCGCTGGTGGCTTAAGACCATTTTAAAGAGCCCGTTTTAATGAAATCGTCAAATTTCAAAAAATGTGGCTTAGGTCCCTTATTGCCCCGAGCCCTTCAATTATGGAGTCGTCATTTTTTAAGTTCTTATAGCCTTCAGTTCCTCTTTGCTTATGTTTTGTTCAATTTCAATAGACTTTTCCAATTCAAGTTTACATAATACTCTGTATCCTTGGGTTGGTATAAACATTGAGCTATTTTCTCCACTGTGCTTATTATGTCTAATTTTGGAATGGATGGCTGAGTAATAGCAAAGTTTAGACCCCTTGACAGTATTAAATTTTCCGTTTCATTTAAATGTCTATTTGATAGATTGACAATTGTCGCTAATATGTTATCATTTCTATTGAGGTTATCTAAAGTGTGTATACTGTTTTGTTCTAAAAGAATATTAAATTTATTTAAATATATATCTCTTTATTTTTTACATGAATTTTCATATACTATATGTAAACTAAAAATAATAATCAAAATCAGAATTTGATATCACATTGAAAAGCAAATCTTCAATTCTTACAGCTATGATATTGTAACCTTTCGCGGATCATGGACAAACTGGCTCTATGTAGATTGTTTTCCAAACTTCTAATTGAATATGCTGGACGTAACTTCCAGCCCATTGGTATAAGGTTGTTATGATCATTCTGTCTCTGGCTTCTGTACACAATGTAGCTTCGCCTATTTTTTAAAAATTTTAAAGTGTTTGTTTGTTCTTGTGTAGTGTAGTGTGAGTTACCATTTTATTGTTCTGAAGCTATTTTCTTGTGGCATTTTAAATTAATTACTATTTAACTGGGAATAAGCCACAGTTAAAGATAAAAATACGTTTATTGACGTTTCAATTTCCACTTCGGAAATCGTTCTCAAAATAAAAAAAAATATTTTTAATTTTTTTTTTATTTTGAGAACGATTTCCGAAGTGGAAATTGAAATTCAATAACCGTATTTTTATCTTTAATTGTGGCTTATTCTCAGTTAAATAGTAATTAATTTACCATTTTATGTTTTTAACATTTTATTCTTGTCGGATAGGCCACAATTGACGAAATGCCTCTGAAGATGCTCTAGGAAGCGAAAATACTTGGGCAAGATTAAATTAATTAAATTGTGCTCGATATTTGCATTTTATTTGATCAAAGTTCCATTTATTTGAGCATTCAACCTTATCAATAATTTACTAATGTTTGTATTTTGAGAACGATTTCTCGAAGTGGAAATTGCAATGTCAATATACGTACTTTAACCTTTAATTGTGGTGTATTCCCATTGCCACCACAAAATAGCTTCAGAACAATATTAAAAACTTTTAGTTCGACTAAGCCCAAAATTTCTATCTAACTATATGTTTTCAATAATTGTTTATATTTATAAGCAGAAAATGGCACATACAAACATATTTCGAGCATATTTAGTACATTTTCACAGCCGTCTATTAATGCCTGAACCAATAGCAGATGGACCAAATATCCACCATATTAAAAGTAATGTAAGTAAATATTTAATATATGAGATTTAGGTTATTTTAAAACCATAAATGTTTATAGTTTTTACATTATTTACTATGCTATTATTGAATAATAAAAATATACATACGTATTCTACAGCTGCATTAAAGTCCGGATACCCAACTCGAGGACAATCCATTCCAGGAAAAAGATCCTTGATGAGTCCCAAAAATAAAGGAACATCTTCAAATACAAACTTTGGGTGATTCATATCTCGTAAAGCTCTCATTAGTACTAGTGCCTCTTTAATATCTGGAGAAGCCCGTTTCAAAACTCCTGCCATGCGTAAGACCGCATTTAAGGCCCTCAAACCCCAATCATAATGGAACTAAAATGTAATATAAATTACTCGCATATTTAGTCAACGATATTACACTTGATATTTTCGATAGAGCTATATGTGCTTTTTGCATCTATCCGGGTAGAATAATTATGGTTTCGAGAAAAACCATTGTTTTGACGATATTTCGGCAAGGTCGCACTTGCCATTATCAAGTGAGGTAGTCACGCTTTTTGCGAATGTTTGAACTAAAAATTAACTGTGGCAATGGTAAGTGCGACCTAGACAAAGCGTCCTCAAAATAATGGTTTTAATTATTCCACACGAAGTAAATCAAAAAAATCACACACACACACACACATATATATATATATATATATATATATATATATATATATATATATATATATATATATATATATATATATATATTTAATATTGTGATATTCAAAATCTTAGTGCGCCAAGCAATTAATTAGCTAATTAATTAATTAATTAATTAAAATTATTTAAATGATATGAATTATGATTATATCACACTTTTTAATTCTCTTATCTCAGGTTATATTCGTGCTTCAATATATATGCTTTACATGTGAAAAAGTAAGGTCCAAAGAATACCGGAATAATAAAAAAAACATATATGATATAACACTATATATTGAAATAAAAAAAAATGAAATAAAATTCACACTCAAATGTTTTCAATAAACAATATCTCATATAATGATTCTCAAAATTTTGTTCTATGTACGTGAAACTTCAAAATTAATGGTACAAATAATATAAATTAAAATCTCAAAATCCCAATTATTATTCTAAAACTCCTAATCAAAATATTTATATCTTTTCTAAAGTAATTGTAAAAATTGTGTTATCAATAAAAGAAAACTGCAGAAAAACAAAACTATCTCTCTCTCTGATGACGAGTGGTCCAAATCTTTGTTCCTTGTAGCCTATACTATCTATTCTTAGCAGCTCCCTAGGTAATCAGCAATCTTACAATAAATTGTTGCAAGTTTATCGTCCTTAATGATCTCCTTCAAATGCATGAATCATTCAAATTATGCTAGCGTCTTCTCCTCTCGATAAACTGAATCTCTCGTTGGCTTCTTCTTCTTCTTCTTCCAATGGCGCTACAGCCCAAATTGAGCCTTGGCCTCCTGTAACTTCTGCCTCCAACAAAGGCGATCCCGCGCCACTCGTCTCCAAGCCCTGACGTTCAATAAGTTGTGAGCATCTGCTGTGACTTCGTTCTCCCATCTATTACGTGGTGTTCCCTTTGGTCTTCTGCCCTGCATTTTACCATCCAAGGCCTTTCTCGGCAATCTGTCGGCATCCATCCGTACCACATGACCAGCCCATCGAAGCCTTTGTACTCTAGCGAACTCTGCAATAGGTGCTTCTTTGAACAATTGGTAGAGTTCATGGTTATATCTATATCTCCACATCCCATTTTGAGTGATGGGTCCAAAGATCTTCCTTAGCATTTTTCTCTCGAAAACCTCTAATCTTCGTTTAGTGCTTTCTGTCAAAACCCATGTCTCGCATCCATAGCATACTATCGGTCTGATGATAGTTTTATAGACCTTAAGTTTCGATTTTCGATGTACCGTCTTGGAGCGGAATATGTTAATCAGAGAAAAATAGGCTTTATTTCCCTTCATTATTCTCTTCTGAATTTCGGCCTCTTCTGTTCCCTCCGTATTCATTTCGACTCCCAGATAAGTAAAACTCTTCACTGTTTCAATGTCATCCTATACTTTGATTTGATTTCTTGTTCGCTTTGTCCGCGTCTGTGTTAGTATTTTTGTCTTCTGTGTATTTATTTCAAGTCCAATCTCCTTGGCCGTTTTTTTCAGCTGCGAATATGTTTCTACTGCATCATCCACTCTGCGGGACATGAGGTTAATGTCATCCGCATATGCAGCGAGCTGGACAGATTTGTTTGTTAGGAGATTGGCTCTTCCGACATTCAGCTTTCTGATGACATATTCAAGGGCCAGATTGAACAGTGTTGGAGCTAGTCCATCACCTTGTTTCAGCCCTTGAACTATTTCGAAGCTGTCAGTTAATTCGTACTGTATGCGTACAGTTGCTATTGTGGAGTCCATCGTTGCTTTTACCAGTCGGATATATTTCGAGGGAATATTGAAGCTTTCCATGATGTTATATAACCGGCTTCTATTTATGGAGTCATAAGCCTGTTTGAAGTCGACAAATATATTGTGAACATCAATATCGTGTTCCCAAGCATTATTAAGGATTTGCTTTACTGTAAAAAGCTGATCTATTGTCGACATGCCTTGTCGAAAACCGGTCTGGTATTCGCCGATAATATTTTCACATAATGGTTGAAGTCGCCTATTCAGGATGGATGTAAAAATTTTGTAGGCCGAACATAGGAGGGTTATGCCGCGGTAATTTTCGCATTTAAGTTTGTCCCCTTTTTTGTAGATTGGGCAGATAATCCCATTTTTCCAATCGCTAGGAATTTTTTCTTCCCTCCATACCTTAGATATGAGCGCGTGCACCTGCGTTGTTAGATGTTCGCCACCTAATTTATACAGTTCGGAAGGGACATCGTCAAATCCCGGCGCTTTGTTGTTTCTTTGCGCCTGTATTGCTTGTTTGACTTCTTTAAGAGTTGGGCTGCTTATTTCTTCGTCTCCTTCCTCGATGTGCCGCAAATCCGAAGATCGTGAGCTTCCTTGTGCTCCTAGCAGAGCTTGGAAATGGCTTTTCCAAACTGATTTTATTTGCGTTGGTTTACTAATTATCTTATCTGTTTGGTTTCTGCACAGACTTGTTCGGGGTTTGTATCCTTCTCTTAGTTGTCGAAGATATTTATATGCCTCCCTTAGATCGTTGCTTTGGAGGTTTTGTTCCATTTTCTGTATCTTATTATTTTCCCATTTTCTTTTTTCTCCTAGACATATTTTATCCGCCCTGCGTCGTAGCTCCTCGAAAAATGTTCTTCTTTCTCTGGTTCGCCTTTCCATATATTTCTTGTGAGCTTCATTTCGTTCGTGTATGGCCTGTCTACACTCTTCGTTGAACCATTCTGCCCTTATCTTCTTTACCTTTTTACCGATGGTCTTTGTTGCTGCATTTAATACTTTTGTCTTCATTTGTTTCCAATGTTCTTCAATGTCTAGGTTATCTGTGTTTGTAAGTGTCTGGGTTATTTCTGTCTCGTAGCTCAGTTTAACGTTTTGTTGGCTTAGTTTATCAATGTCCAACTGCTCTTTTATCTGTTCTTTCTTATCTCTGTTTCTTGAGATCCTGCATCTATATTTTGCTTGTACCAGCAAGTGATCAGATCCACAGCATGCTCCTCTTTGACTTTTTACATCTAGGATGTTGGTGGCAGCTCTTTTGTCTATTAAGACATGGTCAATTTGGTTAGTAACCGCTCCACCTGGCATGATCCACGTTGCTTTGTGTACATCCCGATGAGCAAAGAACGTAGAGCTCACGATCATGTTTTTCCTGCTGGCAAAATTAATTAGGAATTCCCCGTTCTCGTTGGTGTTTTGATGGAGTGAGTGTTTGCCGATTATTCCTGCGAACTGTTCCTCTTTGCCTATTTGGGCGTTCATGTCACCCAATATTATCTTGATGTCATTTTTTGGGGCATTGTCGTATATTTCTTCTAATTGATCGTAGAACTCCTCTTTTATTGTTATGTCGTGTTCTTCTGTTGGACTATGGGCATTAATGATTGTGAGGTTAAAAAATTTTGTTTTTAGCCTCAATCTACATAATCTCTCATTTATTGCTTCGAAATCTAAGATATTGTTTTTGATGTTCTTATCTACTACGAAAGCCACTCCAAATTCTTTCTTTCCATTTTCTTTGCCGCTATAGAGTATTGTGTGCGTTTTTGTGTCTTTTATTCCATTGCCTAGCCATTTTGTTTCTTGTATTGCGGCTAATTGTATCTTATATTTTTTAAGTTCGTTAAGCAGCGATGTTTGGGCTCCTGGTTTATTTAGGGTTAAGACGTTCCATGTTCCAAATGAGTAGTCCATATTTCTTTGCTTGAGTCGTCGTCGATAAGACCGTCCGAGGCTTTTGTATAGGTTTCGTAGTCGGGGTTTGTTCTACAGTAATGGGTGACTAGCCCATTGCCCAACCTTCCTCCTTTATCCGGGCTTAGGACCGGCTGTGACACTGTGATTTCCCACGGTATCCCAGGCGGAGTTGAATCTCTCGTTGGCCTGAGTGAAAAATGACTCTTGGAATATCTTCTCTTTACGATAAACTGAATCTCTCGTTGGCCTGAACAGTGAATCTTGGAATATAAGTAGAAAAATATGACTTACAATATTTTGCTGGATCAGCTTCTGTCAGATACACTAACTCCACAAAAACTCACTAACATTCAACACTACTGCTTGCTACCTCTCGGGAACCACCAGAGAACAATGACTGTTCGCCTTGCACACTTGGAAAACCAACTGACCATCTTTTTTTTTTCTTCAAAAACTAATTAAAGTCTCATTCTCAAACCAACCATCCCACCTTTTTCAATCTCATCCAATTAAAAGCGTCATACATCTCCCATTTCTTCATTTCAATAACACAAACAAATTTTTACCTACAATTATAAAATTTCCGACTTTTATGAAACACACATATATATCTAATATAAACAATATAAATTTAAAACAACCTATCTAAAGTTTGAAATTCTTATAATTATTAAATTATATTAACACAATTTGGTACCTTTCTATCACTTTTGAAAAAGTGTCAAAGTGTCAAAGTTCAAAAACAATTTGAATTTGTAAATAAAATTGAATAGTTACAAATAAGCCTCAATGTCATAAATACCAACTTAAAAATTTTTATTTTTGACAATTATATTGCCAAAAATAAAATTTTGTTTAAAAATTCTATTTTGTTTAGTAACAAAAAAGAAACAGATTTATTCACCATTGATAAATGCCTGAAAAAATGTAACAAATACATGGAAAATTAAATCACAATATGATATTTTACTGATTTCATAATATAAACTACATAGAAATAATATAATTATAAATTTTGCTTAGATTTTGAATTTCTGACCTTTTGTTTAAATTATTATCACTTTTGCTAATACAAACCATTTCCAAAAAAGTTCGTTTAAATTTATTACTTTCACTACATAAAATTTTAATATTATCAAAATCCATAATATAGTCTTATTACATGCTCTGCCAAAGCACAAGATGGTTTCTTGATTCTGCAATCACTTTTGTGAGAAATAATGCGATTTGAGAGATTTCTTCCGGTATCACCAACATACTCAGCTTCACACTGAGTACAACTAATGCTGTATTCTACATTTGTTTTATCTAATTTGTCTGGAATATAAAGATGAAATGGTTTTGATGTTCTTTGTTGCTATTTTTATATTGTCAATAACCTTTAGTGTTTGTATTAATTTAGGTGTTAATAATGGTATAAAAGATAGTAAATGATAATAGAAGTTCTGATTGTTGGATACAACGTTTTGAGATTTAGCAAAAAATGGTGGTAAAAGAAGTTCTTTATATTAAAAAAAAATAGAAAAATGCATCATATGTAGCATCTTCTTCTAGATCAAGATCTTCTTGTAGATAGTCTGGATGAGAAAGTTTTAAAATACGTTCTTTTAATCCTGTTATAAGGTTCATTTTCATCTTATTTGGATGATGACAGTAATAGCTTATAAATCTATTACTACATATGGGTTTTCTGAACCCATAATATACTAAACTAATTTTATTTGGTGAGTTAACAAATTTTTTTATTTCTAGTTCAACTTTGTAAGATATTTTGCATTTTTTAGCAGCTCTTGATAATAATTGTAAACACAATTGAAAGCTCGACTAAAAAATGATTAACAAATAGCCCCTTTTATTGACTCCAACCCATCCAAAACAGTTTTATATTTTTTCCAAACGAGTCACAAGTACTTCTTTTTTCTTACTATTTTCTTACCCAAATATCTTTTCAATTCTTTCGTAGGTCGGCTAAGTTAAAATAAACCATTTTAGAGTTGATGGATTCGACCGTCATTTTAGAGTTGTTTATTGTTTTAACTTATTCGGCAATTTCTTTTAATGTTTTATTCAAAGTCACGTTATAATTTTTATACGTCGTAGAAATGGAATCTTTTGCGTTTTAATTCCTGCCAAGTGTTTGTTTATTTTCAAGTTATGCGAACAAATTTTTAATTTCGTCACTATCGTTGAAGCCATGGTGAGAAGCGGTCAACGTTATGTCCAAATTTGAAATGTTCCTCGTTGTTCGTGTTTTTTGATGAAGACGTTTGTTCATAAAGAATATGTAGCAGTGAAAGGTGGTTTTGTGGCAGTAAATGCTTCAACTAGTGTTTTGAGTGAGAATTGGAAGAATCGTCGTTTCCATCCTCGTTTTGTTTTTCTCTGTTTGTTATCCAAGGCTTTTGGCAGTTTGGAGATGGAGTTGTTCGTTACGTAGCGAGAGTGAAACCCTCAGTTCCAGTTTTGGTTTAGGAGATTCCAGTGGCGTCTGGTTCCACAAATTCTAGTGCATTTTGTTAGTGAAAAATTCAGGTAATTTTTTGATCAAATTTTAAAGTAAAGACAGACAATTTTTTTTAAATAAATAATTGCTTTCGGTAAAATTTAGAAATTGTAACAATTAAAAATTGTAATGCGGTAACTTTTGTAAGTTTTATCGTTGATTGAATAACCCAAATAGATCCGCAACGCTTATGGAGAGAAACGTGGAACCCAAAAAATTAAAATTTCATCAAGAATCAGTGACTCTAGTGGGTATTACGGGAAACAACTAGTTACGAATTTGCGCTCATACGAGAATGATCGTAGAAAGAGGTGCCGTTACGAAGTGTAGTGAGTCAGAGAACTGGACATCTCCCCAGCGTTATCTCTGATTTCTAAGAAATATGTCTGTGAAGCATTTAGCACTTCGCCAACGTTATAATTTATTTTGTCAATATTATATTTTGTATAAAGATACGATAAAGATCGAACTGCAATGAAAATTATTTGATATGTAATTTAGAATGTTAATAATTATAAAATCAAGGGGTGCCCGATCTAATTTAATAATAACTTATTTTATAAAGAAAATTTTGCGAAAAGATATTATTTTAGATTCATTCAAAACAAAAAAGTGCTTTTTTAATTTTTGTTCTTAAGCTGATCGTTTTCAAGTTATAAACAATTTAAAACTGAAAAAAATAACGAGAGATGATGATCTTCAAGACTTAGAATCATAAGTTTCACTTCATTTTTGAAATTATGAAGTACCTAAGTTCAAGCTCAACATTAATTTATCGGGTCTTAATAAGTATTTTGGAGTTTCATTATAAATCATTGTTTTTTAATTATTAATGTAGCCCAGTCCGATCGCCTGTCTTCCCACAAAGAACCTTCCTCATTAACAATTAAAAAATATTTTCAAAAATTCAAAACATGCATAATATGGCAAACATTCTTATCGGCACTTGATACAAGAAATTTCGCAAGTTTGTACTTATGATTACAAAAGTAATATTTTTGCTTGTGTTTTAAGCCTTGAAAATCGAAATTTTTCGTTTTCTCTTTTTAGTTTTAAATTATTTAAAACTCGAAAGCGATCAACTTCAGAGAAAAATTACAAAAGACCTTTTTTTGTTTCGAATGATAAAAATAAAATAAAATAATACCTGCCCAAGCCGAATTTTTATTATACTTATAAAAAAAATTATTTTTTAATAATTATTAATTAATTATATTCAGAACAAAATTAACCCTCTCTATGACTCAGTGGTAAGAGCGTCTACCTTTAAACCTAAAGGTCGTGACATCGAATCTCATCTGGGTGGAGAAATTTTCGTTTATTAAAAATTAATGAATGAAAATAATTTCTATCCTTGTGCGATCGGTACTCACCGGAGGGACCGCAGACGTTCGGATACAATTAGCATCTCTTAGCAAAGACAATGACGTCGACTTTGCTAAGTATCAAGACAATTACACACACACACACACACACACACACACACACACACACACACACACACACACACACACACACACACACACACACACACACACACACACACACACACACACACACACACACACACACACACACACACACACACACACACACACACACACACACACACACATACATAAACACACACTACACTAGGTACCTGACTGTACCATGCCAATGATCTTAGTTGTCGAGGCATTAACTCAATAATAAAAAAAAGAACAAAATTTATAACTCAATAAAGATATCAGGCACACCTTGTTTCTCATAATTTTGTGAACAACTGAATAAAATACTGAATTCCATATCAAATAATTTTCAGTCGTTAAAAATATCGGTACAGTTCTACATTATATCGGATCCTCTACTATTAACGTGCGATTATCTTTAAATGTGTAGGAATTTTCGTAATAAAAAAAAGAGACATTAGGCTAGAGTGTACTGTAATATATTTTTTGATTTTTTGGTAGCACTTTACAAAAACTTTTAAAAACATTGTATTTTTTTTCTGAAAAACCAAAAACTACAATCAACACTTTTACAGTTAAGATATACAGTAAAACCTCCCTTAAGCGAAACCTTTTTAACCGAATCATTGTTTAACCGAAACGGCTGACAGTTTCAACAATTTCGTTAATAAAAAGTAAATTTTTATCGCAAAATGTAAATTCCATCAATTTCACTCACCGATTGATGCGTATGTGTATTGGGAAATCAAAAAACCAAGAGCTCTAAAAGACATTTGAGAAAAATCACTTCCAGTTTTTTATAGAAGCCAAAAAAGCTCATGGATGTCGACCACTTTATTTTCAGAACGGTTCGAAAATGAATTCGTCCCAAGCGTAAAATCCTTTTTAAATTAAAAAAACCTTCCTATCAAAGCATTGTTGCTTGTTGACTCAAAATCTATTTAATAGTGATAATTGTCAAATTTTTGCCACCGAACGTCACGAGCTTCATTCAGCTGTTAGACCAGGGACTAATAGAGATATTCGAGAGACATTATAGAGGAGCATGCTTAAGACATCTGTTATTACAGGAAAAAAATGAATCCAATAGTGTTCCTGAAATCCTCAAATGTTCAACAATGAAACATGTTGTTTATCGGGGTGCTGAGTTCTGGGCAAGATCAAATCTTCAACTTTGGAAAAATGCTGGAACTAACTTTTTGATAGAATTTTGATTGACGATCCTAAAGAAGAAAATGGCAAAGAAACGACAGAAGAAATTAAATATTTAATAAAAAATTTGCCGGGATGTGACGAAATTAAATAAGAAGAGATACGTGAGTGGTTAGCAGCCGATGATTTAGAAAGTGAATTCATCGACCAGGACATCATTGATATGGTTCCTCATCCAGACAACCTGAGCGTATCAGACGACGAAGATGACGACCCAACAGACAACAGGCAGCATGAGACCGCCGACGAGATTTTCAATGCTTTAAGGAGAAGAATTTTATACAGTAGTCTTAATATGTTAGGGGGACGAGTGGGTTCTTAATTTTTGTTATCATTGTATAAAGTTTTGTTCTTTTCAGATTGCTTTACGTTCCGTCGAACGATGAAATGAGGCAAACTCACGACGTTCTGCAAATGAACGATGGAGATATATAGCTGCAAAACATCGTTGTCAAACGATAACATAAAAGAAAATAGAAGATTTCTTTAAAAACTTGTTAAACTTGTTCATTTTCCTTAATTGTATTACTTTATTCTGTATTTACTTTATATTAGAAAACATTACAAAATCACCTCATAGTATTATTTAATAACAATACTTTAACCAAGAATACTATAAAAAATAATGTTATTTTTAACCGAAATTCTTGTTATCGTTTAAAAAAAAATAAAGCTTTTTTTAAACAATTTGAAAAAGTTGAAATAAGTTTTCCCCGAAAAGTGCTTAATTTTTTGGTTGTATCACGTTAAATCCACGCGGTTTGTTCAAAGGAGGTTTTGCAATATTTTACCGTGAGTGAATGGACTAAAACTTAGCTTCTGTCAAAAATTACGAAAATTATTTTTTTACAATGTAATTCGTATCTATGTTAATGTTAATATGCCATATTTTGCGATGTAAAATAAAAAAGGACAAAATCTAAAACATACCACTATTATTAAAATCGCGTTCTTGTGAAGTAACAATTTTTAGATAATATCTTAATATCGCTGCATATCGAAAAAAGTAGAGGTTATGGAATTTTTTTTTACAGGTATATTTAAATTTAAATTGGCATTGATTTTGTGGTATGTACTGTTAAACACGTTCTGTAAAATGTGCTATTTTAATAATACCAAAACAACGACAAATTACTTAGAAACCGCAACAGATAGGCTATTGATTATGTTCAAAATAAAAGAGCTAAAGGAACTACAGCATTTAAGGGGTTTTATTGTTTCATATGGTCAATGGACCCCTAAATATGAAAAAACCGCGGAGTGCTACCATTTAAATGGGTGCGTTTTTGAGAAAGATGTGAATTAACCGCTATGCACTAGGGTGCATAGGGTAAGTTCTATGCACTTTTCGTACATTTGTTTTTCATTTTTAATTTGTTTCTATATTCAGCTGCTCTAAGAGCATCTCCAGCTGAATTTTCAATTTGGTCGGACCATCTAGCTGGTTATCATCCTATTGATCTTCTCCCCGGATCGTTTCCAGAAATAATTAATCTCTTCCAGCTATCGTCACCTCTGCGAACCACGTAGCCAAAGAATACATTCTACATACACATCTACAGAAAAATTGTTCCAAATTAAATTTACTATCGAAGTATTACTTTTTAAAGTCAAAAATATTTTTTTTATAAAAATATATTAAAAAAACACAAAAGAAAGCAATTTTGTTTTTTGTCTCATAGCTTTTTTCACGGGAATATAGGTAGATACATACATATAGGCATTGCTTCACAAAAAAACGTCCATCCATCCTCTTTAAAATGACGTCTGGTAGATGACCTTAGGATTTATAGTTTCCGAAATATGATTTTTCAAAGTTCGCCACTCACAGCATTTTTGGTTTATTTTCCTTATTATTTCGCAAACATTGTTCGTCTATTTTTAAGCAAGATATGGTATTTCAAAGTTGTATACTTTTAACGATTTTTGATATTTTTTACTAACTATTATTTTTTAGATTTCTCATAACTTTTTTTCTGGTACCTTTAGGTACATATATACATTGCTGAATAAAAAATTTTGAGTCAGGTATATACCCAAAGGTATCAGAAAAAAAGTTTAATGCAAATTTTAAAAAATAATTGTATAAAATATCAAGAATCTTTAAAAGTATAAACTTTGAAAAACCATAAATTGCTTAAAAATAGTCGTACAACCTCGTACAATAGAATAAAACCGTAACGGTAATTGACTTCTCTTCCTATATAATGTACCGTTTTATCTACCTTAAAGTTCGTAGAAAAAAGTTATAGAACAATGTTTGCGAAATACAAATTTCAAAATGCACAGTTAGAATGTATGATTGTATTTAGGAATTTAAGTGGGGAAGCAATATTTACGTTGAGAATTAAGGGGAGGTAATATGAAGAGAAGAAATCTTTTATGTTTAACCGTAGTGTAATTTTCTCTCTCGAACATAGATGGCGACACGGTTTTTGAGAACAGAATAGTTGCTACGTTTAATTTGTGTACGGCTGCAGATCTAATTGGGTTATTCAATCAACGGTTTTATGTAGTATCTCCAACTCCTGGAGTTTGTAAGCGGATGACACACGTAAGTTTTTTGTATTTTTGTATTTCTCCATGTTGTAACTGTTTGTTGTGACACAAAAATAAATGTTAAATTTTGTTTTCTTAACAGTTTATTTATTTTTTGTTGAGCTAACCCTTTTTTGAGTTTTATTTGAAAAAGATATGTTTTTAATGTTTTATAATTATTTCCCTAGTCACAACTAGTGGTTGTAATGGATATAAGTAGGCACCTCAAGTGGCGCCCCATATTAAATTCCTTGAGGTGTTTTCTGTTTATTTTTATTTTGTTTATCCCAAGAGATTAAGTACCCCTTTATTTCTTTTTTTTTGTAGTTGCCCCAATCCAGCCCTCTTATCTTTTACTTATCCACGACTCCAGCTCTCCTACCAAATCCTGAGTGCCGTTCGTACAAGTAGCGATTATTGTGCTTGCCTTATCTCCACCCCTTTATTTTCTTCCTCCAATTTTCTACCTCCTGTATTAATGAACCCTTTGGTAGGCAAAAAACAATTTCGTTACAAAAATGGCGCCCAACGTGGAGCATGTCTTAGATTTGCGCCATTTGTACCTTTCGTTACAAAAATGTCGCCCGGCGTGTGGGGCTTTTGAATGTTCCTGCATCTTTAGAATTTGTTCCTTTTTCCCGAAGCCATATATCTTTTTCTATGTTCCCCTAGTTTTCTGCCATTTATGTGAAACCCGGTCTTCCAGATAGTGCCCCGGTGTCCCACAAACAGTTTGTTTACGTATTTGTATTTGTATTTGAATTGATATATGTATTTCGTATCAACATATGTATTGTTGTTTTTTCTATGTATTGTACCTGTATTAACATATGTATTATTGTATATCAACATATGTATTTGTTGTATATTGACATATGTAATGTTGTTTCTTTTATTTCGTGTACTGTAGAAATTTTTCTATATGTATTTTATGTGTATTGGTAAATGAAAGCAAATATTTTAAGATTGAATATTCAAATATAAATTTTAAATAATGTTTTGATGTTGAGAAGAATTTTAAGTTTTGACAGTAACAAATTATACCGATATTGTTACATTTATTTTTGATTGGTCTGACAGACTTTACAGAATAATCGTTTATTGTTTGAGTGACTTTTCTTTGAGCTGATGAGTATAGTTGTGTTTTTTTCTTTGCCCCTTGTCCTAAGCCATTTCATTGTTTCATCTAGGCCCTCTCTGACGGCATTGTTAATGCCACGGGCTAGTAGGAGATTGTGAATGTAAAGAGTAGTCCCCTGTATTCCCTTGAGTTACCCTGTTGTTCCCTAATTAACCCTCTTTGACGGCGTATGTAATGCCACCGGTTAATAGGAGATTGTGTTCCCCAGAGTCTCCTTTTGTGTTTCCTGTCTTGTATATGAAAGTGTAATACTCGTGATCGGAGGTGCTGTTTGGTTTTGCTTAGAAGCAGTCTCATTTAGTTTTCAGAACAAGAGCAAGAGTTTTATTTTGTGTTATTTTGTGTAGCTCACTCAAAGGTCAAGTTTTCAATATTATTAGTATTTTTGTCTTACCCTGTATGTGCAATTTATCGAGGCTGTTGTTTTGTATCCCCCTGTGTGAGTAGTTTATTATGCCAGTTGATTTGAAACAGTTTTTAGTTACATTGTATATTTGCTTTCACCCAAACATTGTTTTAGTATTTTTGTCCCTCCCCTGTATGTTAGTTCATTGTTTTGTTTCGAACCGTTTTTTTTTAGTTTTAATATTGTGTACTTGTTTTATCCAGTTTTTCGTTAAATCAAGTCTTTCCCGATCTCAAGTTCACTGCTACCATTTCCATTTTCTTTTATGTCCAGTTTTCGTAAAATTACGTAGAAATATTTCCCGTCTATTTTTTGTGAAATAGATAATACGTATTTAGAATGATATAATCATTCAAAAATACTTGCCATGTGATTTTCTTATTGTCGGTGTTCTGAGTAGTAAGATAATAGTTTGTTTATTTCCAAGTTCGTCTAACAAGACGTCAAAAAACTGTAAAAAATTTGAAGTTACTTCAAAAATGTAAGTCAAAAACAGCTGTTGTCGTCGCTGTATGTGGTAACCATGTTTTCTGTTTTAAGTATTTGATGTGAATTATACATATGTATAAGGGTTAGACCCAATATCTGTGGCCTAGAGAGCCCGATCTTTGTTTTTTAATATGTTGTCTGTCCACAATTTTCCTTCTATGAAGTATTTATTGATTAATTGACGATAGCTCTGATGATGACATTTATTATGTTGAAAGTATACTTAGCTTAATTAATAAATTATTTTACACACAATCAATTTTATTGAAAACATACAAAACCTGCTTACCAGTTAGACCTATTTAGAAGTGTGTACAAGTCTTACAGTCTTTTTCAATTAATATTGTGCTTTAAATTCGAGAATAGCTCTACGGAGTTTAAAGGTAAACTAAATCCTTTAAAGATTGGTGAAATTATTTTGTCTAACTTTCCTGAAGCAGACAATATGATTTTAAGTATAGACGCCATTGGCCGGAATAGAATCAAAAACAAAACTCTAGAAATATTTCGTTTAAATAATTTAGATCTGTATATTCCAAAATTTATTTTATACAGACAAGGAGTTATTAGGGATATAGACACAGATTTGTCAGAAGAGTATATTAAAAATAGAATTAAACAGTATGATAGTCATTGCATATTTGAAATTGCAAACGTTAAAAGAATTACGCGTAAAGTAGAAAAATTTGTTAATGAGGAAAAAATTGTCGAACATGTCTCTACTAAGTCTTGTATTGTGACCTTTAAATCGCAAACTTTACCTAAATATATAGTCATCAATAAGGTTATTAAAGAAGTTGAAATATATAAACAGAAAGTTTTGCTATGCTTTAACTGTCTTAGATACGGCCACTTAGAAAATCAATGTAGAAGTCAGCCAAGGTGAAACAGATGCCAAGAAACTCATAATTCAATGGATTGTACAAAAGTTGAGTTCACACAAGTATGTTTCAGTTGTAAGGGGAATCATTTGACTACAAATTTAGGTGCTTGCCCAGAATTCACAAGACAAAAGTTAATAAAAGAGACTATGGGTTTAACAAACATTAATTTTTACGATGCAAATAAACAAGTGCCTAAGTATTCATATGCTAGTATTCTTAGGAACAATACAGCCAACAATGTTACAAATTCTCCACAAAATTTACAACCTTCTACTTCCTCCCAGGGAAACAATTTTGCTAAATTTATATTTTTTCCTCACACAAACACCAGTAGGCCAAATAAAAGGCAGAAACCAAATAATTCAGACCCAACTGATATAGCTAGAAAAGAAATAGTATCTACAGTTTCCTCTCCAGAACATCCTGAGGGAATAGTTAAAAGTCAATTCTACCAAAAAAACTTAAACATTGCAGATTCACGGTCAGAAGATTTAAATTCTTCTGTAATAAATGTCATTTTAGGTTCGGTTCTTACAATTGTTAATTCAATTAAACAAAATAATAATTTTAATATTTCAAAAGCTGATGTAATTCAGATAATTAGTAACCATTTTAACCAAAATCTAGCATCAAATTCGCAGACTTAAATAAAATAAACGTATTACAGTGGAACTGTCGTTCAGCAGTTGCTAATAAAGAGAATTTAGAATATTTACTTCATCAAAACGATATCACTATACCTCTATTATCTGAAACCTGGTTCAAACCGGGAAAATATTATAATTTTAAAGAATTTAATTGTGTTTGAGCTGACCGCCCTGATGGACATGGCGGTTGTGCCATCCTCTTGAAATCCAACATAATATATGAAGAAATAAATTTTCAAAATACGTATTCATTTATATATAAGTGTATTTCAATAAAAATTTTACATTTCAAGAAACCTTTTCATATAATTTCTCTATATAATGAACCCAAGAACAAAGTTTTAATTCAACAATGGATCACTTTTTTAGAAAATATACCAAAACCATTTATAATTGGAACACAATTTGGGATGGGGCTGCGAAATTGATAATAGATTAGGTAAAGATCTTCTAGATGCTATAGAATACTGTAATTTATAATATTTAAACGACGGGTCCTCCACTCTTGCTATTTCCAATAAACCTTCTGCTGTAGACTTAACTATTTGTTCCCGAGATATTGCCTCTTATTTTCGTTGAAGTACTTTACAAGAACCTTATGGATTTAATCATGGGCCAGTTATTTTTTCATCACAAAGTTTCTCAGCAGCAGAAGACACATCCAGTAGAAAACATAGAAAATGGAACTTTAACAGAGCCAATTGGATGATGTATACCAGTACTTTGGAAGTAATAAAAATACCATTAATCTACGAAGAATTGGTAACAAATATAAACCAGGCAGCCAACATCGCTATCCCAAAACATTCTTCAATTAAAGAAAAAAACAATGGTCATATTTCGAAACCATGGTGGAATAATCATTGTCAGTTATCAGCTGAAAATAGAAAAATGCATTTATAAATTATAAACAGAATCTAATACTCCAAAACCTAATGGAGTATAAACGACTAGATGCTATTGCAAAGAAAATCTTCAAACAAAAGAAAAAGAAGAATTGGATTAATTTTTGCGAAAGTCTTAAACTCAATAACACCAATAAAAGATGTATGGCGAAAAGTTAATTGTTTTAAAAACCGCAAACAAGCCAACAAAGTACCTATTGATCCAGAAGATACATGGTTGCAGGGCAGGAATTCCATAGAAAAATTTTCAAATTCCAAATGACGACACTGTACAAGAATATAACCAAACAGCACCCAGACAAAACAACAATTTTGATGAAAATTTTCATTTATGGGAATTGCATCGAGCCCTTGAACAAAGAAATAATACTTCTCCAGGTATTGACAATGTGTCACACTCACTGTTATACAACTTACCTATAGAATATAAAATTTCACTAGTAAACATTTTCAATAATACTTGGACAAATACGACACCAGTACCTAATAGTTGTAAAGAGTACCTGGTAATTCCGATTAAAAAACCTGGCAGACGACAACGTGATCCAAGTTCTTACCGACCTATCTCCTTATCTTCATGTCTTTTAAAAACATTTGAAAGAATAATTAAAAATAGATTTGAACATTGGCTAGAACACGATGGTATACTTTCAAGTTCCCAATATGGTCCACTCAAGATGCAACTACAGCTCTAGTTACTTTAATTCAGCTTAATTTTACGTCAAATAAGTATACAGCAGCAGCGTTTCTTGACATTTCTGTTGGTTTTGATAATGTCAATTTAGACATTCTTTACCAAAAAATGTTGTACATTGGAATCCCTAGATCATTTGCTCTCTTTTAAAAATCTTTATATTCTAACAAACTAACTTTTTAAAAAATTAATAATGAGAAATTTTCATACCCCCGACAAACTAATATTGGATTGCCACAGGGGAGTATTTTAAGCCAGATTTTATATATCCTGTACAATATAGATCTTGAAGTTAGTATACCCAACCATACAAAAATTCTTCAATATTCTGATGATGTTGTTTTATATACAGCAAGAAAATTGTTAAGTACCTGTGAGGATAATTTGAAAGTCAAATTAGAAATCGTAAATGAGTACTATGAAGAAATAGGATTATCAATTTCTGACACAAAAACTGAGGTGTGTGACAAGGAAATCTTAATGTGGGAAAATTTAATTTTCCCATAAAAAACTGTATTAAGTATCTTGGTACCTATCTAAACAGGAAATTGTTATGGAAAGATCACATTCATCAAATTGTTAAACAATCAGAAAACTCAATAAACATTTTAAGAGCTTTCTGTAAAACAAATTGGGGAGCAGACCCAAATATTGCTTTGATTTTTTAACGTAACATGATCAGGCCAATTTTCGACTATAACTTTTATTTATTTGGATCAGCGGCCTATACACATCTAAACAATCTTGAAGTTCAAAAAAATAAATGCCTGAGGTTATGCCTAGGTTACTTAAAATCCACTCCAGTCCAAATAATGGAAAATGAAGCGGTGGAACCTCCATTGCATTTACGTTGCCAATTTCTTAGCGACAAATTTACAGTCCGAATTATGTCCAAAAATTATAAATACCTTCAAGATCTTAATGAGCTATTAGTTTTAAACCTCACTCATAGGTACAGGAGAACTAAAAAATCTATATCTTAGGTAGAAAGCTATCTAAGTACGATTAAATATAACGATATTCTCTATACAAGCCAAATTCCGCCCTACTACGGTGAAATGGCAAAAACACTATTTTCTAGAAAGGTTAAAATATGTTACTTAAACTCACATTTACTCCCAAATATGTTTGATACAATTATTAAAGAAAACTGGACAAATTATCAGTACATTTTTACTGATGGGTCAAAAGATGCAAATGAAACGGGCTGTGCAATGTTCCACGAAAATAAAAATTACCATCACCAGCATAGCTTACCCAGTGAATGCTCAATATACACAGCAGAAATAATGGCAATAATGTTTGCTCTTCAGTGTGTAGTACTGAAGCCGTCTAGCAGCTATGTTATATTTACTGACAGTAAAAGTGCGGTCGACAGATTCAACAACATTCAAACAGTCAAACATATAAACAATATTGAACTGAAAATCCTTAAAATTCTTTCTGAAACTATACAATTAGGATTAAATGTTATGATTACATGGATCAAGGACCATTTAGGAATAAAAGGTAATGAGATCGTTGACAATTTGGCTAAGTCAGCATATATGCTTGGAGAAAAAGTAAGCAAAAATTTAATTCCAGCAACAGACATTGAGTTAGTAGACAAAAACTTAAAAACAAATGGGCATTTACATTACAGAGAATGTAAGACTGGCTTACATTTTTATAATTGTAACACTAGGATACCCTCAAGACGATGGTTTTACAGAGAATCTAATCGACATTTTATAAAGACCATTAATCGGCTGAGAGCAAATCATGCGCTTACGCCATATTACATGAATGGAATCGGCTTATCAAGTACTCCCAATTGTACTTGTGGCAAAATAGGCGATCTGACACATATTATATTAGAATGTGATTTACAAATTAATAATATAAACGAAGTTTATAAGGAATTAATAAATTCTAACTGTCGTTTTCCAATAAACAATAAACAATATGTAAATTCAAGTTATAAATAGTATATAGGCATAATCTGTTAATATGGTTTGAAAAAAAAAGCAAAAAAAAAGAATACGACAAATTAATAAAAAAAAACAAAAGAATTAAGAAAATAGAAATAGAACAAAAAATAAATACAAAAAAACAACAAAAAAAAGCAAAAAACAATAAAAAAACAAAAAAAGCACCAATACAAAAAAAAACAATAAAAAGCAACAAAAAAAGAGAACCAAAACAAAAAAAACACAAGAAAACAAAAGAATAAAAACACAGAATAAAAATATATCAAAGCAAAATTTATGTATCTATAAAAATATAAGGTATTGTTACGAACATGCATTCAGCGTGGATTACCTAACGGTCGCATCTCAAAGCACCGAGATGCTTGAACATAATACTTTGGTATATATATATGTAACGAAATTAGGATTTAAGTTTTGTTGATAAGATAGTATCGAACTGTAAAGTTATAAATAAATATATTTATATAAATTCGAACCGCTCGTTTTATTTAAAAACGGTACAGTTGGTGTCACCGTGTGAGGACAATTGATTTGAATATAAATTCAACAGTGATTTTTGAAAAAGACTTTTGAACTTTTGAAAAGTATTGTTTGTCGGGAACATCCGCGTAGTTCAGTAGTGATCGTTGTACGAAAGAACATTTAAAAAGTACGTGTGTGCCTGACCAAAGATGCTGCTAGTAGACCTTTCAGTGAAACAGTTGCGTGAGCAACTAGAAGAACGCGATGAAGACTGCAGCGGGTCCAAGAAGATCCTCCAAGAACGACTGAAGACTGTTTCCAAAAGATTCGATGAAACGTCACAAATGATTAAAGAGTCTTAAAAAAAAATTATAGTAAATTTGAGAACGTCTCGCAAATGATTGAGGAGACTTCTAAAAAAAAATGATGATAAATTCGAGAACGTTTCCAAAAGATTCGATGAAACTTCTCAAATTATTAAAGAAACAGCTAGGCAAAACGACGAGAAATTTGAAAATATATCTAGAAGATTCGACGAAGTATGTATTCAGAATAGTGAGAAGTTTGAAGAAGTCTCTAAAACATTCGATAAAGTAGAACAGAAAATCAAACAGTTAGAGAGCATGATAACTAACACGAAAGTGCTACCACCAATTAATACGGTAGCTTTAGATCCGGTAGTAAAAGAAGAATCACCGAGAGACGAAACGACACATCATATGAGATTCAAATTGCCACCATTTGATGGAAAGTCCTCTTGGTCTATATACCTTAGACAATTTGAAGCTATTGCGACAGCCAATCATTGGACAGAACAAGAAAAAGCTGTTGCCTTGACTGCTGCTTTACGAGGTGATGCTGCAGATATCCTAAGATCGATTCCTAAGGGTCATGAAAAATGTTACCAGACCTTGTTCACTCGACTAGACAAACGTAACGGAGATGCCCATCTACAACAAGTCTACAAGGCGCAACTAAGAAGTAGAGTTCAACGAGCAAGTGAAAATTTGCAAGAGTTTGAAGCAGATGTTGCTCGTATAGTGCGGTTGGCTTATCCGGAGGTACCAGACAACATTTTGGAAGAAATTGCTGTAGATACCTTTGTCAATGGGTTAAAAGAAAGTGAATTACAGAAAGCTTTACGACTAGCAAGACCGAAAGTTCTAGATGAAGCGCTCGCTATTGCCTCAGAACATGAAAGAGCTAGTCAAACTTCACGGAGCCATCGAGTAAGAACCATTGAAGAAGGCGACGAACCAAACGATGAACGTCTAGAAGAAATGGTACGAAAAATAGTTCATAACACGATGCCGAAGAGACGCGAGCCCAGATGTTGTAATTGTGGTGACGTAGGTCACATTCGCCGTAATTGCAAGAAAATGATACAACAGTCGGAAAACTAGAACGGGTCGACACTAAGGGGCAACTGCCGACCTCGAGAAACACAGCTTCTATAGTAACTGTGAACATTACGTCCTCCGGTGGAATTTATAGCTTGTACATCGAAGGTCGTATTAATAATAAATGTATATCGTTTTTGGTAGATACAGGTGCAACAAGAACTATAGCAAGGCCAGAAGTAGTACGAGACCATCTTAAATTATCGCCTGCAACAGTAAAGCTTAGAACAGCAACTGGTGAGATAATTAATACATATGGCGAAGCTAATATGTCAGTATCCATTGGCCAGACCACAGTGAAACATCGAGTATTAATTGCAGAGATCTCTGACGAGTTCATATTGGGAATGGATTTACTACGGAAAGTTGGGGCTGTATTGAATGTCAAAGATGGAGTTCTCGAGATCTGTGGTGAAGAGTTGCCGTTTCATGAAGACAAAGAAGATGTTATCAGCTTAATAACTACTTGTGACGTAACAATACCCGGTAATAGTGAGAAAATTGTGATGGCCAGACCTGAAGGTTACTGCCGAGAGGGAAGTTTAAGGATGGTCGAAGATGTGAACAATGCCGAGGTCCTAACGGCAAAAGCTTTGGTGAGAATTCGAGATGTCGTTCCTGTAAGAGTTATGAATTTAAAAAGAACTGCTATTAAGTTAAGTAAAAGAACTTTGATTGGACAGTGTGTTCACGTGGCTTCATGAGTACTAATGAGAAACCGTCAAAATCTAGGTATCCAAAGGAGCTTGTAGAGACGATGATGAAAACGTGCCAAGATCTTGATGATGAACGAACTAAAAAAGTGAAGTCTATGCTGATAGAATTTCAAGATGTTTTTGCCATTGATAAGAAGGATAATGACAAAACAAGCATAGTAAAGCATAAAATTAATACCGGAGACGCTCAGCCAATCAGACAACCACCTAGACGACTTCCATTTGCGAAAAGAGATGAAGCCGAAGACATCATCAAAGATATAAACAAACAAGGGGTAATTGAACCATCAAACAGTCCATGGACATCACCAGTAGTGCTAGTAAAGAAGAAAGATGGTTCAACACGGTTTTGTATTGACTACCGACAGCTCAATGCGGTAACTAAAAAAGATAGTTATCCTTTGCCCAGAATAGACGATACTTTGGATACACTTTCTGGTTCTCGTTGGTTCTCCACACTCGATCTGAAAAGTGGATATTGGCAAGTAGACTTGGAGCCAGATGATCGTGAGAAAACCGCATTCTCGATAGGATCAGGGCTTTGGCAGTTTACAGTTATGCCTTTTGGTTTATGTAATGCCCCGGGCACATTTGAAAGATTAATGGAGACAGTTTTAAGAGGTCTAACATGGAAAACATGCCTGGTTTATTTGGATGATGTAATTGTAGTTGGAAGATCCTTCGATGAACATGCAAATAATCTGACCGAAGTCTTTCAACGATTGCGGGCAGCGAATTTAAAGTTGAGTCCGAAGAAATGTCACTTGTTTCGAAGAGAAGTGAAGTACTTGGGACATATTGTAGCAAGTGATGGAGTAACAGCTGATCCTGAAAAACTTGCAGCAATTAAGGATTGGCCAGTACCAAGAGATAAACACGAAATTAGAAGTTTTCTTGGCCTTTGTACATATTACCGACGTTTTGTCAAAGGATTTGCCAACATCTCCAAGCCATTAACTAAGTTCACAGAAGAAGGCAAAGAATATACATGGAGCGAAGAGTGTCAAAGAGCTTTCAAACACTTACAAATGGCTCTGATCAGCGCACCGATTTTAAGCTACCCTGGACAGGCAGGAAAATTTGTGTTGGACACCGATGCCAGCAACAGTGCAATAGGAGCTGTTCTCTCCCAAATCCAAGATGGGCAGGAGAAAGTCATCGCTTACTTTAGCAAAGTCTTGTCGAAACCAGAATGAAACTATTGCGTTACCAGGAGAGAATTGCTAGGCGTAGTAAAGGCTTGCGAGCATTTCCATAAATACTTATATGGCAGAAAGTTTCTTCTTCGCACGGATCACGCTGCTCTAAAATGGCTCCTACAATTCCGTAATCCAGAGGGTCAGATGGCAAGATGGTTAGATCGATTACAAGAATATGATTACGAGATCGAACACAGAGCTGGAAGAGTTCATTTAAATGCTGATGCGCTTTCGAGAAGGCCGTGCAGTGAACATTGTAATTACTGTCTTAAATTAGAAGAAAGACTTTACCCCGTGAGACGAACCACCGTCATTAATGATCAATGGCAGCCACAACAGCTACAAGACGCTCAAGCAGATGATCCATGTATAAAGAGAGTATTTGATTGGATGCATCGAAGTGAAAGGCCTTCTTGGCAAGACATTAGTGCATGTAGTCCTGAAGTCAAGTGTTACTGGAGCCAATGGAATTGCCTAGTGCTAAAAGATGATCTTCTTTTTAGAACCTTTGAGAACGATGATGGTACAGAAACTAAGTTTCAGTTGATTGTACCTAAAAGTAAAGTGTCAGAAGTATTACGTCAGTTGCATGACGGTGCATCAGGTGGATATTTGGTATTACGAAGACTCTGCAAAAGGTTCGAGAACGGTTCTATTGGGTGAACTGTAAAGATGATGTAAGAAGATGGTGCCGAAAATGTGAACTGGGTGCAACCAGTAATGGTCCAGTTGGTAAAAAGAGGGCACCCATGAAACAGTACAATGTTGGTAGTCCTATGGAACGAGTAGCAATCGATATTGCAGGTCCACTTCCAGAGACAAATGATGGAAATAAATATATCCTGGTAGCCATGGATTATTTTACGAAATAGACTGAGGCCTATGCGCTACCAAATCAAGAAGCTGCTACCGTTGCAGAGGTACTGGTTAAAGAATTCTTTAGCCGATTTGGTGTTCCCTTGGAGATCCACTCCGACCAAGGGCGAAACTTCGAGTCAAACCTTTTCCAAAACGTTTGTAAATTGATTGGTGTCAATAAGACCAGAACGACACCCCTTCATCCTCAATCAGATGGAATGGTCGAGAGAATGAACCGAACGATGGGTAAACACCTGTCCAAAGTTGTATCAGAACATCAAAGAGATTGGGACCAGCACATTTATTTATTCCTAATGGCCTACCGCTCGGCCGTGAATGAAACTACGGACCAGACTCCAACCTGCCTGATGTTAGGTCGTGAAGTTCGTTTGCCCTGCGACCTAGAGTTTGGCTGCAGACCTTCTGAAGAATATGTTGCAAGCGAAGATTATGTCGACCACCTAAAGTTAAGAATGAACAACATTCATGAACTTGCCTGACAACACATCCAGCTAGCCAGTGACAGAATGAAAGATCAATATGATTCTCGATGCAAGAATGAAAGCTATGAAGTAGGTGATCTTGTTTGACTTTATAATCCACAACGTCGTCGTGGCTTGTCTGCTAAACTGCAAAGACAATGGGAGGGTCCGTATGAAATTAAAAAAAGAATAAATGACGTAATATACCGAATTAAGAAGTTGCCGAAAGGTAAACCAAAAGAAGTTCACATAAATCGTCTTTCACCTTATGCTGGTTCAAATAAAACCGAAGAAGTCCGAACCCTTCAACATGAGATCAAAGATGATCGGCGACCAAGCTTTAATGAATTTATGTCAAATTACGCAGAGAGAAAGAGTGCTAGATTCGGCGTGACGACAGAAGTTCAGCAGGATCTTTTTAGTGTTCCGCATAACGTCTCTCTAGCCCACTGTGTTGCCCAAGATCTTGAGATGACTAAAGGAATCTCATCCGTATTTTATAAGAAATTTGGTCGCTTGGACGAGTTAAAAAACCAGCAGCCTAAAGTTGGAAGAGTGCTGAGATTAGAAGATGGTTCTCGATCTTTGCTGTATATGGTACCAGGAAGTCGTATACAGACAGGGCGAACTACGAGGATATATGGTGTGCTCTAACTAATTTGAAGAAAATCGCCTGCAATTACGACATTAAGAACTTGGCTTTACCCAAGATAGGCCATGCACTAGATAATCTGGATTGGAAGATTGTCAGAAGCATGATTGAAGTGATTTTCCGAGAAACCGGTGTAAGAATTACTGTGTGTTGCATTAATCCGAAGAGATCGTGTCCTTCAAAGACAGTAGACTGTTATTTCTTTCTGAGGGGTTCATGCAGAGCTGGAGAGTCCTGTAGATTCCGCCATCCTGGGCCTATAGATAGAGTTCCTGATCGGGACGCTCAGATCTAAGAGGGGAGCAGTGTTACGAACATGCATTCAGCGTGGATTACCTAACGGTCGCATCTCGAAGCACCGAGAGTTTCGGCGATATTTCGAGCGCTGTAAAATTCCACCCGTCAAATAACGAATTAGAGGTGGGACTACTCTCGAATATTCTCGAACCTAATACTTTGGTATATATATGTAACGAAATTAGGATTTAAGTTTAGTTGATAAGATAGTATCGAACTGTAAAGTTATAAATAAATATATTTATATAAATTCGAACCGCTCGTTTTAATTAAAAACGGTACAGTATAAGTACTAACATTGATAACTGATAAGAAAATTTTGACTATGAATCTGCAATTTATAATAATTAAAATTCAATCGATTTTAACAATCAACAGAAACAAGACTGGCTAGTTGGCTCTGCCAAAGCAATTTTTTTCAAAAAAAAAGTTCGTCTAAAGTAAATTTCCCATATCTAAGAAATGAATTTTGTTTACGTTTAAATTTTGTAGGCAAACCTTTGACCTTCGTATAAAGTTGCTCTTTTTCTTTTTCTGTGTTTATATAATTATTGAGTCTTAAATCTTTCTTGCGAAATCTTTCTTAAATCTTTCTTGCGAAAATATAGGTCAAATTTTTCTTCTTCTTACGGTGCCTTATCCTTAAGGACGTTGGCCATTACATTTGCCCATTTAATCTTATTTGTAGCAGCCCTGAATAGTTCTATGGAGGTCATGTTCGTCCATTGCCGTAGGTTTTTAAGCCAAGAGTTGCGTCTTCTTCCTGGTCCTCTTTTGCTATTGACTTTGCCTCGATTATAAGTCAAATTTTTGATTGATAGATACTATGAAGATTTTATAGTCCAGGCAATGTGTGAAAATTTTTTAAGCCCTGAAAAAGAAAATGTTTCTGATGTTACAGTCCATGATCAGTCTGTGTGTTTTCATATTGTCTTTTGTGTTATCAGTAGGAGGAAGTGATGAAGCGACTCGCTTGTCCATGGCTAAAGCCGATTTGTTACTGACAAAGCGGAGTATTGTTATTTTCTTTCTGTCTGTTAGTTCTGTGTGTCCTCGTGTTTTTTCTGTTCCTTTTCTGTGTTTCAAGTAAAAGAAAATAATGATACGACTTCGTGTATTCCTGGCTAAGGCCGATTTGTTGAGAATATATAACGGAAGTATTGTTATGTTTTTTTTGTCTGTTAGTTTTGTGTCTTTTTGTAACTTTGTGTGGTCAGATGTTGTAGTAGAGCTATGTTGATGGTCTAAAATGTATTAGTTTGTAATTTGAGTATTGTGTTTTTAAAATATCATGTAGGACGTACAGGCACGTGACCTGGATTTATGTATCCTTAGATACTTCTGTTTGTTGAGTAAGACTGCGTAGCAGCATCCCCTTTCCGTGAATTATTAGAAAGAATAAGCCTTTCTATGTGTTGAAGTAAGACTATTGGCCTAGTCTCAATAGCATTCCTTCTTGTTGTAGAGTTTGTGATGAGTGTTAATAATTTGGCAAAAGCGGAGGTACAAATACTTGCATTGTCCATTGTGACGTTTTGATTTGCTGAAGTGAAAGTACCTGCCGCCGCTTGTCGTGAAAATATTGTTTATGTCGATTATGAGACCATGTTAGTGAAACATCTGAAGTATTTCTAGTACTACCGTTGAATGACCCACTAAGAATTCCCCAGTCTTATGTTGTGACCCTTTTCGATTTTTGTTAAAGAATAGTGAACGTTTCTTTCAGATTTATATGACGATAATGTATTCGATTGTTATCCGTAAAATGATGCGGTTTATTTTGTTGATGTTGCCCCTTTTATTCCCTACCCAAACTATGTCTTTGACCTTATTAGTTGTCACGAGAGAACCGGCTAGGGCGATGAGTTTTGGATTCGTCCGCCAGGTGACCTGTTGAGCTTTTAAGGAAGATAAGCATTAGTTTTCGGCTTGTGTAAATATATTCTTCTTCTTCTTTAGTCTTCTTGTCCTGAAGTTTGAGATTTGTGTACCGAGTTGGAAGTTTTATTGTTGATGACTGTAATATTTTTTTTTGTTCTTTTGGAAGATTATAGTGATTCTTATGTCCCCTTGGAAATTTGTAATGAGATTTTTGTTTCTTTTGAAGTGTTGTCGTAACTTTTTTGTTTTCTTTGGAAGACTGTTACGATTTTTTGTTTCTTTTGGAAGTATTTAGTTTGAGACTGAACTGATGAGTGTATTAGTTATGGCTTGTATGCCATGTGCCCCTTTTCTTCTTCTTTTCCAAGATTATGTATTAGCATTTTGGATTTATTTTCTTCTTTTGTCCTTTTGGGAGTTTCCTGACTTGAAAATTTTTCACTGTGTCGATCCCAGAGGATATTCCTATGGAACTATTGGCCATCCTATTTTCTTCTGTTTGTGTTAGTTTGATTTTCAGCTAGTGATTGAAAAGTCATTGCTTGACTGTTATAGCCAAGTTTGTTATTGTTTGATATTGTTTTGGTTAACTATCATGTGGATAACCATAGCGAAGCTTGTCTAAGCTATGTTGTTGGCCACCTGCCTTTGTTGAGCTGGAAGCATCCCTTCTTTTCGCTTCCAGAAACTTCAACACTGGTCTGTTCCACGTTTAAGGTTAGGCTAGAGCCATGTTAGTAGAAATCTGCCATTGTGTCATTGTGCTTAAGAGCCAACGAACTGTACGTGGTGCCGATTCGTCAAATCGAGCATCCAGTTTTATTTTGTATGTTATTATGGTAGTACCATAGACAGTTATGAGTAGTTTTTGATTATGATTTTGTATACTATTTTTTGTTTTATTTGAGTTACTAAAGTCATTATGTGTTGTTGCAGTAGTTAGAAAACGCTACTGTTGTTCCAACCTGATTGTTGTTTGCCCTAAACGAAAACTTTCCTGTTGATTCAGTTTTTGCTCTTACGTGGGGGTATTGTAGCATTTTCAATTTCATTGATTCTTTGAAGTATATTGAAATCGCCTCGTATATGTAAAATATTAAAATCCCCTTAAATATGTTTGATAAATCTAAGAATATTTGGTACGTATTAAAACCCAAATATCTTTTCAATTCTTTCTTAGGTCGGCCAAGTTAAAATAAACCATTTTAGAGTTGTTTATTATTTAACTTTTTCGGCAATTTCTTTTAATGCTTTATTCGAAGTCACGTTATAATTTTTATACGTCGTAGAAATGGAATCTTCTGCGTTTTAATTCCTGCCAAGTGTTTGTTTATTTTCAAGTTATGCGAACAAATTTTTAATTTCGTCACTATCGTTGGAGCCACGGTGAGAAGCGGTCAACGTTATATCCGATTTTGACTTTAAATTTGAAATGTTCCTCGTTGTTCGTGTTTTTTTTTATGAAGACGTTTGTTCGTCTTTTTTTATGAAGAATATGTAGCAGTGAAAGGTGGTTTTGTGGCAGTAAATGCTTCAATTAATGTTTTGAGTGAGGATTGGAAGAATCGTCGTTTCCATCCTCGTTTTGTTTTTTTCCTGTTTGTTATCCAAGGCTTTTGGCAGTTTGGAGATGGAGTTGTTCATTACGCAGAGAGAGTGAAACTCAGTTCCAGTTATGGTTTCGGAGATTCCAGTGGCGTCTGGTTCCACAAATTCTAGTGCATTTTGTTAGTGAAAAATCCAGGTAACCTTTTGATCAAATTTTAAAGTAAAAACAGACAATTTTTTTAAATAATTGCTTTCGTTAAAATTTAGAAATTGTAACATTTAAAAATTGTAATGCGGTAACATTTGTAAGTTTTATGTAGTATCTCCAACTCCTTGAGTTTGTAAGCGGATGACATACGTAAGTTTTTTGTATTCTTGTATTTCTCCATTGTGTAACGGTTTGTGGTGACACAAAAATCAATGTTAAATTTTGTTTTCTTTACATTTTATTTTTTTTTGAGCTAACCCTTTTTTGAGTTTTATTTAAAAAAGATATGTTTTTGATGTTTTATAATTATTTCCCTAGTTACAACTAATGGTTGTAATAGGTATAATTAGGCACCTCAAGTGGCGCCTTATATTAAATTTCTTGAGGTGTTTCCTGTTTATTTTTATTTTGTTTATCCCAAGAGATTAAGTACCCCTTTATTTCTTTTTTTTTGTAGTTGCCCCAATCCAGCCCTCTTATCTTTTACTTATCCACGACCATAGCTCTCCTACCAAACCCTGAGTGCCGTTCGCACAAGTAGCGATTATTTTGCTTGCCTAATCTTCACCCCTGTTTCTTCCCCCAATTTTCTGCCTTCTGTATTAATGAACCCTTTGGTAGACAAGAAATATTTTCGTTACAATATATATATATATATATATATATATATATATATATATATATATATATATATATCGCACCTTGAAAACCATATGGCAGTAACTGCAAAAATCATAATGTCGAGTTATGAGCGTTTTAATTTTTTTTAAAGTTAATATTATTTACTGTAATTCCAAAAATTAAGCTACAAACCTGGTATTTAGCATAATTGTCTTTAATTTTGCATATTTTTGTATGCAGTAAGGAGTATGTGAAATTCTCTTTAGGAAATAGGTATTTTAGCACATACGGCCATATGGTTTTAAAAAATATATTAATTTTGGAAAATGATACAGTAAAATTCATATCGAATAAAAGTTTGTTTATT
This sequence comes from Diabrotica balteata, assembly GCA_918026665.1. Taxonomy (NCBI): domain Eukaryota; kingdom Metazoa; phylum Arthropoda; class Insecta; order Coleoptera; family Chrysomelidae; genus Diabrotica; species Diabrotica balteata. Next base: position 68,726,624 of record OU898280.1, on the reverse strand, counting down.
TAAGATTGTACTTATTTATTAAAAATTTTTGGTTTAAACACTTAATCAAAGTCATGCATATTGTAATCTGTTTGTTTGGTTTCTACTGTTCCATTGTTTACATGTAAATCTGCATAAAACCTATGGTAGTGCTCTTGAATAACATTAGCCTTAGATAGTGAGAGCAGATCTTTTTTTTTTCGAATGGATATTCCTGGTGGTTTCGAATATGATTTACTTAGTTCCGTATTAGCCACCAACCCTTGGTGTCTTCGCCTTATATTACTATTTCTGACCTTTGTATCGTGGTGGCTTGTTTTACCCTGAAACTTATTTTCAAGTGTCTTCTTCACCTTGATCATCTTAAACTCATTCCAGACAACCTGATTTCCTTCTTCGTCAACGCTATAATTGTTTCCCATTTCCTTACATAATTTTTTAAAGTAGATTATATCCGATTTAGGCATTTCATTCATTTTGTAAGGTTCGCCTGATTTTTTCGCTATTTGAACTATTGTGGCACATTGCGAAGGCACATAAATTGTTCTTTCTAACGCCTTTTTTTTGTTTCTCAATCAAAGAATGCATGTTTCTCTCTCATTCTCTCTCTCACATAGGTATGTTCAATTTCTGTATTGCATAGAGATAAAGACAGACAATATACTTATTCTTATTTTACCCACTGCAGTTATCTGAATATATCATTTCCTGTTCTCTGGCATGGTTCCTCAGAAATGATAACAGGCACGACGCTATTTGTAAGACCACGATTAACAATTCCCTCAAAACATAGACAGCAGTGTCCTGCATTTGTGGTCAGGTCAAAAATTGTAAAAGTAAATGTTGATAATCTCATTTTATAATAAAATAAGGGGATATCACCTGAAAGTGTCGGTAGTACGGCTTGTAAGTCAAAACAGGCAGCAATGCAAGTGTTGGATTTTGCAGATTTTGATTCATTTTCTTTTTCTTTTCTACTAAGTTCCACTTCTTGACGGTGAGTATTATAGACTGCTTCTAATGTAGATTTATCTAATGAATTTTTGTAATTTTCACATAGCGAGCAGAAGTCTTTTTTGGGCTTAAAGGAGCTTATATTAAAGTCCGTGTTAAATATGGTCCCAAACGTAGCGTAATTTCGGAACACCGAACATTTTTCTTCGCAAAATTTTGTGTAATTTTATTTAATATTATATAATAATTGTTTTAAATAGATAACGTGAGCACTTTGGTCCCGTTCTTTATTTTATTAAATAAAATTTGAATTATGGCTATTGTTATTGTTATATATTATATTGGTATTTGCGTTAAGGGCTTTAACTTTTGAATTAAAAATATTGCGAAAATATAACATTTATTATGTTAGTCCATAGAAATTTATTTTTTTTAATCTAGTGAAATTCTAGTGATTTTTGTCAGTGAAATGTAGACACTTTTATAAATGTGACCTGACAACATTATGGTACTTTTAAGTACAGTCTGTCCATAAAGGGTTAATCCAACATCATTTATTACACGAAAAATAACCTACAACATTGTAGAAAATTCAATCTTCTATGGTTCATGGTTCTTGAATTGCTTCTTACTACGTTTAAATAAATTAAACACGATTGTTTACTCACAACATGAAAACAACAGATAAACGTAGTCACAGGCAATGTAGCATTTATCTGGCATTAACTGCTGATATTGCCAGATAGATCCGAGTTTTTGTTCCTATTTTAGAACCATAAAGCAACAACTGCAGATAATGCCTGATGGTATAAAAAGAAGAATGGTTTTTTTACAAAAGCCATAAGGACGTATCTTTCTGGTGCCGAATTTAAAATTCGTTGTAGATGCTGCTATATAGCATTAAAATATAGATTTTTTTTTCTATTAGACTGCATTCAAAGGTCATTTTACGAAAAAATTGCAGATATTGCCATATGGTTTTCAAGGTGCGATATATGTATATATATATATATATATATATATATATATATATATATATAATATATATATATATATATAATTAATTAATTATATATTAATTCACTTCATAGTCATATAAAATTTACAATAGAAACAGAACAAAATCGATCCATAAATTTATTAGATTTAAAAATTATCAGACTTAAAAACAAACATGACTTTTTCATATTTTATAAACCTACCCATACTGACACGACTATACACAATTCATTATCCCATCCCACATAACATAAACTGGTAGCCTATCATAGTATGTTACATAGATTAACAGAAATTCCGATGTCAAAATACAACTTTGGGACAGAATTATATATCATTAAGCAAACAACAGTAAATAATAGATACAATGAATAAACAATTAATAAAATTTTATATAAAAAAATACACAAGAAAGTCCTGAAATTAGTATTTCCACCACCAGAGAAAAAACTCAGTACCTTCTGCTCGATTATATATACTTACAGGCAAAATATCAACAAAAATAGCCAAACACCTAAAAAGAAAGGAATAACACCAGCTTTCGGAACAAACAACAATTTAGGGAACTATATTAATAACAACAAGGACCAAAATAAAAAGCAATTACACATTGGTGTATACAAACTTAAATGTGGCGGATTCCAAAAAACTTACATCGGTCAAACTAGTAGAAATGTTAATAAACGAATAGCAGAGCATAAAATGGCTTTCAATAATAGAAAAACAGATTCTACATACGCACTTTACCTTCTAGATGATAATCATTCTTTTAATTTACATTCAAAATAAAGTCCTTAAGCTATCTTTCTTAGAATCTATGGAAATTAGCAAATTAGAAAACACAGATATAATTCTTCTAAAATCTAGAAAAATAGTTCTTCCTGCCTTAACCTATTTCATTAAAGACTATAAAGTGTAAACGCATGCCAAAAATAGATCACTTGAGAACGGCACTCTGCCAAAACAGCTGTAGTGATAAAATTTTATAATAAATTTTTGTGGAAGTTTTAAAAACACAGTTTTCAGTGTTTTATTGTTAAAAATCTATATATTTTTATTATTTAAATTACCTGTTTAGATAGCTGTTCTTGTGCTAGTTTATATAATACAGTCATCTTTTTCGCCAACACTTTAGATTCCAAAAAGCCATCAGAAAAGAGAGAAATCATGCATATCATTTCTAAATCAGGGACAATACACACTACAGGTCTGAACAAAGCTTTAACTGATTCTGGCAATTCCGTACGACCTGCGTAACCAGGATTCATCGTAATAAAAACACCAACTTTTGAATCTAGTGAAATTTCAACGCCTTCAAAAGTAAATCTTTCCAGCTTCATCATTAAGGCACTCCGAATTGTTTGCAATTGGGTAGAAATGACTGATAGTACCTAAAATATATATGATTAAACCATTGTAATAAAACATTGTTTTTCGAGCTGTTAGCCGTATCTTTGGTATTTCTTTTGTGAATTCAAGAATATCAAACGATTTATATGGGCTAAAGTAAGGAGAGATGGACCCTATTTTAGAAAATTAAAGCCTGTTTCTTTATTAAATAAACATCAGAATCTAAAAAAACTGTATAACATAGCTTAACATTGGTTTCTTTTGTTTTATAAGTAAAAACTAGAAATAATAATAATAATTGTTAACCTTAAATAAAATATAATGCACTGGTATGTCGTTGGCTCATCTCTCCTCTACTGTGGAAACCTTTTTAATGGAAAGATATTTTCCGCACTCGTTACAGAGATTAGCGAGACCAGTACAAGTTATATGTTAGCAGTGTTTGGGAAAGTATGTACGTTTTCTTTTCATATTTTTTCATTTATTATTTTTCTGTTACTGTACTGTAATGTGATCTAATCCAATACTGTATTCTAACGACTTTGTTAAAATATATTGCTTCCTGTTATTTCTTAAAATTGCTAAACTTGCTATCTCATTTATTATGTTTTAAGTACGGAAAATTTAGCTTTCTCTTTTGTGTTATGTGTCACAAAGGAAACTGATGTAAAGTTTCGTATTACCGTGACAATTAACTTAAATTATCGCCACTCAAAATCGCAATACAATAGTGATTTATTGGTATACCCTCTTGGACCACCACGTAACGGTTAGAGTGTTCTTTTCTGTCTCAATATACACTCCTTTCCAAGACAGCGAACAACACTGACCTAGTTTGATCGGTTCTCGTGCTATAGCTTCGGCGTCACGGGCGTCGTGATCCACCGCGACCAATTTTTCAGCCTGTTACGAATACATCAATAGAACCAAAGGGTAAGTCTACATTCTTTGTACAGACAACAATATTGACTAAGACCAGTTAATTTCGCTAATTTATTTACAAACAAATATTGCATTTTTTTCTTTATTATTATTTATCTAATATCATTTAACCAGCGACCTCTTAAGTTTTATACAAAACAAGCAGCGATTAGAAAAAATACATTGTAACAAGTCATCTTTTTTACGCGTTTGGCGATAGTCCTTGCATTCAACATACTAATTTTCACCATCATTCATGTTTTATCACCACTAGTGTCGTTTAGACTAACATCTTCTTCAGATAGTAACGATTCGCTTGGCTTTCTATTTTTACTTCTTTATTTTATTAGGTTTTAAGCTTTTTTAATCAGTGCATCCTTCTACGTCTTAGTAAAGTCTTTAACAGTAATCTCTCCAGTTATTTTTTTACGAACTCCCTTTATTGCTGCTGACAATATAGGCAAGGATATTACATCATCAAGAGCCTTTCGGGAGTTACATATTCATTAGTAAGTCATCAATGATAGATGACTTGTTTATACTATTTCACGTTTATGTTTATGCTTATTGATTACTTGTGCTACTTGTGTTATTTGACCGTTAATGCCAGGGAGTCCTGGTTGAGCAGATTCTGATGCATATTCTGGGAATAATAACGGATTAAACAGATAAATTCTCGTGGATTTAAATGCAAAAGCCGCATTTGGACGGTTGTGAAGTTTCCCCATGCTTGATCTAAGAGTTTACCAAACTGAAGGCATTTTAAAACCCTGTTTGTTTTATTTTGTACCCTAAAATGGCATTCAGCATAAAAAATTTTATGTGACTTAAAAAAGCACGATCCAGAAGCTGTAGGTAATGTGTTGTATGGGATGGTAAACAACATTGGATGGAAATTATTTCGTTTTGATCTGCAAATTCCAGTAGATCCAGGTTGGTCGTATGTATTTGGGTTAAAGGTACCTTACGACACTTTGCTTCGGTATTGTGTGAGAAGACAGTTCCTGACGGAGGAATGTACTAGTGCTTTCACATGTTGCATGGTAAATTACATATACACAATTTATTATATAAATCATAATCTTGTTGCTACATCATCAATAAGTACCGTTTACTTGGTAGATACATTTAATTTTTTTTTCTATTTTAATATTAATACCAAAAGCGAAAGGGAGAAACCATCGGAGTCTAGATTGAATATAAACATTATTCTGCCTTTCTGATGACCTCAATTGTTATATAGAGGTCATCGTATGTATATAACACAACATAATGATCCTTCAAGCTGGATTTTGTTCTTTTTTTCTATTTTTTTTTTGTTTTTTTTTATCTTATGGTAGGAGCCTTGCCGGTTATTATAACCAGATATTATTACGTGGTTGTTTACGGTTTTCTTATGGTAGGGACTTTATGATAACCGAATGGTTATCAATTATGATAATCATTTTATGTGTCTTGCTGAAGGGTTCCTTATGGTAGGAGCCTTCTCGGTTGTGATACCTATTTGTTGGGGTACTTCTTTTATCTGAAAAGATACCCAGTCGTCTGCCGAAAGACAATACCTAGTCTGCTAAATGACTATTTGTTTGTCGAGGTTCTCTTACGCTAGAGACATTATTGCGGTTAAGACAATCATAATATAGTAGCGGATTTCTTTTATGTGAAAAAGATACCTAATTGTCTGACGATAGACAATACCTATTCTGCCGAAAAGCTACTATTCTGCCGAAAAGCTACTTCTTTACATTCTTGGGCCAAGGTACTCTTCTGACAGAGACCTTTTTTGTCGTTGTTATAAACATTTATTGTGTATTTTCATTTTTAGCTAAAAGGTACCTAGTCTGCAGAAAGACTATTTCTTTTTTATATACTTTATTCAAGGTGCTCTTATGACCGAGACCTTTTTCCGGTTTTTAGACAAGATATCTTCTTGTAGGTTGTCAGCTATCCACATTTCTTTTTTAATTCTGATGACATGCTGTATATAATTTTACCACTGTTCAGCAGAGACATTGGCAAACGCTTCATGGATGAGTTGTAGCATACGATTTTTTTTAAGTCAGTGTTTTGGGCTGCAACGTAATGTTTAACTTTTCTCCAAACCATCTCTATTGGAATAAGCTCACAGTGATAGGGAGGCAATCGTAATACTTCTACGCCGTATTTCTCGACCAAAGTTTCGATGTTATACTTGTTGTATATATCTGCATAAATTTTTGCTACATCCAATAGTTCTGACTTTAAATAATCTTCTTTATAAAATATATCATTCACTCAGAACCATTTTTAAATTTATTGTTTGTTCCAGGAGCTTCTTGGGAAATTTTGTTTGCATAAATGATATGGAGGACTATCCATTACTACCACATTTTTTTCTCCTTTTAGGAGGTTTCCGATTAGTTTATTTTCAAACCAGTCTTTGAAAGACTCGCAGTTCATTTCGTCATGGTAGTCGCCTGAATATTTTTTGTTAAAAATACACATTCTGAATTCAGTAGAAAACCTCTATCAGATCCAACATATAAAAAGACAAATCTCGGACCTCTTTGTTTTGGATCATTTATGCCAGTAGTCAAGCCTTTTAAAAATGCATATAACTGGTTATAATTGAATTCATCCATACCTTATTTACTGTACGTCGGATATTTACCCAACTTTCATCCAAATAGAAAATATTGTATCCTTGATTTCGATAATTCTGTATTTTTCTAAGAAATTTATGCCTCCAATTTATTATATCCGGACGTTCCATCATTACTGCTTTCTTTCCTCTTTTTTCATAAACAAACCCCATCTCTCGTAATAGTCGATATAACTACTAGTACTTTTGGAAAATTTAGGCAAATAAACGGCATCCAGGATAGCTTTGATTGTGGGAGGTATGTTCTTTAAGAAAAATTTCATGTGAACAACTCTTCTCAATTGGCTCCTGATATTCTCATCGTAGGTAAACTCACGATTGGTTTCCTTCTTGGCCCGTTTACGTGGGTTTTTCAGAATTTTGGGTAAGTCTCCATTATGATCCAATCCTTTCTGACGAATTTTCCAGACTGTCCTATCGCTAACAACCAGCGCTATACTTGTTGTAGAAACAATTTGTGTTGGAGTCAGATCGGAATTTGTTTTTGTTGTATATATATCTTTGTCGCGTATATAAATCTAAGATTTGTTCTTGTTTGAATCTTTTCATCTCTAAATGCTCCATGTTTTTGACACAGTACATAAAAAAGTTTAAAAACAAATTGCACTTATTTTTTGACAAGTTAACGTACCTTCTCGAATGCACACACAAAACAGTTAAACCGTTTCAACAAACTGGAAAACTGTTATAGATATACGCACTCATATAAAAATTATTAGATACTATTATTAGGAAAATTCTAAATGCTATTCTAGGGATTCTACGACTTTCACTTCGGAGGTCATTCTCGAAATACAAGATATTAATCAATTATAAGAATTTTATTGTTAGTAAAAAAATTCTTCTAATAATTAAATTTAATCTGACTAATTTATATCGGCAAATCAGACATATTAAACATTTTAAAGTAGAAGACATCAAAATGATATTGCCAATATTTATGAGTTGCAAGGATTTTATTGAAAGATAGTTCATTCAATTATATGAAATCAACTTTAACTTAAAAATATCAGTCACAAAAGTCATAGCATGTGATGCTATGTGATGTTTTAGGGTAAATCTTCGTATTTTGTGCTAAAGTATCTCCAGTTACTATTTGGATAACTGTTAATGAAACACCCTGTATAAATAATACTAAAATATAAATGATGTATCCTCGATATACTTTTGACTTATCTACTAATTGTGGTATTTTCTTTCTATTCATTTCAATGCTATTCAAAAGGTCTCCAAACATCCATTTCCGTAAATATGACAACAAGGCATGTAAGAAATTTTCTATTCGTCAAATACAACAGTGCTCAACAATTGATAAGGATCGAATTAATATTTTACTCCAGAAATAGCTAAAGTTTGTAAAAATTTATTATAATTAAAGTAATATTAATACCCCGACTTTATTATCAATTTTAAATGAAATAAACTAAATTTTGCCATTATGGCCATTTTTTACTAGGGTCAGTAAAAAGTTAAATATTAAAGTCGTCTATTTTCATTTATTTTATTCAAGTCATCTTGAATACTGAAGTATTCAAACATACTAGGATCTCAACAAACTTTTAAAATATTTGAAATCCTAATTATGATCCTTATCAATTGTTGAGCACTATATTACGACGACGTCCGAATAATTTCTGGAACAGTCATTAGGGCAAATCAGTGAATGTTAGTGCAAAATTGCAAGTGCTTCGTGTGTAAAGAAGTGTTTAAGTTCGAAGCCGGCTCTGCCACATTGAGGCCGACGATGAACTAGCAACGCTGCAGCGTTTTCTTCCATTTGATTAACATTGTCCGTAAGAGCCAACGCTGAAGTCTACTAATGAATCCGAGTTTAGTAACCCATAACTACGAAGAGTAATCGAGATAACACCAAACAACGTTTACCTGGTGGTAGTACAAACTAATTCAAATTTAAAAAAATCTAGAAAATAACAATACTGAGTATCTTCCGAAATGGACAGCATTCATATTTAAAATTATTAAGAACGATTTAATATTCCAAGTATTAGACGACGAAGGAACCAACTATATGTATGATAGCCTAGCTTATTATATACATGTATGGCATTATATAACAACTTAAGTAGGTATATGGTACAACTTATCAAAGGTTAAAATACTAAGTAACCCTAACAAATTAAGATATACTTTAAAAAGAATAAATATAGTTACCGATATATCAATCCTGTTAAATTCATCAAAACATCCCCAAGCTCCACATTGTGCAAGTCCAGCTAATGTGGTCCCGATTGCTTTAAAATCCATTCCCTCTCCACAGTTAGTGACAATGCACAATAACGCAATTGCTTTAGCTAAATCTTTAGTGGTTTCAGTTTTACCTGTGCCTGCTGGACCCGCAGGAGCACCACCCATATGCATTAATAGAGCCTGAGTAAGTGTAAGATAAATTCTATCTGTTAAAGGAGTGATAACCAGTCTTCCATTTAAGCCCATATATTCATATCTAGAAAATATTAAAAAGTTTGATATAAGTAATTATTTTTCTCTTAAATATTAGTACAGAAGATTAAGCTCTCTCTTTGAGTGGAAATGAAATATTGTTGCAAATTCAAATCCTATTAGCCCGAGATAAAATAAAAAGTCAAGAGTATAGCATCACAGATAGCATTAAATAAACCCACAATACAAAATACACATATATTTTGTCCCAAACCCTTCTTTCAGTGCGTCACTAATTTGGATTTTAAGAATGTCGAGAATTATTGCATGACATTTTAGTTAAATCTGATCCTGCATGACAGTTGCAGGATCGTAATCGGCTAAATGTGAAAAGGTTATTTTTTTAAATATGGAATAAAAACTTTACCAATTTTTTTTTTAATTTACATATTAGAGGTCCCGTCCTATATATAAATTTTTATTGCGCATTATATTGGAACGGCAGTTCCAGTCATAATTCCTATTCTATAAATTCCCAGTAAAGTACTTAATTAGCTAAGATATATTTATGGATTTATTATTATTTATTACAAACACTATGGAATTGTAATGTTTGTTTATTTAAAATAATGCTTACTCCTAGAATCTTTTAAGAGTTTACTGCGAGATAAAAAAATTTACTAGTAATTGCAAGGCATCAAGGCAAACATTCCTGTGATAAAATAGCATCGATTGAAATCAGTCATATTCGGATAAGTTTCTGCGGCAGCCAATAGTTTAATTTTGTGAAGATTTATCATTAAATAGTGGAAATAGTTTAGATAGTGAAGCATTTTATTTTTTGAGTTATTCTACCAGATTTGGTGTGCAAATCAAAGAGTGTTATAAAGTTTAGTTAAAAAAGCAATGTAAATAGTTTAAATAGTGTTAATAGAGTTTAGTTAAAAAACAAGATACCGAACGTAAGTTTAGGTACCTTCTTTTTTTATGAATAAAAAAAATATATTATATCTCAAACAATCTACAATCCGATTCAGAATCTAATTCATTAAAATCAATGATTACAAGGGATATGAAGCTGGTATCAATCATATCTTACATTTCAAGAAAATGTCGTGGTTCTAAAAAGAAACATTTTAATACACATAAATAACTATAACGGTAATCATCATCATCTTTGGCTCAACAATCCTCTCTGGATCTTGGCCTGCTCTAAGATTCGTCGTCATTCTGTTCGGTTTCAACTCCATCTAACCACCTAATTCTCGGTCGGCCTTTGCTTCTTCTTCCTACAGGTGTTTCTGTGGTTAGCTTTTTAGCAACCGTATTTTCTGGCATTCGTATTATGTGTCCAGCCCATCTAAGTCGCTGTGTTTTAATGAACGTTATGACATCTGCCTCATCAAAGAGCTGATACAATTCAAAATTATATCTTCTGCGCCACTGCCCTTGGTCGTTTATAGCTCCAAATATTTTGCGGAGTATCTTACGCTTAAATATTCCCAAAAGTCTTTCATCTTTCTGCGTTAGAGTCAATGTTTCTACTCCATATGTGAGGACCGGCATCAGCAATGTTTTGTATATAATAATTTTAGTTCTTCTTTGAATGTTTTTTGGGTGGAGATGCTTTTGAAGTCCATAGTATGCCCTATTTGTAAGATTTAGATATTGCCCTATAACGATAATAGTGTAAGATATTTCCTCAATATCATTCCTGTGGATATGTGGCTGGCATAAATTTTTTGGCTGTCCCCCAGTATTCATTTAATATATCTTCTGCATATCTTACATATTTCTTCCATTTTTCTGGTGTTACCTTAAATTAAACCAGAATTATTATTATCTACGAATTTTAGTACGCCTGAATTACCTGTTCTAAATCTTCTTTTATATACTTAATACAGTACTTTCATTATTTACAGTAATTGCAAACTTATTTTCAAACAAATATAATCTCATTTATTATATATCTCTTAATATATACTTAAAATATTTATCTGGTAAATATTTTTACTCCATCTCTAATAATTCAAGTTTCATCGTGGTTGTTGAAACACGCATGTGTCTCCCTTTTAAACATTCCATTAAAGAGTGTTTAGTCCAATTTAAATTTGGTATTTTCCCCTAAACTGGAGTGGCAAGGTGCATAGTTTATAATTATTAACGACGGTTCTTCTAAATTTGTCAAAAGTTGATATTCACACCATTTTTTAAATTTTTTTTGCAGTCATCGAGTCTCCAGTTTTTTATCCACATTTGAAAATTAGACTGCAATTATCAATGAATCCATTTTTACAATCCGCATGGAGTACAATATATCGTACACCTTCTCCGGTTATCTTTCTAACAGCATTAATGCTGCCATCTTGCCAATTCTTGCGGAATCCTCCCTTGCTATATATCCAGGTCTCATCCAAGAAAACTGGTGGTAAAAGGTGTATATCATGTTGATTTTTTTGTATTCTTTTAAAAGTCGTTATCTATTATATGCTACATGTGATTGTTTCATTAGATATCTTCGATTTGATATATTGCAGTTTAGCCATCTGAATTTTATGTCTTTTAAAACCCTACTCAATGAACTAGTAGAAATGATAATTTCATCTGTGTCCTTCAGTTTTTCTTGAAGGCTATGAAAGGTAACATGTTGGTCTAAAATGAACAAGAAAAAATGTAAAGACGCTAGTAATATTTCAGTAGATTATGGCAAACTATATTTTTCACTAAACATTCTGTATACACGAGTTCTAATAATATGTTCATATTTATTGGTTAATGAAGGTCCTATACAATAAATACAAAATTAAATTTTCACTATACAATGTCTGAAAATACTAGCGTTAAATGACAATTTTCATTTTATCAGTTGACATTGTGAAAGTAATGTCACGATTGAGACCATCTGCGTCAAGCGTCAAATTATATTTATGCGCATCATTGATTGGATATCTATTTAGCGTAATCTAAACTCCAACCAATTATACATCTGTGATGCTTTAATATGCAAATACCCGTGAACAATACATAATTTTCTATGTGTAATAATCATAAACTCACGTTTTTTTCTGTCACTTCTAGCTTTATGCGTTATAGAGAATTCGATCAACTATGAAGCACTGAAAGAAGGGTTTGATACGGACTGTACATCCGTATACACCAAGCTTAATAGGCAAATTATCAAACAGCAATCAATCAATTAATCAATGTTTTTTCTTAATAGGATAGGTTAAGTATCTTTATTTCGAGGGGATGAGAATATAATTGTACCCGTTTAGGGTCGGTTGACCCTCTTCAGGCTTGAGTTGAATGTGATGTATGGCTGTACAAAGGCAAACACACCCAAAAGTCACTGGGGATCAGCTTCTTCTTCTTCTGTTGGATTTGCACCTTTTCTTTGCCTGGAGGAGTTTTTGTCGACAAACAGAGAAGCAGAAAACCAGAGAGAAAGGCTTTGTTGGAGTGGTGTTCTTTCCAGATAGTCATGTGTGTTTTTAGAGTTAGATGCGACAAGGCCGAGTCTCTAGTGACCATTGGTCATGTGCAGTCTCGGGCTTAACCCGGTCCCGAAACCAGTGTATTGCACTGAAATTTCGTGGACGAGTGTGCTCGTGAGTAGAGGCGCCTCGACTTTCGAGAGTCGGCTTACCGCATTTTGCTCAGTGTGAATGTGTGTGTGTGTATGTAAATCCAACAGTGACGGACGCTACCATTTGGTTGTTACTGACTCCTCGAATAACTTAGATTTTGTCCGGCCGATCACAGACTCCGTGTAAAGTAACGGAGGCTACAGGCGGCCGGGGGTCCCGGTGATGAGATGGTCACTGTTGGATTTGTGTGAGTGTTTGCTGTATGAATTTGTGTGTAGTGTGAGTGTGTGTGTTCTGACTCGCCAGTAACTAAAACCATGTTCTCTAGTAACCATTGTTCCTGCAGCCGTTTATGCGCTCGCAAACAACACAGAACTAGTGTATTGCACTAAAATTCTGTTGTTGTTTGCTCCCGCTAACGGCCAGGCCTCGTCGGAGTTCGATAGATGGTTCCAGTAACTGCTGATTCAGGTGATAAAATAGTTGAGGCTATTTTCTCAGGGACGGACAGGTTCATTGATTAATGAGACTGGGAAACCGCAAAAAACCAATCTCCCCCTGTCCGGGTAGGGAATAGGATAGGCAAGAACTAGGTTCGGCGATAGGCTAGCGGAATGGCCTCAAGAATGTCGTAGTATTCTGCCGAAAGTTCGTCGATGCATGTTTGCATCAGAATAGAGGGAATGTGAGGGTGTTTGTTTTTGGATATCCGGGAGACTACATAACCTCTGAAAGAGCAGGAACTTTTTAAAGTATTTTGGGTGTTAGACGGGGGTCTGTTGATGGTTTTGAGGGTAAAGTTCTTGTTGAGAGTTTTTATTCTCGTAAAAATAGAGGTGGTGTTGGCCGTTCAATGGATTTCACGGAAGGGGAAGTGCCACCGTTTTCTTCACGTTCTACGCAGAATTCTACACCCCACAGAGAGTAGTTTTTCCTTTGATAGTCCTTGAGAAGACAATATAAGTGTGCCTTATACTCAATAACGGATCGGTAAGTGTGTATGAGAGTTTTGTTGTTGGTTTTTCCAAAAGTCCCTGAGAGTGATACTAGCAGACGGGCTGTGTTTCTGACCCTATCTAAAGTTACCTTTAGATTAGTTTCCCAATTAAGCGTTTTACTGAATAAAACGCCCAAGTAGGAAGCTGTCGGGCTGGTTACTAGCTTTTCTTCCATCAAATACAGGGGTGTTTGATTATCGCGATTGCGTATGATCCCTGACGATGTTTTAGGGCTGCGGAACACAGTAGATTGTGTTTTTGCAGCGTTTAAGGTAAGGCTCCACTTATTACACCATTCTTCGATACCGTTTAAAAGAGTTTGTGCTCTTCTAAAGGTTCTCTCGGAAAAATAATCGCTCCCTGTTGTTAGGAGGGCAGTGTCATCTGAATAGAGGTACAGTTGGGTGTGAGGTATATTTGGAGTGGGTATAGACCTGTTCTATGTGATGTACAACAGAGGTGCAAGCACTAAGCCTTGTGGAATTCCCGCTCGTGGAGTAGGACTACAGCCGGACTACAACTGACTTATAATAAATATTGTAGTAGAGAGGGAATATCAGAGGTAAATTTGTTGGCCTCAACCAAAGAATTAAGATCACAGTACATAAAAAAATTCCAAGCGTTCGTAATGGTACATTACGGTACAATTGACGGTACAAATCACGCTAGGTAGGGGTATGACATAAGGGGAGACCGATGTGCCGTGACGGGATTTAAATATTTAGATTGGTACCGTAATTTCTGGTAACTTGAGACGATGGCATTACTTGAGACAATTTGTAGACACTATTATTTTTCGTCGATTTGGCATCCCGGTTAAGACTGTTAGTGTTGTTTTGATAGCAAAAGGTAGCTAACGTGTGGTTGTTAACCGTTAGTAATTAAATTCTTTTGTCTTATCTAAGGTAAGTTGATAATTTTTTTAATAAACATTAACTTTAAAATTGCCAAATTTCATGTAGTATATAACTTATATAATATTTCTATGACTAATATCCGAAAACAAGCAATTGTTGTAGAAAACGTAACCTCTAATATTAATATTGGTGTGCCGTAAATTTCATTGCGGCGTTGCCAAGTTTATGGCTGCTATAACATATGAATTCTCAGCCTGACCTTGGTTGGTCAACTTGAGACAACTGTCTCAAGTTACCCCACCACAAATTAGATATTATAAAAACTAGTTTCTAACCTACCTACTTATCTACCTACCTACCTACTTACCTATCTAGTTACCTTTTTTTCATTATTGTTTCAGGCTCAGATATTGTTCAAAAGCAAAAAAGAATCTTGGGATCTAGAAAATATTGAAATTTCTCGGAGGAGCAACTTCATAAAGCAGTGGAAGCTGATAGGTCCGGGATTTCTTTGAGGAAAGCCGAAGAAAAGTTTGGAATACCACGATGTTCTATAAATAGAGCAATAAATGGAAAGAACACAGGAAAGGTTGGTAGACCATTTGTTTTAAATGAAGTTGACCAAAATGCTTTAGTAATGCGTCTATGTTCAGCTGGGGATTGGGGCTTTCCTCTCACACTATACGATATTAGACTCATTGTCGAAGCATTCCTCGACCATTCTGGAAGAAATAAACATGGATTTAAAAACAACATGCCAGGTAGAAATATTGACATGTCTTTCTTGAAACGTCACCAGAACACTTTGAGTAATAAAATGTGCCAAAACATAAAGAGATCTCGAGCCAAAGTCAACCATAACGCCATAAATATTTACTTTGATGAGTTAAATCAGTCAATGGAGGGAGTTCTTTCTCATTCTGTCATTAATTATGATGAAACAAATATGACAGACGATCCTGGTCGTAAAAACGTTGTTGATAAAAGAGGGTGTCGACATCCTGAAAGGATTATTGATTTTTCTAAGTTAAGTACGTCTGTAATGTTTGCCGCTGCCGGAGACGGGACACTTCTCCCTCCATATGTAACATACAAAGCTGAGAATCTTAATAATACCTGGACCGGACATGGATTGGGGATAATTTAGCGAGCCATATATCCCCATATATAATAGAGGAATGTAAAATAAACAACATACTCTCACAAAACGTAATAAGTGGATTTGAAGGAGCAGGGTTAATTCCACTAAATCGATGAGAAGTCTTGAAGAGGCTTCCCAGAAAACAGACAGTAGATGATGGCAAAGAAAGTAAGAATACCGTTGCCTGGGTAACTGCATTTCAAGAATATTTAAAAGAAAGTAGAAGGAAAGAGAGAGATGGTTTAAGAAAACAAAAAAAAAAGAAATTGAATGTTCCTGCTGGTAGAGGAATCTGTGAAGAGAATATAATAATTTTGGAAGACAAACTAAAGCTAGAAAAACGGAAAAGAAGCCAATTAATGAAAAAAAAATTAAGAAAAACCATCATCTAGTAAGAAAAGGCAAAAAACAAGTAAAGTAATTATGTCTAGTGAAAGTGACGAATATAGTTGCAATGAGGTTGTATTTGACGACAGTTCAGATAATGACTGGGATTCATGTCAAGCAAAACAGATTGACAATATTGACGACAATATTACTGAAGAGACTAATGACCAGGATAATATTTACTCTCATTAAGATAAACATCCTCTGCAGCCAATAACTAAACAAGTTGGATGCTTTGTCATAGTTAGTTATGACTCAAATTTTTATCCTGGGGTAATTAAAAAGATTGACAGTAAAGGCGCAATAATAAGTGCAAAGACAAAGACTTCACGGGAAAACTAGAAATGGCCCAAACCTGAGGATGAACTGTATTATTGCTGGCAGGACATTGTAGGTGGTATTACACGGCCTAAAGCCTTAAACAACCGAGGTAGTTTTTCAGTACCCGAACTAAAATTGCTGTAATTAATTGTTTGTAAATGAAAGTTTTGAGCTCTCTGTCTTTTTTATTAACCCAAAAAAATATTCTGAATGTCTCAATTTAACATAACACTTTATAATTATATTTTCGGTGTGCCAAGTTACCCTATAAATGCGTAATTTGAATCACTTTTTTAATTTGTACGACTGTCTCAAGTTACACACTAGAATGTGGTAATTATAATAAAGTGAAAAGGGAAAATAAAGGGAAAACATAATTATAAAGTGTAAACATAACACTTTATAATTATATTTTCGGTGTGCCAAGTTACCCTATAAATGCGTAATTTGAGTCACTTTTTAATTTGTACGACTGTCTCAAGTTACCCCATTCTAGTGTGTAACTTGAGACAGACATAAAAAAAATTGAAAAAACTATTTGAGACAAAATAAACAGAAATATTTTATAAACATATCATAGTTACCTGCGCAACTAATGCTTTCAAATAGTTTTTGAACATTAATTTTTTTCTCCGTATGTAATAAACTTCAGGTTTAATTTAAAAAGTGTCTCAAGTTATCCCAAATTACGGTACGCAAATGCAAATTGAGCTTTGCCTTTTTTGTAATAATCATAATTTGTAAATATTGTAAATTGTAAAAAAAGTAAAACATCGTTCTACAAAATTTATTATAAAATACTTTTACTACAGCTGTTTCGGTAGAGTGCCTTTCTCAAGTGATCTATTTTTGGTATGCGTTTACACTTTATAGTCTTTAACGAAATAGGTTGAGGAGGAGCGAACTGTTTGTCTTAAGTTGGTCATGCAGAACTATGTCTTGTGAAGTTGGTCATGTGAAGAATTTATAATTCGTCAATTTGAAATTCCTCATTCGTTATTCGTCATTTAATGACGAATTTCAATTTCTTCACATTCAAAATCCTTTTTTAGACTCCTCTGGAATTGTACGTGTTGGAGGGCGCTTGCAAAATGCAGAAATAGACTTTAATAATAAATTCCCCATATTATTAACCGCAAATTATTATTTTTTGCTTATTAAAAAGTAACATTGTAGACTAGGAGACAGTGTACATTGAACAAATTTCTTTGTTTTCGGGCATAACAAGGACTTGTACCTCTGCCTTCGCTTATGTATAATAATAATAATTGTAATAATAAAATAAGTTGATTCAGATTACTAATTTAAGAACTCATTTTCAGGTGGTGGCGGAGACATCTACTATTCATCGCGCGATTTGTTCAGTAAATGACACAACACCGATTAAACTGAGGGAACAAGAAATGCGCATAAACTATTTAACTAAGAACGAAAAACTGCGCATCTAGATGGGTAAATCTCTGCACAAAAGACATCCTAATGAAGTCAGCCAAGACTATATCGACAATATACCGTCGAACTATTGGTTGACATCGGGAAAGATGTTCACTGAAACAGAAGACTCATTACTTGCCATTCAGGATCAGGTTATACCAACCAAAAATTACCTGAAATATATTGTCAAAGACCCTCAGGTCCAAAACGACAAATGCCGATATAGATGTCAAGCTCAGAAACCATCCAACATCTTACCCCGGGGCTGCCAGGCATTTGCTGCAACCGAATATAGGAACGGCATAACTCAGTGGGGAAGATCCCTTATTAAGAAATAGCTTTTAAACTGGGACTTTTACAAATAAACCATCTCCCATTTTGTCAATACTTCCCTGCGAGTATGCTTGAGAATGACAACTACAAGCTGTACTGGGATCGAACTGTGCTCACAGACCAAACTGTAGCTCATAATATACCAGATCTCGTGCTAGTTAATAAACCAACGAGACAAATAACATTAATCGATGTGGCAATACCTAACAACAATAATTTGCGTGTTAAGTACAACGAAAAGATCGCCAAAGTACAGAGATGTGGAAATACAAATAAGGAGACAATGGAGAATGGAAAGTATCCAAACTATACCTATTACTCTTTGTACCACTGGAGTCATTCCGAAGAACCTCTTAGAAAACACGAAAAAGCTGGGTCTAAATGAAAATCTATATATAAGATCATGCAGAAAGCTGTGCTACTTTCGATGTCCAGATGGTGCGAAAATTTTTGGGAGATACACCGACGTACCAAGTCACCTAGGACTCGATAACATGGAAAGTCCCACCAAAACTCAATCCTTTTGATACCGTAGTTATCTGGGATGAGTGAATTTTCCCCTTAGGGGGAGTGTGAGCCGTATTGCTAAATCTGGATAATAAATTGATTTGGAGATACATAACAACAATAATTTGTATGTTTAATACAATGAAAAGATAGCTCGAAATTAAAATACAACAATAGAACGTAGCCACATAATACCTATTATTCTAATTACTATTTAACTAGGAATAAGCCACAATTAAAGATAAAAATACGTTTACAATTGTATTTTGAAAACGATTTCCGAAGTGGAAATTGAAACGTCAATAAACGTATTTTTATCTTTAATTGTGGCTTATTCCCAGTTAAATAGTAATTAATTTAAAATGCCACAAGCAAATAGCTTCAAAACAATATTAAGAAACCTATTATTCTGTCTATTGTTGAGGTCATAACGAAAATTTTCATAGAAAACACAAAAAGCTGGATTTAAATTAACTACCTTTATTCTGAGTTATATTTCTGAGATAAAAATTTTTTACGATAAAAGCCTCAACAAAAATAAAGTCGATTAAAAGTATTTTTATATATACTCACCCATATTCAAATGAACCTGAACATTGAGTTACCCAGAGATTATCCAGTTGATTGACCCAGTAGAATCTTAGTTGACTTTCCCACTCAAATTCTGTAATATCCGTTACACTGTCCCTGACAAATCCTTCCACGATATCTCTAAAAAAAACACCTACATGTAATAAAAAGTATCTATATTTCATCTAATTTATAAAACGATGCACGTCATCGGCGTCATAGCCCGTGACGTCACATGACACCAACACGAAATATTTAGGCGTTAGGTGTGTTCTTTTTTAGAATCACTTTGCCGAGTACCCTTGCATTACAGCCACTAGACATATTTTATTATATACGCGTAGAAATAATATTTAAAAATTTCTATTAATTTTACCTTAAGGAACTACACAATTATATGTTTCATTTAATTTGTATAAATGCATTTTAAAGTGTTTCTAAGAAGAACATTTGTTCGGAGCACACTGTAACTATCATCGAACGAAGGTGAAATTTTGGCATAAATTGGTAACACTTATTTGACAGTTGTGGCGTTGACGCTTTTTGTACTTTATTATTTTGAATTTTAAAGTGAATACCTCTTGTTTTATATTTTTACCTATTTAATAAAATCTGTTATTTAAAAAAAATTAGTGTGTTATATTTAAAAAATGTCAAGTAAGAATTTAAAAAGTCTATACTATGAACTGCTTGTACTATTTACTGACTGACTAACTTCTTAATAAATTCACTAACTAACTGTCGAACTGTCTCCTGTTTAACTTCTTAATTAACTAACTCCATACTGTCTTACTGTAACTGTTAACTGTCCTCTATCCTTCAAATTATATCGTATTTATATCATTTCATCGAATGTTCTTGAAAGCAATCATATTAGAATTTGTTCTATTTCCTAGATATATGAATGTTCTCGAATAGTCTACGTCGCAAATTTCTAGAGAATTCTTTACCATTCTATCGAGAATTTTATGGACATTTAGGCTTTTTGGATCAGAATATATACTTATATATAAACTAAACATATTAAATATATATACCTACATATATGTATATATATATATATATATATATATATATATATATATATATATATTATATATATATATATATATATATATATATGTATATATATATACACTCAGAAGACTGGTGGGTTCTTAGATCGGTCTAAGGTGGAGAAAAAAGACAAAGTTGATGGCTACTTTATCTATTTTATTGAAGATGACAATCATGGAGAAGATGTTATAAGTGTTACCTTAAAAAGACATGTAGCAGTCAATGATATTATTGAATATGTGAGTAAACTCAAGTAAATGGACATTATACGGTAATATTGTATAAACAATCAATTAACTAACAACATTTAGCAACTTATGAAAAAATTAGTACAGCAACAGAACATGTGGTCTAATGTATATGTAATATTTTATTTTAATATTAAGTAGTGAAAAATAACTAAGAATATCATAGATTCACTTCCAACTATATGAAAATTATTTATGCTTTGATTTTGACTTTAGGTAGCATTATTAAAGTGATTTTTATTAAAATTAAAAACAAAGTATAGTGTAAAATGAAGTTACCACTCTAAGCCTCACAACTGCCGCTGGTAAAATGGCGTTAATTGAAACCGATCGAGCCAAAACCGTGAAAAGACACCAACCTTGAGTTCACAAAATTATGACATAGCAGCATGATTAAAATACCAACCCAAATAATAGGATGGTGTATTTAAAAAGTTTAAATGAGTTTGAGTTTAAATGAGTGATAAATGGTGTTAACTTGTTTCAAAGTGGACAAGGGTGTTTTAGTTTTTGAAAACAAATTTCTAACAGTCTTAGCATTCTTGACCGGAATTTTGACGGGTATGCTATTCTGTTTATACAGTTTAATAAGCTTCTCAGTAACTTGAGGAAAATAAGGTAAAGATGAGTAATGGGCTTTAGGATTCTTAAGATCAGTATCTGGCAGAACAATGGTAATAATTGAATTATTTGATATGGTTCTAAGTTGGTCACCATTGGGTATGTCATCAAACGAGGATCCATAACTTTGTGAGTAAAGATATTTATTTATGATATGAGAAGGATATGAATTCTCAATTAGAATATTTCTTAATAATTTAAGGGATTCCCTTCAATTAATCGGATGTGTCAATTTAATCGGCAGCTTAGAGCTTTAATAAGGTTTTATTTGTATTTCATTGGATGACAGAAATGGTAGTTAAGGAACCTATTAGAGGCCATCGGTTTTCTATACCAACTTGTAGTTACGGTGTTGTCTCCCATTCTAATGACACGCATGTCTAAAAAGGGAATATCATTAGTGACAGTGTCCTCACGTTCAACAGTGAACTGTAAATGAGGATCAAACTCATTGAAGAAGGATAAGGTGCACTAAACCTTGTCAGGTGGTAAGGCTAATAATAAATCATCCACATACCGCTTAATAAAAGGAATTTGAAAATCCAAAAGACCTAAACGGTCACATACCAAATCATCCAGTACATAGTTAAATAGGATGGGAAAGATTGAGGAACCCATAGGTGTGCCAAATATTTGGAGATAAAATTTGTCATCAAAGACCAAGAAATTAGTGTCGAAAAGTAGTTGCAAAAGTTTTGCATACATCCCAAGAATCAGGGCAGTTAGGTTTAATAGAATTCCAATGATTTCTTAAGGAGGTGATAACGCTGAAGAAAAGTAAGTTAGTGAGAAGAGACACCACATCAAAACTTACAAAATGTAGCCTTGTGGTAGTTTGAAATTATTAATAAATTTACTAAAGTGAAAAGAATCAACAATATTGAAATTGTTATTGTAATTATAGGATTTGGATAAGATATCCGTTAGAAATTTAGAGATATTCACCTAATATTAATATCTATAAATTTCTAACGGATATCTTATCCAAATAATATAATTACAATAATAATTTCAATATTGTTGATTCTTTTCACTTGAGTGAATTTATTAATAATTTCAAACTATCACAAGTCTACGTTTTAGTAAATTTTGTTGTAGTGTCTCTCTTCACTAACTTACCTTTGACCAGCGTTATCACCTTCTTGAGAAATCATTGGGATTCTATTAAACCTAACTGTCCTGTTTCTTGAGATGTATTTACAGAACTTTTGCAATCAGTTTTCGACACTAATTTCTTGGACTTTGATAACAAATTTTATTTCCAAATATTTGGCACATCTATGGGTTCCTCAATCTCTCCCATCCTAGTTAACTATGTACTGGCTGATTTGGTATCTGACCGTTTAGGTCTTTTGGATTTTCAAATTCCTTTTATTAAGCGGTATGTGGATGATTTATTATTAGCCTTACCACCTGACAAGGTTCAGGGCATCTTATCCTTCTTCAATGAGTTTGATCCTCATTTACAGTTCACTGTTGAACATGAGGACACTGTCACCAATAGTATTCCCTTTTTAGACATGCGTGTCATTAGAATGGAAGACAACACCCTAATCACAAGTCGGTATAGAAAACCGGTGGCCTTTAATAGGTTCGTAACAATAAAAGACTGAAAACTTTGTTTTCAAACTTTCACAAAATTTATTTTAACTCTTATCACTACAGCTGTTTCGGCTGATTGCCTTTCTCAAGTGATCTATTTTTGGCATGCGTTTACAATTTATAGTCTCTAATGAAATAGGTTGAGGAGGGAAGAACTGTTTGTCTCAAGTTGGTCACTCAGAATTATATCTGTGTTTTTTAATTTGTTGATCTCAATAGATTCTAACGAAGATAGCTTAAGGCCTTTATTTTGAATGTGAAGAATATTAAATTTGTCATTAAAAGAATGATTATGATCTAGAAGGTGAAGTGCGTATGTCGAATCTGTTTTTCTATTATTGAAAGCCCTTCTATGTTCTGCTATTCGTTTATTAAAGTCCTTACCAGTTTGACCGATGTAAGTTTTTGGGCATTCACCACATTGAAGTCTGTACACGCCACTATTTAAGTGTTTTTTTATTTTGGCTCTTGCTATTTTTAATATATTTGCCTAGGTTGTTATTTGTTCGGAAAACTGGTGTTATTCCTTTCTTTTTTATGTGTTTGGCTATTTTTGTTGTTATTTTGCCTGTATATGTAATCGAGCAGAAGGTACTGGATTTTTTCTCTGGTGGTGGAAATACTAATTTCAGGGCTTTCTTGTGTAGTTTTTGATTTAACAGTTTATTAATTGTTTGTTCGTTGTATCCGCTGTTTACTGGTATTTGCCTAATTATATTTAATTCTGTCTCAAAGTTGTATTTTGACATTGGAATTTCTGTTAATCTATGTAACATACTATAATAAGCTGCCAGTTTATGTTGTGTTGGATGGGATGATGAATTGTGTATAGTCGTGTCAGTATGTGTAGGTTTATGAAATATGTAGAAGTCATGTTTGTTTTTAAGTCTGTACATACAGATACTAACACGACTATACACAATTCATCATCCCATCCAACACAACATAAACTGGCAGCTTATCATAGTATGTTACATAGATTAACAGAAATTCCGATGTCAAAATACAACTTTGAGACAGAATTAAATATAATTAAGCAAATAGCAGTAAACAACGGATACAACGAACAAACAATTAATAAAATGTTAAATCAATAACTACACAACAAAGCCCTGAAATTAGTATTTCCACCACCCGAGAAAAAATTCAGTACCTTCTGCTCGATTACATATACAGGCAAAATAACAACAAAAATAGCCAAACACATAAAAAAAAGGAATAACACCAGCTTTCCGAACAAATAACAACCTAGGCAAATATATTAAAATAACAAGAGCCAAAATAAAAAACACTTAAATAGTGGCGTGTACAAACTTCAATGTGGCGACTGCCCAAAAACTTACATCGGTCAAACTGGTAGGAACTTTAATAAACGAATATCAGAACATAAAAGGGCTTTCCATAATAGAAAAACAGATTCGACATACGCACTTTACCTTCTAGATCATAATCATTCTTTTAATGACAAATTTAAAATTCTTCACATTCAAAATAAAGGCCTGAAGCTATCTTTGTTAGAATCTATGGAAATCAACAAATTAAAAAACACAGATATAATTCTGAATGACCAACTTGGGACAAACAGTTCTCACCTACTCAACCTATTTCATTAGAGACTATAAAGTGTAAACGCATGCCAAAAATAGATCACTTGAGAAAGGCAATCAGCCAAAACAGCTGTAGTGATAAGAGTTAAAATAAATTTCGTGGAAGTTTGAAAACGAAGTTTTCAGTGTTTTATTGTTACATAAAATGAATTTTCATCAAGTAACGGTCGAATCCATCAATTATCTAATAGGTTCCTTAACAAAAATTCCTGTCATCCAATGAAATACAAATAAAACCTTATTAAAGCTCTAAGCTGCCGATTAAATAATTGACACATCCGATTTATCGAAGGGAATCCCTTAAATTATTAAGAAATACTCTAATTGAGAATTCATATCCTTCTTCTATCATAAATAAACACCTTTACTCACAAAGTTATGGATCCTCGTTTGATGACATATCCAATGGTGACCAAGTTAGAATCAATAAAAATAATTCAATTAATAGCATTGTTCTGCCAGATACTGATCTTGAGAATCCTAAAACCCATTACTCATCTTTACCTTATTTTCCTCAAGTTACTGAGAAGCTTATTAAACTGTATAAACAGAATAGCATACCTGTCAAAATTGCGGTCAAGAATGCTAAGACTGTTAGAAATTTGTTTTTAAAAAATAAAACACCCTTGTCCACTTTGGAACAAGTTAACACCATTTATCACATACCATGTGCTGAGTGTGATTCATGTTATATTGGTCAGACTGGGAGATCATTAAAAAGTCGTCTCACTACGCATCGTAGTGACATTAATCTATCAAAGCACACTTGTGCTCTGGCGCAACACGCGATCAATACTAAACATAAGGTGGATTGTAATGAAGTTAAGATTTTTGGCACCGAACACAATCTCGTTAAAAGACAGTTTTTGGAAATGTGTTCAATTCTTAAACACCCGAATGCTCTAAATAAGAGAACTGACATAAGTAACTTGAGCCAAATATATATTATCATGCTTTAATTTTGCAGAATTAGGCTTTATGATCTATTTACTATATAAGTGTCTTGTAAGGTGTACAATTTAACACATTTGTTTATTAAATAATTTAAATTATAATAACATATTAAAATAGAAATAAATTCATAATTAATTAAAATAATTCAATTTTTTCATTAATTCATATAAACGTATACAACTCACATTGCATGTACTTTCATTACTTCTCATACTGTAAATTAGTGTAATGTAGTGATTAGTGTAAACTGTTTAATGGTTAAATATTAGAATACAAATAATGTAATTGATTCATAGAATCTCCTACAAATTACAGTTCCTAGTGGATGAACCTTGGACTGTGGAAATTATTTTTCGTTAATCACCTGTGGCTGAATATCCAGCTATAATTTTGACGATTTTTATTTATATATGAGGTTGAATGAATTTCGCCTGTTTGTTCGTACTAGACTGGTTGATACGAGTAATTGCTGTTATCAATACCAATTTCTTTCATTGTTTGGTCTCTTAAAAGCGGGTTGTCATCCAAACTCATTTGAACTTTTTAAATACACCGCCCTATTATTTGGGTTGGTATTTCAACCTTGCTGCTATGTCATAATTTTGTGACCTCAAGGTTGGCTGTCTTTTCACGGTTTTGGCTCGATCGGTTTTAATTAACGCCATTTTACCAGCTGCAGTTGTGAGGGTTAGAGTGGTAACTTCATTTTATACTATACTTTTTTTTTAATTTTAATATAAAATTCTTGAGGATGCAGTCAGTATATTTGGCCCACAAGACAATGAAAACTCTTTGACTTACTGGCAAGCTTTCGAATTTATTTTAATTCTTTTCCAGGACATCAAGAGAATTAAATTCTCGTTTAAATGACGTGTCGCATTATACCGATTTCTATTTAAAAAAATTAACGATTATGTCACTACACCTACACCGGTGACGTCATTCCTACTCCATGTACGTTATAAGATATTTTATAACAAAAATCGACCTTTTTCGGGATTTCCCTTAAAACTCAATGGTTCTGCAAACAATGATAATATTCCATAA
The DNA here is from genome assembly GCA_918026665.1 of Diabrotica balteata. Taxonomy (NCBI): domain Eukaryota; kingdom Metazoa; phylum Arthropoda; class Insecta; order Coleoptera; family Chrysomelidae; genus Diabrotica; species Diabrotica balteata. The sequence goes on along the minus strand of OU898280.1, from coordinate 68,700,110 downwards.
TTTAGCCGTTCACTGTATAGTTACTATAATTAGTAAGTTTTTTTGGATATTCTAGTTCGAGGGGTCAATTAGAGATTCTAAACCAATATATAAAACTGGCAGCGTATATAAATTAAAGGCGTTTATAACATATCTGGCTTTTATTTCGTTTTTAGTAAGTAAATAATCCATTTTTTATATAGTTCCATGATTTTGGTACTATAATCTATTTTAATATTTCCATTATTTTAGTATTGCTGTTATTAGTGCATCATAGAAGCTGGTAGTTAAACCTACAAATTTTTGTAAAATTACCTTGAGTGAACTTCTATAATTGCAATAGTTCTAAACTTGGCTCTATCATTTGACGAGAGTTCCGCTCTGACAGTAATTACAATTTCTTCTAGTTGTTTGTTTAATTGAAATAAATATTCTTTCATGGCCCTTTTATTACCTTTCGCAATTTTTGTAAATACATTTTCAACTTCTGCTGTCCACCATACCTGTAAAATAAATATGTTATATCCCATATGCCTGATACATAGAAAAATGAATGAGAAAAACTAACTGAACATTGATAAGATGTGTGGAGTATGCGAATAAAACTAGAAAAGAAAAAAACCGAGTATTCTAAATAGCAAAATTAAAGTTAATGACAGTTATCTCAAATCAAACTTAGCTTTTAGTTGCGATCTATTTTAAATCAAAGATTGCATATTTCAAAGTGATCCGCAGGAAATTATTATTTTACCGATTTTAGTTTACGCATTTTGTGTGTGTGTGTATCTGGAGAAAAGATTAAGTTACCTTATTTCAAGCAAAGATTGGTTTATTTGTTGTACTCTAAATAACTTTTTAACCCCTTAAATATTGGCCATTTTGGTAACCAGAATCGCAACATGTCTAGCCATTCAGTTTACAAAGCTGTAGCATTTGCATTTTCTCATATATTGGAATCCCCTCGTATATGTATTAAATTGAAATTCCCTCATATATGAATTAAAATAACGAAGAATGTTTTCCATGTTTATCTGTTCCTATCGTACGAGTTAAGACCCAAATAGTATTTCGTTCTAATTACGTCGTCATCGAGTCGATAATAAACCATTTTAGTTTATGTTACGGATGCAAATTCTTCGATATTTTTCTTTGATTTAAGCCGCTCGATACTGCGTTTGAAATAAACACCCATTTAGAGGCTGAGAAGTTTTTGCCGGCAAGATAATTGCGACACTCTCGCTGAGACGTTGTTGGCGTTAACATATGTTTCTAGCGTTTGTCCAAATTTCACGTAAAATTTGTAAAGTTTTCTGTTTTTACCCTTTTTCATGGAAAATGTGTAGTGGTGTAAAATATAGTAGCAGTTTATTGGTTCAGTTACAGTTTTAAGTGAGTTTTAAAATATTGCCATTGTAATCAGTTGTACCTATTCCTATTTTTAAGAAGCCAAGTCCAGTTTAGTTTCCAACGTTTGTGTTCTAGTGCCTCAACTTCCTTTTTGTTCGTGTGTCAGAGATTGCGAGTCATTGTTGAGTTTTTAAGAAGTCCAGTTTACAACTCAAGTGTAATTTTAGTAAAAATCAAGGAAACTTTTTTTGTATTAAAATTTCAAAGTAAAGATAGACATTTTTTAAGTTATAATTGCATTCATACAGGTTAAAGATTGTAATATTTAAAATTGTAAATTTTAGAAATTTTGAAAATTTAAAATTTTTTCAATTTAATTCAAAATTTTGAAATTTTATTTTTTTGTCCAAAGATTGTAAACGAATTAGAACGCGCCTAATTATTATTCTTGTAATAACCGATATTGTAGACACTATGCATCCACTGCTAATACCCTGTATCGTTCATGTCGTACATTGCTTTAATGGTCGAATGTGAAGCTGCATAAAGATGTCATCGTTATTACAGGAGATACGGGAAAAATCGGTAAGTAACTGATTTTTTATTATTAAATATTGTGTGAGCTTATCATTTAAACTTTCAAAATGCTTGTATTTGATTAAATTAGTCGGAAAACATTGAATACTTACCAAATCTAACCATACGGGGTATTGTAAATATGGAAAGAAAAGAAATTTATACAAATAAACTCGAGATACGGGATATTGTATGTTCAGTATTCATTACATGATGAGTTATTATCAATATTTTATGAAAATTTAAATGAATGGTTCTGGTTTTAAAAATAATTATTGCCCTAAAAATATTTTATACCCTTTACGCTGATAGTTCCTGGTTTTAGTTTTTCATATCAATATTGAACTAGATTATCCCGTAATTCCCGTAGAGAAACCTTTTTTATTTTATTTTTCATATGTGTATTTGCTACAAGAAATAGCTGATCTAAATTTCTACAATTAAATAAAGCAAAAATGACTTTGAGTGTTATGGCAAATTTCCCTTTTTTACAGACAAATAAGTTTAGTCGAACTATGAAAATGATTGCTTATTGCACTGAAAAATCAAATGTAGCTGCAGACAGTCAGTCTTTAAGTAGTACTAAAAAACCGGATATGAACCAAGTTATACAAATTTAGAATCAAGTATATTAGATGGCTGATGAAATAACAAATAATAATTCAGAGGACCTAGCTTCCTGTGCCACTTCTATTGACGACAAGAATGCTAAACATAATTAAGATTAAATAGATCAGACACTCAATGATATAGAGAGCGATATTCCGGATGATTTGGCTTCCACTCTATTTAAAATGGCGATCAGCTCCTAGTATTATGTGACGAGGTGCTCTAGAATCTAGAACAATATGTTCCTATTACTTATCTCCAGCCGGCTGAAGATATTCTAATAGAGTTTGTTTACAATTATTCCGCTGGAGAAGAAAGTTCAAGAAAGAGAAAAGCACTTGCGTCTAAATGGCCGAGAAATAAAATTAAGAAATTAAGATTAACTGTTAAAGCGTATAAAGGTTATCAAAGGAATAGAAATGGCGTTGTTACACAAAGGGTACCCAGACCTGAAAAAAAAATAACCAACGCATGCAAATTTACTGCATGTTTAAAGTCAAAGAAACGCTTCTGGAAAACGTTTACAGACGAAGACAGATCTTCGATTTTTGAAAAATTCCGGGTGAATTTGGACTCACCCAGATGGAAGGAAAAAAAGGTCTACCTTACCGATAATGTGAAATATGTGGCAAGAATAAAACAGTCCACTGAAAGTCCTTCCCGTAGGAAGGGAACTTACTTTTACTAGCCAAGAACAAAAGAGAATGACAGAAAAAGGGTATGCAAAAAAAATGTTTTTAGGAACTTTAGGAATCAAGAAAAATATGGTTTACAATTGGGTGGCTAACACAGAACATGGACATAGAATTGATAACCCAAAAGGAGTTACGTCTGCAAGATCAAGATCTGATCATGCCTCAAAAACTGATAAGAATAAGGTGTTAAGACATTTTGCTAGAATCGTTGCCGAAACTGAGATCGCATTACTGTAGAAAAGATACCCAAAAGCTATATCTTAAACAATTTTTTTCTACCAAAATGGATCTTTTCCGGAGTTATGAAAATTATTCTAAATATCACAATAAGCAGAAATACGTCTTAGGCTTTCCAATATTTAATGACATATTTAAGCAAATGAACCTATCTTTATAGAAGTTAAAAAAGACAGATGCGACATATGCTGCTCTTTCGAAAACAATAGCATAAATAAAGCAGACTACAAGTAGTATTTGAAGAAAAAGCATAGGGCCAGAAAGAAAAAGGAAGAAGACAAGAAGAAAGCGTTGAAGGAAGAAAAGGCGCTCTGGTTGTGGATGTTCAAGCTGTTAAAATATGCCCCGTTATAAACTAAAGTGCAATTTACTATAAAATGAAATTGAAATGTCATAATTTTACAGTATACAACTTAGCAACTCATCAAAGTACTTGCTACTAGTGGAACGAAACCCAATCTGACTTAACAGCATCAACTTTTGCATCATTTTTATTGCATTACATTGAAGAAAAGGGCATAATAATGGCCAATTCTTTGTTTCACTACAGCATGAAAAATAATCTGCTCATAGATCAAAAGTTTCTAGAACGCGGCCATACGCAGATGGAATGCGATGCACTCCATGCTATGATCGAAAAAAAAAAATAAAAAATCGGCATATACCTCTGCCAAGTGACTGTTAATATTTCACGAGAGGCCAGGCGTAATCCATTTCTAATAGATAAGTATTGCTTGACATATGAATTTTTTAAAGACTACTCTCAGCCATCTACATGGAGCTACAATTCTATTTGTCCAGGAAAAAGTCAAGTGAGCCAACAGTTACCGATCTTAGACAATTACACTACAATCCGGAAAAGAAAAAGATATTTTATATAATTAATTTTGATGATGATCTTCAAGCTTACCCATAAGACAAATAAAATACCCTGAAATTTTCAACTACTATTGCATCAAACCTCTATTGCATAAGGAAAGATTAAAAATTCATTCAAAAAGTGGACTCACAAGAACTGACATCTCTTTTGCCTGCGAATTGCAGATATTTTGATGATAACTTACCTCATTTTTCAAAGTTACACTGTATTAAGAGTTATATTCTTTTTTTAAAATAACGTTGCATAAAGAGCTATACTTTTTTTTTTAATAAATAAACATTTACGTTAATACAATATTGTAATTTATTTTTCCAAGCTATCAAAAATTTTAATCAATAATATCCTGTAATTGCATGTTAGCTTTTATATATCTGACATAAAAGTTGATCACAAATTAATTTAAACTAAAATCTATGTTTATTTTATTTAATAACTGTTTATAAAGAATAACCAACAATAAATATTGATTTCATGTAATGTTTTCAATGTTTAAAGGGTTTTTTCTGTTTCCTATAAAATTTCACTTTTCGCATATACGGGGTATTAGCATTAAGCCATCAAAATGACAGCTCGTTTTATTATTTTTGATATCATTTTGTTTTGTTGTTTTTAAAGAAGGTTAACCTCTCAATGTAATTTCTATAAAAGGATATTTTTTATTTGCAATAATTTGTTTCTGTATTATATTTGTGACTATTAATATAGTGTTTTTGTATGGTCTATATTTTGTAACTGTTTGTGGTGAGATACAATAAATGTTAAATTTTTTATAAACCGTTTTGTTTATCTTGACTAACTCTATAACCCATTTTTTTTAGTTTCTTTCAAAAAGATTTATTTTGCATTTGTAATGATTATTTTGATAGTTACAACTAATTGTTGTAATCGTTTTAATTTGGCACCTCGAAGCCGCGTCCTTTTTAAATTGTTTGAGGTGTTTCCTTCTGTTTTGTCCATTTGTTCTAGGAGATTCAAGTAAGTAACACCTTTGTTTCATTTTTTGTAGTTGCCCCAATTCAACCCCCTTGTCATTTACTTATCCATGACCCCAGCTCTCCAAACAAACCCTGAGTGCCGTTCGCATAAGTAATGATTATTTTGCTTGCCCTATCTCTACCCCCAGTAACTTTTCTGTCCCTAATTTTCTACTCCTTATAATAATACCCTATCTGGTAGGCAAAATATATTCGTTACAAGATCAGGCTTAGAAAGATTGTATAGAAAATTTAGTACTATAAGAGTATACAGTATAACAGTTATGCTGCAGTATCTACAAAAGAATATATTACATTCACTAGTTTTCCCCGATGACCAAGTAATCTTTGCACAAGACATACTTGGTATATATCATATGGACAGGAAATTAAAGGAAAAATATGAGCTATAGAGACTTAAAATGAATATGTGTAAGACCAAATATTTATGTAGGTATTGAATACGAAGTTGCAGATTTGAACTTAAAAGAGAAAAACAGACTGTTAAGAGTTGTAAGACTTTTAAGTATTTAGAGTCAATGATAATTTGAGATGATACTTGCATAAAAGATGTAGAAATGAAAACAACACGGGGAAACAAGCTAAGGAACACTCCATGGAGTGATATAGAACCGTACTCTAACCAAAGAAAATAAAAAACGATCTTTTAGAGTACACTTCTGAATATTACTCTATATGGTGGAAAAATATGGCGAATGACCACAACAATACAAAATAAAATAAGAACAGTTGAATTGGACTTTATGAGATGTGTACAAATCACCAGACAGGATAGAATAGGAATAGACAGTGTACAGTAAATACTACAATGATACGGGTATGTACAAAGAATGCCAGAGCATATGTGTCCGAAAAGAATATTGGACTTTAAGGGGGAGACTGGGAAGATGAAAAGCGTAGTTCATTTACAATTATTAAGAACTGACTTATGCAGAATTTAAAAGTATCCCGCTGATAAAGTCGAAACCATAAAGGGATTTGCCTTTTCAGGTAAATAGTAAAAAGGGTCAGCTTAACAAATTTTATATTTTATTTGGCATTTACATTACATATTTAAATTAAATAAATATCTAGATAATTAAGGGAAAAAAACATAAACTAATGGAGTATTAGAATTTACTAATTATTATCTTTTTCTGTGTCGAGTCTTTATTAAATATATCCAAATTTTGAAAGTAATAAACAATTTTTGTTATGTTAAACAAATTGCAAGTGAAATAATAAAATAGTGAAGTAAAAATTAAAATGAATTAAAACAGGTACATACATGTAGCTGAATATAACTAAAAACTTATGGGAAAATTTCAGTAGTTGGCTGTATACCATCGTTTAATATAAAATATGATTATAATATTTTATATTCCATGTAAGGGAAGAAGTTTTTCAATTGTTGGTGAGGTGTAAAGTATGTCTTAAATAGTTGGCAAAAAAATACTATTCTTCATAAAAATTTCTACATTGCATAGAAATTAATAATCAATAATCAAATTTATAAAATTTTAAGTAGTATACGGTGAAAACCAAAAATATTGATTTATGCTTAAAAGTGAACTGCTTTTGAATTCAGGTACAGAACAAAATGTCATTTTAATTTTATTGTAGGAAATAAAAATTATTTTAAAATTTAGCAGTGTCAGCAGGTGCATTAATTTTTAATTTCATTTCTAATTTACCTTATGCAATATATAAAATCAAAAAATGAAAAAGTAATTTTTTATTTACTTGTTAATTTAAATTTATTATTTAATTATTAGGCCATGAATCTAAACTTGGACATAATTTTTAATACCTTCAAACATTTTAAAGTGACATTTTCTTGCATATCTAAATTTAAAATCACTTTCCTGTTCAATATTAATCAATAATTTTGATTTTCCCTATCTACCACTTAATATTTTGTAAGATTATTGATTAATGATTTCTATGTGATGTTTAACCTTTAATGAAGAATAATTTTTTTCATGAAATTATTGATAAAGAAGTTTCCCATTGTTTGCCAACTTTTTCAGACATGAAACTTAAAACTTAAACACAACAAGTCAACATGAATAAATATTAGCGTCTTTTTTTAAAGATAGTGAAGTCGACGTTACTAAAGTAACAAGACATTTACTCAACACAGACACTACACATTACTCCCTTAAGTTAGTGATACGGTATAGTCTAAAAAAATCATTATGAAATTGACTGGCCAGTTGTTTGTGAAAACCAGTGCCAATAAAATACAAAACACACACACACAAAACAAGTATAAATATTACATCACATAGATATAATGTCAAATCTGTGTCACTATCACTGTTGTCTCTTAAATAATTCATAATAATATTTTGTATATTATGTGTAGGAAAATATGAATTCTCAGGGTTCATATATGTGAGACTGCATTTTTCCAACTAATCGCATTAATGTTGAGTACTTCCCTTTCAATTAGGTGCAGGACAGATGCATTTAAATGTGGCGAAGTATTATTTCTTGGAACTATTGACCTAAGTTGATGCCACAGTAATATGGCGGAATTATTAAAATCGTATTACCCACATTTTGGCATAATTATCACAAAAGTATTCTTTTTTCAATGCGAAATATGTCGAAATGTCCACTAAATCCTTCTTAGTATTATTTATCTGAAAATAAATATCTTTGTCATATAAGCAATTCTGTATTGATAATTTCGTATCGCTTGAACTGGGAATTTTATTTAATTGCTTCCTACGATATGTTGCATTGTCCATAACTATAACACTATTAGGGGGGATGTTGGGTATTTACTTATTTTTAAACCAGTTTTCAAATATATCTGAAGTTGTGTTGTCATGGTAATTGAGACATGAATCACTGATATTTTTAGCTGAGAGGATAAGGCATTTGAAACCCATCCATCGACTGATCCAGCATGGAATATTGGTATTTTTTTTCCTCTATTAGAAGGCACTTTAATTGAACAAGATTGACGATTATCTACTCAACCTTTAGATGGCGTATCGTGAGTATAAAACCACGTTTTACCTAAATAAATAATAGGTCGTTTCTCTCAACGATACTGTTTAATTTTGTTTAAACATTCCATTCGCCACATCCGTAAACGATAAGATTTCATAAGTACCTGTCTTTTATCTATTTTTTGTGTACCCCATACGTTGCAGACACTTTCAAAAAGTTGTTCTACCGCAATTAATTTCAGTGTTGTCGACGTGAAGCCTGTCAACTAATATATCTAGTGTAGGTATAATTTGTTATTCATACAAGGCATACACTTTGCAACGAATAAGATCTTCATCTGCACAATCGAGCTTCCGAGAAATACTGTTATCCCGTCTTGTTAATCTTGGTATATTAAGATTACTTACAATTTTTTCGACTGTAGACAATTCCTTTTTACTCAAAGTTGCCGTTTCATGTAAGGCTTCGTTGAAAAACATTGGCAATCATTTGTTTTGCATCAGTAGATAAATGTATTCGTTGGCGGTGTTTAGGTTGTAACACTTGAATGAGATCACTTACTTGTTGATTTGGTTTTGGTTTATTAATTGGCAAAATTTCCCTGTTATATTCTGGACTCCAGGAACGCCACATTGTTTCATACAATAAAGGTAAATTTGACTTAAGTGAATTCACCAGCAAGTGTGCACACTCTAAATTTAAAAATAAACACTTTTATAATAATACTCAACTAATTTTTTGCACAAACTGAACACTCAAACGACTTTACTACCAATTCCATCGAAAGCAAACTTTAAGTGTTAGTGTGTCATCGTACAACTCTCTTCAAATTAAAATTAACGATAAATAACTGGTAGAAAGTTATATAAATTAAAAGTAATTTGTTAATAGGCCAATTAAGTTTACTTATCATAACTGTATATTTGGGTTTGTCAGTTGGAATGTGCTGTTTGAGATATTACCCGTTTTCCCAAAACATTAATTTCCACGGCCGGTCCAATCAATTTGACTAAATTAGCATCTTCATAATTTTGGGCGCATTTTCTTCGTTGAGACTTAAAATAATGATTAATAAAAGGATACAATAACTATGGGAAATCTGTATGTTCATAAAAAAGTTTTTTGACATTATGCTTAAATGATAATATTTGATCTGACTATATGTACCTACCTACAATTGACTTGGCTATATGCCGGTCCTGGCAGCCTGGGTAGCTGTGATAATTATACAATAGAGTATTTACAAGCGATTATTGAGTTATTAGTAACTGTTATTAAAATAAGTTTTATAATGAGACACTAAATTTCTGGATACAGTTTTAGCATTTTTCGTTATCTACTATTTTATTAGGACATGACCACAATTTTGAATAAAAATACGTTTATTTTGATTGTTTAGGCATCCACAACAATAAACTAAAAGTATTTACAATTAAAATTGTGGTTATTTCTCATTAAAAATAGTTTTAGAAAAACACATGGAAATATGTTAACAAACTAGTAAGTCTAAAAGCGGTAAAAACTAACAGTTCACATACTTGACTACCAGCAAGGGTTACCATTCCCTGATATTCAAACATCCATTTGGTTCTGGGTCTTCTGATTTTTCCGTAGTAAAATATGGCACTTTTAGTAATAAATCTTACGGACATGCGCATTTCTCTTAAAATAGCATTCATCCATTCTTCCACTTTTCCTTCAATAGAAACTGGATTTCGAAAGTCAAGAACTTCACCTTCAGACGATATCATAGCAATGGCTATTATTCTATCGTTGCTATCAGTAGAAAACCTAAAATATATTAAACAGAAATATTAAGTGTTTGTGAAAATATTTACTTAACTTTTAACAAACTTAGTACCTAGGTAAGTTGTTTTCTCTATAAACGTATTTTAAAGAAAAACTGCGTTCGATATACTGAAAACTTGTACAATTAATTTAATTATTTTGATTTATATACATCATATTTTCAATAGAATTAAATTTATACAAAAAATTATAATTTAACGTTTGTTAAGATCTTTTGTAAAGAACAAATTAACCCTGACTTTCACTTACAACTGTAATAATTGGGGGTCACCCCTGTAAAAGTTTAGAGAACCGATTATAATATTCGAGGGAGCCCTACTGTCACCATTGTAATAAATGTCGCTGTCATCATTGTAAAAGACGCCTGTCTCAAATCCTTGAATGCGTCTACAATTCTTAAGGGATACTTATCCCTGCGAGCGGAGGCAAGGCTTACTGGTCTCACTAGTCTGAACGGACTGGTTTCGCCCTCGCGGGTTTTCAGGAGGGTAGGGAAATTTGGGAAAAGGGGATGAAGGACTTCCAGATTTCAGGTCCTGTAAAGAGTTGAGTCTATGGGCTTGCTTTAGAAGCCGGAGAAAGGTATAAGCGAAAAATGTGTACTCTTCTAGTCTCTACCTGTAACGGCCGGGAAAGAATAAAAAAACCAAATTTCGAGTTTACAATGTATTAAATAGACTGTATACTACAACTAAGACAACAATATATCAGTTATAACCAATAAAGATTCGATCAGACGCGAAGGGAGACGAGAAGAGACCTTAGCAAGAAATTAAAGGGTGGACAATCTACGTTTATTATTTGCCCTGTGTTAGTATATAGATTTAGTTACCTTCGCGTATTTAGGTCCTAGCCAATAAATACGCCTTTCAATCCTACTGGAATTCAGGATCAGTCTGTTGAGGTACCGCGCGGTATCACGAATTTTGGAAACACCAGATACCCAGCATTTATACGGTACTCTATCCCGTCGAATTGCAATAGCGCGCTCACTGGTGCCGCGTACTTATTGCCCCGATCGCCCGTGCTTCTGGCACGGAGCACTCTCGGGTGCCTAGTTCTTACTGACTCACCTGGCCTACTTCGTTCGTTTTTTATGAACCCGTATCCTCGAGTTTATGCTGACCGAGCCCTCGTGCTTAAAATCGGGTCGTGCGGTGGTGTTATTTTCCAACGAAGGTCTATGTTTTAAACATGATTTTTTTCTTTTAAACAATCGTGTCGACCTGATATTGAGACTAGTGTGATACACTTAAACTAGCTCGATTTTTCATTCTTTGATTAATTTGAAACGTATACGTTAACTATGTCAAATTATTTGTTCTTTATTCAATTTGGAATATATAATAATTATTTAAATAAATATTACTCTTTTCTAGGCTAACTACCCCTTATTTTTCTTATTTCTTCTTTATTTCCTTGCTATGTTTACATTACACTACCAAAATAAAATAACTCTGGTATACAGGGCCGTTTAACTGATGTCACTTTTTAAACGCTGAATACAAACTTTACTTCTCGAGAGACGTTTACTTAGCAATCAAATAGCCATTTCTCACCTATAGTTGTAGTAGTACAGAAAAATTCCCTTGGTGGAAAAGAAAAAGAAATAAAAATCTAGAATGTTATAAACCCTATCAAAATGTATGGTGTGGAAAATTCGAAAAGTATATAAACAGGAAGTTGACAATTCAATTAGTAGGAGTAATTGAGTTTTTGAACAGTTTTGTCAATCAGTTTAAAATGTTAACAAGTAATATTGTTTGCTGTTCACAATAAAAATGACAGCGGTCAGGTAAAAAGAATATTAAATAATTAGTAATGGTTAATACAAGATCTACCTAATTTGATAAAAAAAAATGGATACGTCTGTACCGTTCTCATGGTTTTTAAAAATGGAAAAGGATATTTGGAAATTCAAATAGATAAGTTAAGAAGAAAAATTGGTACCTAAGCTTCTGCATCTAATATTATTTCTGTAACTAATGTCGAATCTGAATCTAAGTCTTATTATTTTCCATATTTACCAAGCACAACCAGAACTAACAAAATTTTAGGTTCCAACCAGGTCAAATTAAAACTAGCAAAATTTTAAAACCAACCACATTCGATGGCCAACATCATGAAAAACTAATCATTTTCATGTCAAAGCTGCAGCTAGAGCAAATGACTATCTTGAGAAATAAATGGCAACTTCCTTGGTATTGTCATGTTGAGGACAGAAAGAAACACCCAGTTACACTTCTCTCGTTCAAGCTTTAGAGACAAGAGATAACCAGCAGCATCTAGAGCAGGTTTTTCGAAGACAATTGAATATTTTGAAAACTATTAATTATATTTGGTGTACTCTCAGGCACCTAAAAATTTTCTAAAATAAATTGGTATACTGGCATCAAAAATGTACCATAGCAGCGTTTCTCAAATAGTAGATTGCCCCAAATGCCGGGTCGCCTACAACTGTCACAAAAAAGAAGTAGTCCTGAACACGACAATATTCTGAAGATTACTTAGAGTTCGGTTTTATAGAGGGTACTGATAAAAAATCATTACGTGTTATTTGTTATGCTGCACTTTTAAATGACGCCATGAAACCTTTAAACTTGAAGCGGCACTCGGAATTGAAGCAATTATTTGTGCAATTATACTAGCTTTTTATGAAATCTTCTTCTTAACGTGCCCTATCAAGTCCCCTTGACGTTGGCGATTAACATGGCGAAACTGTCTCTGTCTCGAGCTATTCTAAATATCCTAAATTATGAAATATCAAAATTAATTGCTAAACCCAGTTATCCTCACACAATTGCCGAGAAGTTAATAGTTCCAGTAATGAAAATAGTAGCATTTCTGATATGTGATAAAAAGCGGGAAAAGCAAGTAAATTTGCTGGTTCTATTAAATAACACAGTGAAGCGTAGGATTTTGGAGATGACAGATAATATTGAAGAAAATATTATAGAGAATCACTTAAGGAAGTTTAACTATTTTTCCTTGCAAGTTAATGAAAGCACAGACATATCAGATAATGCTAATCTAATGTGTTTTGAAAGATTCGATTTTAAAAATACAATTCACGAAGAATTTCTATTTTGTAAACCTCTGGCAACAAAAACAACGGCTGAAGAAGTATTTTATCTGATTGATAGCTACATTATTGATGATGAAATTTAATGGAATAAATGTGTGGGACAAGTAGCGATGGAGCAAGGGCAATGGCAGGCGCTTGTACTGGACTTTTCCGAGAATTAAAACCTTAGCACCAGAATATATTTGGGTGCAGTGTAGCATCCACATAGAGGCATTAGCTGTCAAATAAATTCCACTGCTTCTAACTGAATATATGCAAGAGTGTGTAAAAGTTATAAACTTTATAAAATCTCGCCTGCTGAACTCAAAAGTATTCTCTGCTTTGTACAAAGAAATGAGAAATAAACATGAAGAATATATTCTTTTACAGTGGAAAGTGCATTGGCTAATAAAAGAGAATATTCTAAAAAGACTTATTGCGTTAAAGGAAGAAATTTCAATATTCTTAGAACAATATGCACCAAAGGCTAGGGATGCCGGAATATTTCAATTTAAAGACAGTTTTTATCATCGAGTAGAATCTAGATTCTAACTCGGTGGTTTTCATGATGTCAATTGCTTAATCAAAGTAGCCTATCTTTGTGATATTTTTGACCTCTTAAACAATTTAAATATGACATAATGGGTAGCAACGTAATTGTATTTAAAGTACAAGAGAAGGTGGAAGCTCTAACAAAAAAACTTGTTTGTTGTAGCGAACACGTCGCGCAGAAGCAGAAAATTACAAAGCTTTCACAAAGCTAACAGACCATAAAAAGAGTATACCGTAAATTAATTACCAGATGAGATTTCAGCAGCTTTCAATAAACACCTGCTAGGACTGGAGGAAAATATAAAGAAATATTTTACACCTATCCACAGCAACAAAGCGTGAATAAGGAATCCATTTACAATGGACGTAGAATCCGAGACAGGACTTCCGGATTTAGATATTGAGTCAGTAATTGAACTGAACTGTGATAGGGCACTATTTGACATATTTAACCTCAAGATCGCTATTACCTAATGACCTATAAGGCCTATTTAGCAAAATACCACTAATAACTTTTTGGCTGTCTTGCCGCCAAGAGTTCCCAGTTAACAGAAAAATTGAAAACGTTTATAATAAATTTTGTTACGACCTATAAGTGTGAGGCAGAGTTTTCAACACTGGTTTTTCTCAATGATGGAACCGTTTGGAAGTCAAATAGGACCTGAGGATAAAATTATCATCTCTTCCTCCAAACGTGAAATTTTCAGTTAAACAGAAACAACTCGACACTTCTCATTAATAAAGTATTTGATTTTTATTTTGTTTTATTACATTTTTGTTTGAGCTTATGATTATTTAATAAAATATATAAAACTATAATAAATATCTAAATATGTTTTCTTGTACACACATATCAGAGTACGCAAAAAATTAGTGGGACACCAAGAATAAGCACAAAAATAACCGGGCCATGGAAAAATAAGTTTGGGAAACGCTGTACTACAGGATGTCGAAATGCAAAATTCTCTCCAATTGCAATATCACAAAACTTTAAATGGGGCACTCATATCAGCGCAGAGGTATGATGTGACGAATAATATTTTCAAATATTGCCCAAAATTCAAAAAAAAATAAGATTGCAAGAAAATGAGGAAGTCACTATCCCAGATAACCAACAACCTATTTTATTTCGAAATGGAAAAGCCTCGATAGAGTACGTCATCATTAGTGGCATTACAGCTCGTCATGAGCCAAAGCCTTTTTCAGAACAATCTTCCATTCGCCTCTATCTCTAACAACTCTTTTCCATGCTTTAACTCCGATAGATTTTAGATCATCCTCTATGTTATCTTGATACCTAAGTTTTGGACTTCCTCTGGATCGTCTTCCTACTGGTCCTCTCCGGTCGAAAATGTTTCTGATCATTGCATCTTCATCTAGCCTAATTACATGTCCTATACATCGAAGGCGTGCTAATTTAATACATTTTGCAACGTCAGGTTTCCCAATTTTCTGTATAACTCAAAACCTGCTCAAACCCTGTTCTTGGACCCCTTCATATATTTTCTTTAGAATTTTTTTCTTGAAACGTTTAAGCAGTTTTTGGTCATCCTGTATGAGTGACCACGTTTCCGACCCGTATGTTAACACTGACCTTATTAGAGTTTTATATATAATAATTTTAATTTTTCTGGGTAGTTTTGGGGCCATCTATTTCCTCAAGCCATAATAGCACTAATTGGGAAGCACTATTTTTCTTTTAATTTCTTCGCTGACATTGTTGTCTTTGGTCAGCAGCGAGCCCAGGTAAACGAGGGTGTTCACACCCTCCAGTTCCAGATCATCAATTAATAGTCTAGGTATCTGCTTCCCTAATCTAGTACAATACATATACTTGGTTTTATGTGCGTTTATTTTTAATCCCATTCTCAGTGCAGACGCCCTTGATGATCAAAATGGTTCGATCACAGATTATGTGGACCTAGCGATAATGTCTATGTCATCTGCATATCCGACCACTTGTACAAATTTATTAAAGATAGTGCTATTCGTCTTAATATGGCACTCTCGAATTACTTTTTCTAGTGCAAGGTTAAATAAGAGATGCGAAAATCCATCTCCCGAGTCAATTTTTACAGTGAAATGGTCTTGAAAAGTCGTTTTGAATTCTGACTACACTCTCTACGCCTGTGAGTGTAAGTTCCGTTAGTTGAAAAAGATGAAGCGGCATTTGAAATCTCACCATTGTCTGTAAAAGTTTTTGTCTGTTGACTGAGTCGTATGCGGCTTTAAAATCCTCGAATATGTGGTGAGTGTCGACTACGAATTCAAGCGTTTTCTCAAGAATCTGCCTGACTGTGAATATTTGATCCGTTGTCGATTTATTGGGTCGAAAACCGCACTGGTAGTTCCGAACTATTTGTTCAGCATAGGGGATCAATCTTCTGTACAATACGTTGGATAATACTTTATATGCCACGTTAGGTAGGGTGATGCCTCTATAATGATCACACACCATCATATCTCCTTTTTTGTGAAGAGGGTGCATTACACCTAATTTCCAGTCTGCTTTCGTTTCCTTCTGTAGCCAGATTTCGGTTACTAATTTATGCATGTGTTTAAAAAGGGTGTCACCACCATTTTTAAAAAGTTCGGCAGGAAGATTGTCCAAACCAGGGGCTTTGTTATTTTTCAGTTTTGAAATGGATTCTCTAATTTCTTCTTCGGTGGGGGGCGGCTCTTGAGCGTTTTCATACATTTCAGGCCAGGTAATTTCTATTTGGTCTTCATCACGACTGCCGCTAAGCAGTTCTTCAAAATAATTCGCCCACCTGTTTAGTCTGTGTATCGAATCTTTCTTTGTAACTAATTATGGAACCATCTCTGTCTTTATATGCTGTTATTCTGGGTTTGAATTCTTTTCTGCAGCTGTTTATCTTCTGGTAGAATGTTCGCGAGTCTTTTCTGTTGTGGTGGTTAACAATTTCGTTTAGAGCGTTTTGGTATGACTCTTTCTTTTTTTTTTCTAAAGGTCCTTTTTTCTTCTCGTCTAAGATTTTCATAGTCTTCCAGGTTTGATCTCGTTCTACGCTGCTGAAGTCTCTTGTATGCTTCATTTTTCTGTTAGTTAATGGATCTACGTTCTTCGTCAAACCAATCTTCGTTTATTTTAGCCTGGTTAGGTTTTAAAAAGCCTTTAGCCACTGTGTGGATAGCTTCTTTGCATTTGGTCCAGTGTTCTTCTATACTTAAATTTTCGTCGATTCTTGTCAGCTCTTCATTTAAATTTTCCTGTAGTTATCCCTAGCGTCTTCAGAGTTTAGCACATCAATATTATATTTTGTAGATTTTTGGTTATTTTTAGCGTTTGATATACGAGCCCTGAGTTTTGTTCTTACAAGGTAGTGGTCAGAAACTATATTAGCATCTCTACATGCTCTTACATCTAGTACGTCTGAGAAATGTCGACTCTCAATTAGTACATGGTCAATTTGGTTTTTATGTTTGACTGTCTGGTGATTGCCATGTGGCTTTATGGACATTTTCGTGATTAAAATATGTACTTACTACCACCATTCCCAATGATGCCCAATGATGAGTTCAATCAGGCGTAAACCAATTTGGTTGCTAACAGCATGAAGACTATGCTCGCCGATCGTGGGTCGGTAAATAGTCTCTTGGCCGAATTTAGCGTTAAAATCACCAATATTAATTTTTATGTTGTTGTTCTGACATTGTCTATAAGTGCTTTTCAGTTTCTCGTAAAATATGTCCTTCTCCCCGTCTTCTTTATCTTCAGTGGGAGCATGGATATTGATAATGCTGTAATTAAAGAATATGTCTTTAATTCAGATTTTACATATCCTTGGACTTATTAGATTGAAAGCTATGACTTCTGATTTCAGTCGTTTATTCAGTATGAATCTCACGTCAAAACTATGATTATTTTTATCTCCGCTGTAGTAGAGAGTGTAGTCTTTTTTTTCTAGGCTAGCACTACCTATCCACCTGATTTCTTGAAGTGCTATAATGTCTGCTAAATATTCATTAAGTGTCTTGAACAGAATTCTTAGTTTACTTGCACTATAAAGTTTACACACATTCCAAGTAAATAAACCAATATCATTAACCTAATTAATTACCATTTAAATGGGAATAAGCCACAATTAAAGGTTAAAGTACGTTTATTGACGTTTTAATTTCCACTTCGGAAATCGTTTTTCGATTTCCTAAGTGGAAATAATTGAATCGTCAATAAACGTACTTATCCTTTAATTGTGGCTTATTCCCATTTAAATAGTAATTACCTTAAAATGCCACAAGAAAATAGCTTCAGAACAATATCGTTAACCTTATTTCGTTTGCCAAATCGTCGACAAAAAATCCGTCCGGCTGATTGTTTTGAAGTTTCCGTAACAGAAAAATTTTTACAAAAGGGGTTGTTAACCCACTGCCCAAGCCCCAAGGACCAGTTCACCCGCTGTTGTTAGTTGCCGACCCAATCTTCCACCCGGGTTGGATACGTACAGTCCAACAATAGGTACTGTCAAAATCATAAATTAAAAATGTGTTGCAAGAACTTCACAGCAGCCATTTTTGTATAACTTGTTGGAGTCAAAAGAACATTGAGCAGAGTTTTGTGTTTTTGCAAGAAATATAATGATTTATATAAGGATGGAAAAGGTTTATTATACTATGTTGTATGTTGTATGTTATACAATTTTGAAGTTAAAGAAATTATCTCATTTTTTACTTTGTAAATAAACTAGACTAAATCTTTTTAATATTTAACTCTTTTCTGCCTAACTTTTACTAACAATTTGAATCAATTATTGCTAATTTTCAAGCATAAAACTTGATACTCTGAGAATTTTTGGGGTTAACTAACAAAATGTCATAAACAAGTTTATTATTATTGCGATTTAATTCCAGTCAACTTGTTCATAACATAAATCTTTTGGAAACGAAATTTTAGGACTTTATACCAAAAAAACAAAAATATTATTTATTTAGCCATAGATTGCATTATTTTTAATAACTAGTTATAATCAAACCTTAAAGATTTTATGTTGTCAAACATCTTTATCATGTGATCTTGCACACATGTGTGATCACTGCCACCCAATATAGACAAGAGTTCTTCGGTGGAAATGAAATAGAATCTAGGGAACCTTCTTCTTTTAGAATCCAAATATTCGTTTAGAGATTTTTGACAACGGTCCAAGCCATCGCTCAAGCCTAAAATGGAGATAAGACATAACAGAAAGGACTTAAAATCAGATATTACTTATACATAATTTATACACTTGTGTCTATAACAATTTTTTTATATATATATATATATAGGTATATATATAAATATATATATATATATAAATATATATATATATATAAATACATATATATATATATATATATATATATATATATATATAAATAAATATATAATATATATATATATATATATATATATATATATATATATATATATATATATATATATACAGTATAGGTCAAAGTTTATGGTCGGTATGGACCTTACATGAGATGGAGTGAGAAACAACTGTTTAAAAAGAGAGAGATATATTAGGTGTCCGCCTTTTATATCACCGAACATAAATGAGTGGATATGGAGTGGATATAATAAAAAGGGGAAATTCAACGTTGCCAAACTTATTGGTTTTATTTGACCTGTTGTCTTTTTCGCATTTGAATAATGCTCCAAGATAATGAAATTTGGGCGAAATGGATTTAAATGGCAGCTTATTGTTTTTTATTGGGAATATGCCACAATTTTACTTTACAATAAGTGTAATATAACATTTTGATTTATACTTCGGAAATCGTTTTATATAAATAAAATTTATTAATGTTTGGTATTTTAAAAACGATTTGCGAATTAAAAATCTAAACATCAAAATAAGCTTATTTTAAAGTGACATTATGCCTTATTTCCAATAAAAATATTAAACTGCATATAAATAAAAAAGCTTCGTACAAAACTATTTGCCAACGTGGCGTGTCGCGTGGTCAAATCACCGAATCAAAGCGTAAACAGGTATTTACGAATAGAGGTGGGTTATTGACGTCGCAAAACCGATTTTCGTAAACAAGTAACTATGATTTTTTAATAGTAGTTTCAAGTAAGAAACTACCTACATAAACAAACATAATGGCTATTATCGTTTATCTGTATATTTATTGAAGTGAAGAAAACTAATAAAAGATTTTATTATAACTTGAAAACTAAACTAAACAATACAAATAGTAAATCGTACCTACGTTTACATTACACGTTATTATTAAATCACGAATCGTCTAAATTGACATTTAAAAACATAAGTTTTTTTACTTTACTTCTAATTAACTGTGTTTTTCTTTTATTTAAAATTAAACCTGATTTTGAACATGTGTTCATATTTACAATACTTTATGAATATAGTGGTTAAGTTAGGAGATACATGGCGATGGTTTTTCCACCATTGTAATATACTCTCGCTACAGGTGTACGTTTAGATGAGTCATGTCCAATTAATTGATCAAAAATACACCATGGACTTAAGTCATCTTTATCGGTTTCTTTTTCCTATACTGGTTGATTTTCAATAGTACAATCTTCTTGTTCTTTAATTATAGAAGTAACCAGCTTCTTAACTCTTTCTTTTGTTTTTTTAGCGTCATTTTTATCAGAAATCCCTGCACTTTAAATCGTGAATCCATAAACGTACATAATGACAATATGCCACTGTATTTTATCCCTCTAAATCTTTTTGCTAAACCCGAGATTAGTAATTATCCCGTAATTAGTAATAAAAACCCGTACTACGTCGGATACTAACTATGGATGTAAGGTTACTGTTTGCTAAAATTTTATTGCAAGATTTTTGCAGGCAGCGTACCAGAACAATCACTGAACTATCATTCAAGTATTTTTGGCCACTCATTGTACTTGTTATTTCTTCAAAAGGCCGTAAAATTTAGGACAATTACGAAAAAATAATCCAGTCTTCATTATTTAGATTTGGTCTAAGTCTAAGTCTGTATTAACTGATACCAATGTGGAACGGATTGCCTCTTCTAACTCCGTCATTCTTTCTAACATGTAATAGGTGAAGTTCTACCTAGTTTCCACGTCTTGGATTGGCCGTTTGGGATCTTTGTTATGTTGTAATTGATACTTTAAAAGCGTTTCTGAAGATAAGGTACTTTTTTGAAATGTGTTTTTTGCCGAATTGTCGAAAAAAAGACTTTTTATTTTATCTATTTGTACACGACAGCATTTAAGTGTATCCTCCATCAATAAATTTAAAGTATGAGCAAAACAATTTAAATATTTTTATTCCAAAACATATTTAATAGCTATGACCATATTTGAGGCATTATCAGTTACTGCAAAATTTACTTTTTGTTTTAGACCCCACTGAATAATAATTTCACTAATTTTAAAAGCGATGTTTTCTGAATTATGGTTTCCAGAAAAATGGCAGCAGTCTAATTAAACCGTGTTAAACTCTAAATTTTCGGTTAAATTCGTTAAAATCAACTAGTTGATGGTTGAAGCTGGTTACTTCTATATAAAAAAAGAAGATTATACAATTGAAAATTAACTAGTACAAGAAAAAGAAACTGATAAAGATGATAAGTCCATGTAAATGTAAGTACTATTTGTATTGTTTAATTTATTTTTCAAGTTATAATAAATATATTCTTCGTTAGTTTCTTTTACTTCAATACTTATACACATAAACGATAATAGCCAATATGTTTGTGTACTCGCTAATTTGAATACTGGTAAACAATCAACTAGTTTCAGTTTACGAAAAACGGTTCCGATAAAAATTTAAAAAACTAAAGGACCCACCTCTAGTTTCTTAGCTTTATGAGGATCGGAACCACAGAATATGTAAAATATCTCTGATCGGAACTAATCGTCTCACTAACAGGCAAAATGGGCGTCAAGAAGATTTATGGAGGGGAGACCAAGGGGGAATATGATTGTATGTGTTTTACCATACCGACCATAAAATTTTACCTACACTGTATATAGGTATATATATATAAATATATATATATATATATATATTGTTACACGTGTTAATCAAAAGTTACACTTCGTTCTACGATAAAATGAAGCAAATAAAATTACAATACAAATATGTTATTACCATGAACTTAAATGACGAGTGAGACAATAATATTAAAGTCCTAAATTTATAATCTTCCTACAAAATGTGGTGTCGGTATTTCTCACGAAAGATGTCCGTGCATGGTCAGCTATCTCTATGGGAACGCTTGCTGAAAGGATGATAAAATAGGAACTTATATTGAGAAACCAAAGTGTCGGTAACCCTTGAGAGATTCAGGGTGACTATTTTCACATATAACAGATTTACTCATTAGTGAAAAGTCGCTGCCTTGCTTCGACTTTTAAAGTTCAATTGGGGTTTTTGATACTTCTTAATTCTCTGGGCGTACGTCTGGTCTTCTTTTAAAGATTAATCCTTTAAGTTTCTGTTTAATAGAACTGCTGCTATATGGTGAAGGCGGAGGTAAGTCCTGCGGATAGTTCATGGCAAGTCTTGGAAATCTTTTGCGTCTACATTTGCAGAAGACGTTTACAAAAACTTGAATGATAATTATTAATGATAAAGACAATATAGTGAAACAAGGCAAATGTTTTTCGATGAATGGTTGGTTCATGATTCGGTCGAGTTCTTCTGAATATTGGTCCAGCTTGTGTTGTGCAATATTTAAATCGTCTGCATTGATCTTATTGAGTTGTAATGGTTTTAAATTTGGTATATGGTTTCTTCTTTCGAAGTGGTCACAACATCTGTATGTAACATTAACTGGATGACTTCTGTAGGTTATATTTGGATATTTATCGATTTGATCTCTGGCGTGGACTCTAGTACGTCCAATAAATGTTGTACATTCGGGTAGTAATCTTAGAATTGTGTTTACTTTGATTGTCTGGGTACTGATGTCTTTTCTTTCACACTTGATTATAACTGGTAATGGATGGGATACTGTTAATAACCATAAATTTCGGTCAATTTCTTGTCATTGTAATCTTGTGCTAAAAACGTTGACATCTGACAAGTTTTTGGTAGAACGCTAACTGATTTCAATAACTGGGCTTCACATTTATAGTATCGCTGTCTATTGGATAGGGAAGAATATCTGTGCACATTCTTTGGTTTGGACTAATTGATTTGCATTCTACTGTGTTTCGGGGTAATACATATGAAATTGGATCATCATCTCTCGCTATATACTTACGTATTGTGGAAAGTGTATGAAAAAGACCAGTTTGATTATTTAATATTGATATCGAATATAAATGATATAAGGTATAGATTTCGGGGTCGACTAGTGGAATTTCTAGGACCAATACAATTTTTGAATCTAGTTGATTTATCAATATAATATATGATGGACCACATTTGATGTATAAATGGGCAATGGTAATACATTATTTTGTAATGATTGTGAGATAATTTTTAATGAATCTATTAAATCATTGGGCGTAATAATTGAACTGTGTAAAATTTGCAACCGAGAAAAAGTGATAGCATTCAAAATGTCATTAAGATAATTTTCTAAAAATATGTAACTTTCCATTAATGATGCACACAAATTTAAGGTTTATAATTGTGCACGGTAAAATGATATTTTGTTAGCAATTTCTATAGAGTGGTTTCGATATCGCTTAGGTCTTTGTTAAAAGTTTCTTCGTATATTTGTAATTTTTGGATAGTAGCGTTAAAATATTTTATGACAGTAGTTGTAACAGAGATTTGGTTCTTTAGGAGTGTTTCTATTTGATTTGCATCTGTAGTGATCCGCTTTATACATTGATTGAAATATTCACCGTCTAATGCGTCTAAATTTCCACTAATAAATTTCCATAAGGTTCCCACACCATTGATTTATCAGTTTTTTGTACTTAGGATTGAAATGCAAGTTTCCTTGGTGTATCGGCATTAGTAAATTTATCTAGCAAGTTTTCTAAAATTCTGTCGTTGTTGGATATGGCAGTTTTTATAGGGAGCAATTCCTTGCAAACAAGTAATGTCCATTTATCGTTAGATATTCGAATGGTACCTTCTTCGTGATAAAAGATTCCGACTGTATTATTAATGGGAGAAGAGTAAAATTGGGAGTAGGCGACTGAAAATAGTCCAAAGAATCTGTAAAGAAGAAATTTATTCAAAGTATGGTTTTAGCCTGTCAAAATTTATTTTAGAAGTTTGATTCGTTTGGGGATTTAGGATAATGGCAGACATTGTAAATATTTCTTGAATGTAAAATTATATTAATTTTAAATTAATATAATTTATTTTACATTAAATAAATTATCAGATTTTGATTTTATTTGGGATTCTTTTACGTATATTTTGTCACCAATTTTAAAATCAGGGCGTT
Source organism: Diabrotica balteata (assembly GCA_918026665.1). Taxonomy (NCBI): domain Eukaryota; kingdom Metazoa; phylum Arthropoda; class Insecta; order Coleoptera; family Chrysomelidae; genus Diabrotica; species Diabrotica balteata. The sequence continues at coordinate 68,676,056 of OU898280.1, read as the reverse complement.
ATGCTAAAGTATTTTCATCAAATCTTTCTTTGACTTTTTTTTTGCTCTTTCTGTGTTCTCTCTGGCGAATTTATTAAAGTATTCCATATGGTTATTAAGGTCTCTAACATATTTGCTAATTACAGTATTCTGCGAATTAATGGAATCACTGTAGATTTTTTTTTCATTTTTTCAATATTCACAGTTGGCAACACTACCTACACAGTTGACAGCTGACCAAGCATTGAAAACATAAGCTTACTGTGTGTTGGTGTGTTTGAGTGTGTTTTAGGCCATTTCTTACCAAACTTGTGTTGTTTTGGGGGTTTTTGTACTATTTTGTGTTGTTTTTGGTTTTATTCCAACATGGATATTACGCCTAGGAAGCGTGAAAAGATTGTCACGTTGAGTGAACACATTAGTATGTCACAAAGAGAGATTGCTAGAACGCGTGGAGTGAGTCACGGGGTAGTAAGCAAAATTTTGAAGCGTAAACGAGAAACGGGATCAGTGGATGTGAAAAGGTTAGGAAAATGTGGAAAAAAGAGAAAAACAACACCAGCAGATGATAGATTTTTATTTCGAAAGAGATAATTGGACCCAAGAAAATCAAGCCAAGACCTACAACAAGATCTAGCAGCATCAGCTATAGTGATTCATGACTCAACTGTTCGTAGAAGACTTTTGGAGAATGGTAGAAGGGCAATTCGTCCACAGAAAAAACAGCTTCTAACTGAACGAATGAAGAAACAAATGCTACTGTGGGCCAAAAATTACTCTAATTGGACTGTAAGCGACTGGAAAAAAGTCCTATTTACAGATGAAACCCACTTTATAGTTCAGAGACAGCAGTCGAAATTCGTCAGGAAGTCCGACAATGAAAAGCTTACACCATCTCATATTGATCAAACCGTAAAACATCCAGTCAAGAAAATGTTTTGGGGATATTTTTCATACATTGGGGTTGGATTTTTGGTGCCAATTGAAGGCATGATGAACAGCCAAAAATACAAATCCATGTTGGAAAAGTATTTGGACAAACAACTCCAAAAATGTCAACCCCAAGGAGGAGCGATTCTTCAGCAGGACTCTGCTCCCTGTCACAAATCAAAGGAAATGATGGCATTTTTCAAAAATAAAAAGATTAATGTTTTAGATTGGCCCGGTTTTTCGCCCGACCTCAACCCCATTGAAAATTTATGGGCCATTTGCAAAGCTAGACTGCGAAAAATCGACTGTACCACTAAAACAAAAATGATAGAAGCGGCCATTCAGGTTTGGTCTGACAACTGCCAGAAACTCATAGAATCTATGCCAAAATGGGTAAAAGCAGTAATTGCTGCCAAAGGGGGCATATTTCCTACTGAATGATGTAAGTTTACCTTTATAGTTTTATCCAAAATATAATTTTTTACTAAATAAACTGTTTTTTCGTTAAAACAGCCTATGATTCCATTAATTCGCACAATACTGTAGGTTTTTTTGATTATATAAAGCTTCTGGTGGTCGTCCTGCAGTATGTCCAAAGACTAGATCGTACGGCGTAAAACCGTGTGTCTTGTTTTTTGTATTATTGTAACATCTCACTGCGTAAGGGAGGATCACGAATGGGTGATCATTGGGATTTTCGGCTTTATTTGCTCAGATCATTGCTGATAGCGTGGCATGGAATCTTTCTACAGATCCATTGGATTGTGGGTGATTTACACTAGGAAATGTTAATTTTATATCATAGAGGTTGCATAGATATTTAATTATGGCATTTTCGAATTCTCGACCACAGTCACAATGTATTCTTAAAGGTGTTCCGTAATGTTGGAAAAATAGAAGGAGTGTACTCGCTACGGTGACTGCTTTTTTATCGGTAAAAGGGTATGCTTGAGTGAATTTAGTTAGTTCATCTCTAATGGTTAACGCTGAGTATACGGTATACGTGCATCACTCGACACACTATATATATATATATATATATATATATATATATATATATATATATATATATATATATATATATTATTCGATTTCTTTTTATGGGGATATGTGAAGAGCCATGTGTACAAAACTAAACCTTCTGATTTAAATGACTTAAAAGAACGAATAACGCTTGCGATTAGGTCGATCACGCCTGTTATGTTAAATAATGTTAGAAGACAGTTTTATTTGAGATTAGAATGTTGCCAAGACGTTCGCGGTAAATATTTTGAACATCTCCTTCATTAACATTCATAGTTCTTTTTCGTGTTCTACATTTTATTACGTTTTGCATTACATTTTAGTTTTTGATTGTATTGTAGCGAATTTCGGTAACCACATGATTTTAATTTATTTTATCTTATTTAATCTTAATAAACTTAAAAGAAACAACATTTTTGAATGAAGAATGAAAAGACCTTTCAAACGATATATCACAAGCCTGTACTTCCTATTTTAAAAATTGGGGGTTATACCTGCCATTCTAAGAGGGTTGAAGGTAGGGGTTGTATTTTCACGTTAAAGAATGTCAAGTTATAATTTAAATTTGACTATTTATATTTGAATTTGTATTCACGCTGTATATATATAGATATATATATATATACATATATATATATATATATATATATATATATATATATATATATATATATATATATATATAGTCAAATTTAAAATAGTCAAATGTTGGAATGACATCATTTTGAAGTAGTGCCAAATAATTGTTGCCATTCAAGTTGCGCTCAATAAAAAAGGGACCACTGATATTGTTTCCTACAATTCCTTCCCAAACATTAACCTTTTTAGGGTATTGAGTGTGTTCTTCTCTCATCCAGTGAGGATTTTTCGTGGCCCAGTAGCGGCAATTTTGCCGATTAGCATGACCGTTAAGTGAAAAAGTACGCTCATCAGACAACATAACGTCTTGTAATTGGATAATATTGTTATCCAACATGTCCATCATTTGCTCACACAAAAAAGTTGTCCTATCAAAATCGTCTTCCATGAGCTCCTGAGTAGGTATCATCTTATAGGGATGCAATTTATTTTCTGTTAATATGTTTACTATTGATGTATGGCTAGCATTGAATGTAGTGGATGCCTATCTACTCGATGTATGTGGATTTTCCTGAAACTCAAGCAACACATCTAATTTGAGTTCATCAGTCAGTGCATTGGCAGCTGCTTTTTTTATCTGCCTTACATGACCAAACTCGTGAAACTGCTTCTCTATTTTACTTATTGTTCCTTGTGATATAGGTTGTAAATTAGGAAGTTTCTCATGAAATAGGCGAGTTACATCCTGTTGTGTTCGGGTGTTATCTCCGTAACCAATCATTTGTAAAACTGTTATTTTATGCATTTCCGTTAATCTAACCATTTTTCAGAATTGAATTGAATGAACTTTTTACTGAACTTAAAATACTGACAACTTACATAAAACAATTTACTAATACGTGTTAAAATAACGTTGCCACGAAACTTCTTTAAACTTTTTTAATGGTTTCCATTTAAACACCACATTGCCATGGTTTTTGTTCACTTTCTCATTTTCAAGACCTAAACGGGAAATAAGTTTTGAGTATATTTTAGCGAATTTTGATAACCACATGATTTTAATTTATTTTATCTAAATAATCTTAATAAACTTGAAAGCGACAACATTTTTGAATGGAGAATGAAAAGAACTTTAAAACGATATATCACAAGCCTACACTTCCTACTTTAAAAATTGGGGGTTGTACCTTTCATTCTAAGGGGGTTGAAGGTAGGGGTTGCATTTTTAAGTTAAAGAATGTTAAGTTATAATTTAAATTTGACGTGTTTCGAGATTTTTTATAAATATGTGCAGTAACCTAAATAATGAATTTATTCCATTTGGCTTTTACAAACTGTATATAAACATTTTAAGCTTGTCTAATAAGTGTCAGTTTAAACTCGGAAATGAATCTGGCCCCATCAGTGGAGGTCTAAATAAAATTTAGTTGGTTATTCGTAGAATTAGATGCACTGTGTTCTTTTATTTAAAGAAATATAAAAGAAATAAGAAGAAGGTATTGACATTCTACATCAATTATAGAACTAGTAAAAGGTGATGATGAATGTCTCAACTTGAATATAATATAATGAATAAAAAAAAACCATTTGTCAACTAACTCAATAACTCGTCCAGTCTTCCTTGGCTGTTACATTGATCTAAAACATTCGGTTTTTTGGCTGTCTCTAACATAATCTTTCTAAAAGATTTATCTATGTTATCAAATTTTTTGTTTTCCTCTGGTAACTGCACTCGTATATCTCCACCTAAAATAATATTATTAAGATACAATTATAACATAACTTAGGATTAAAGATATGTAAACTCATCAGTAATAGTAGTAATTTAATGACAAATACTGTATTATAAAAAGGGATTTTATGAAACAACAAATACTTTTTCAGACCTAGATGTTTATTTGTAATTCCTTTACTAAATATCAATATTGTTAGTTTAACCCAGTCAATTAATTTTTCTACAAAAAAATTGTAAAAAGTTTCTAACGAGATTTCTTCTCTGGAAAGCAAAGTTTCTGCCAACATCTCTAAAATCACTTCTGAGATGTCTGCCCTCGACGATAGAGTGTCTTTATTAAAAAACCAAGTTGCTGCCGATATGTTGGCCTTCAAAGAAAAGATATGGAAAGAGATGGAATGGAAGATCGAGGGAACAGGAATAGCAGAGAGAGTAAATAATTCAACTACCGTAGAGACAAAAGAAGACGAGACGAAACGTAAGTTGGAAACACGGTCGAAATTTGAAGGAAGTGGAGGTTCTGTTCATGTCAAAGTCCCAACTTTCGACGGAAAATCGTCATGGAACAACTACATGAAGCAGTTCGAATCAGCTGCAAGAGCGAATGGATGGTCTGAGAAAGAAAAGGCTGTAAACCTGACTCTCTCTCTTCGAGGAGATGCCTTAGATGTGCTTCAGACCATAGCCGTAGAGGAGACGGATGATTTCGAACAACTTAAGAAGAGGTTAAATATGCGATATGGCCACGAACACTTGGAGCATGTATATCAGTCGCAGCTTAAAAATCGAAGACAAAAGAAAGATGAGGCTCTTCAAGAATATGAGGTAGATATTACCAGATTAGTACGATATGCTTATCCAACAGCTCCCGAAGACATGATGGAAAAGTTTTGGCCGTTCAAACGTTTATTGATGGTCTTCGTGATAATGAAATGCAGAGAACACTGCGATTAGCTCGTCACAAAACGCTGGTTGATGTCTTATCCGCCGCCCTTGAATACGAGTCAGCTATGCAGGCCTCTGGCGGGTAGAGTAAAGTTAGGACTGTAAAAGAGGAAGGAGATGAAGATAAACTTGACTAGCTCGTTAATATGATAAAAAAAATGACATACAAGAAACCGAAGACCATAAGATGCTGGAATTGTGGCGAAATATTACACGTACGAAGTTCCTGTAAGCATCCTAGGCACGACGCAAATCAAGAAACTCACCGCTAGGAAAACTGGAACGGGTCGACCTTACGGGGGCAGCTTCGACCCAGAACTTTTATAAAGACCCTCATACTAATAGCTTCTTTGAAATGTCGTGAAGATAATGTTTATGTAGATGGAGAAATAAATGGTAAAAGGCATACGTTGTTGGTGGATACCGGAGCGACCAGAACCATTATATCCCCGCGTGTTATAAACTGCCGAAAGAAACTGTTACCAACAAGGTTGTGACTTCGGACCGCCACAGGTGAAAATGCCAGCATTCATGGAGAAATTCAGGTACAATTAGGAATTGGAGCAGAAAAGTTCGTCCATACTGTTATAGTTGCTGACATCGAAAAGGATGTTATATTAGGAATGGACGTAATGAATACGCATGTATTCCAATTGGATTTTAAGCACAAGGTAATCAAAGTTGGTAACGAGGAGGTATTTCTTCATCCACATGATGACAACACTACACAAGCAGCCGTTAAAGAAGATACAGTCGTGCCTACGAGAAGTGAAACGATAATAGTAGCGCGCCTAAAGGGAATTGTGGACGAAGGGCACTTGTTATGATGGAGCCTTGGAACCATGACGACGAGGTTGGGCGAGGAATCATAATTGGAAAGGAATTGGTGACTTCGGCTAAAGAAATACCTGTGAGAATTATCAACGTCAATGACTATCCAGTCACCATCAAGAAAGAGACAAAAGTAACAACTTGCGTACCTGTGACATCCATAATATGTCAGACGACAACATCTGATAATTCCAACGACAAATTCGACCAAATGGTTGCAGTTGTTGGACAGTCTCTAAATCAGATTGAGAAACGAAAACTAAGGGAATTTCTTCGGCAGTATCGTGATATTTTCGTACCGAAAGGAGGAAAGACGGGAAGAACTACCGTTGTTAAGCATAAAATTGATACTGGTAATGCTAAGCCAATTCGTTAAACAGCTCGACGATTACCACAGGCGAAAAGAGAGGAAGCTGAAACGATTGTTCAGGAAATGAAGAAAGACGGGGTAATAGAACCTTCTACAAGCCCATGGGTCTCTCCGGTGGTCCAGGTTAAGAAGAAAGACGGAACAATGTTACCAAGAAAGATAGTTATCCTATGCCTCAGATCGATGACACATTGGACACATTGGCTGGAAGTAAATTATTTTCTACTTTGGATTTGAAGTCTGGATACTGGCAGGTAGAAATGGACACGGTAGATAAAGAAAAGACAGCCTTCACCAAAGGATCAGGATTATAGCAATTCAACGTTATGCCATTTGGACTCTCTGTAATGCTCCTGTGACATTTGAGAGGCCTTTGGAAAATGTGTTAAGAGGGTTATCTTGAAAAACATTACTAGTTTATTTAGATGACATAATCGTCTTGGGGGAGACATTTGAAGATCATTTGAGGAATTTAGAAAACTTTTTTAATCGACTTAAAGCTGCCCAATTGATGTTAAACCCCAAGAAGTGCCAACTATTTCAAGGTAAATTTAATTATCTGGGTCATATAGTCAGTAAAGAAGGAGAGGCTCTGGATTAGGGAAAAATCAATTCCATTAAGGAATGGCCAAAACCAACTGACAAACATCAAGTGAGAAGTTTTCTGGGACTACGTACTTACTACTATACTTTTCTGTAGAAGTTTGTGGATATCGCTAAGCTATTAATGCGACTCAGAGGAAGCAAGAGATTACCACTGGAATACAGACTGCCAAAATGCCTTTGAGACCTTAAAAAAGCATTTGATCATAGCACCAATTTTAGGGTATCCACTGCCAGAAGGAGAGTTCATCTTAGATACAGATGCAAGTAATGTGAGAATTGGAGGAGTGCTGTCTCAGATTCAAGGAGGATAGGAAAGAGTCCTTGGATATTTTAGTAAGGTTCTCTCAAAACCTGAGCGGAATTATTGCGTCACGAGAAGAGAACCCCTGGCAGTAGTGAAATCAGTAGAGCACTTCTATCAATACCTCTGTGGAAGGAAGTTTTTAATCCGAACCGACCATGCCGCCCTTAAGTGGTTGATGCAGTTTAAGAATCCAGAGGGTCAAATACCCAGGTGGATCGAACGACTCCAAGAATATGAATTTAAGATTGAGCACCGGGCCGGAGTTAGCCACCAAATCGCTGATTCTCTTTCCAGAAGGCCATGCCCATCAGAGTTTTCCCACTGCAACAAAACGGAATCCAAGGAAGCAGCAGTGCTAATAACGACGGTGGTCAACGACAACTGGACGCCTACCAAGATCAAGGAAGAACAAGAGAGAGATCCAGTTATACAAAAAATCCGAAAATGGAAAGAGGAAAACCGTCGACCACCTTGGCAAGAAATATCAAACCTAGGTTCAGTACTTAAGATGTATTGGGCCCAGTGGGACTCATTTATCATGGAAGATGGCTTGCTCAAACGAGTCCTGAAAAATGATTACGGTTTAGAGAAGAGAAGACAGTTGGTGATATCAAAGAGCAGAATAGCCGAAATACTTCGTCAGTTACACGACAGTCCATCAGGAGGGCTTTTGGTGTAAAGCAGACCCTTCAGCGAATTCGAGAACGGTTTTATTGGATGAACAGTTCCGATGACGTAAAATACTGGTGTAAGAAATGTACTATTTGTGCTACGAGTAACGAGCCTTATCGAAAAAGGACAGCTACTATGAGACAATATAATGTCGTAAGCCCGATTGAAAGAATAGCTTTGGACATTGCTGGGCTATTTCCAGAAATTGAAAATGGAGGCAAGTACATGTTGGTAGTAATGGATTACTTCACTAAGTGGGTCGAGATTTACGCACTTCCAGACCAGAAGGCCGCCACCGTTGCAGATAAGTTGATCCAAGAATATATCAGCCGATTTGGAGTGCCTTTGGAGATCCATAGTGACCAAGGCAAAACTTCGAAAGCGATCTATTTCAAGGAATATGTGATAGACTAGGCATGAAGAAAACAAGAACTACAGCATATCATCCGCAATGGGATGATATGGTTGAACGGATGAATAGGACAGTTGGCAAGTATTTGACAAAGATAGTGTCCGATTGTCAGCGAGACTTGGACCAATATATTCCGTTCTTCACAATGGCCTACATATCTGCAGTTAACGAATCAACAGGCCAGCCACCAGCCAAAGTCCTATTAGGACGCGAGATGCGACTACCTTGTGATCTAGAGTTTGGGTGTCGACCTGGAGAAGATGTAGCAGGTGAAGATTATGTGATCGAATTACGAAGAAGAATGGACGATGTTCACGAGTTGGTCCGTTCCCATCTCCAGATTGCTAGTAACCGAATAAAGAAACGGTACGATACTCAAGCCTGAAAGGGGTGTTTTAAGAAGAACGACAAAGTCTGGCTCTATAATCCCAAAAAGCGAAAAGGTTGTTCTCCCAAGTTGCAGCAGTTTTGGGAGGTCCATACCTCATAATGGAAAAGATTAATGATGTCATTTACCGAATAAGCAAGATTCCGAGGGGAAAGCCGATGATAGTGCACAATAACCGGCTGGCGTCTTTCGAAGGTGACCACGACGTAGATGAAGAAGTGGACCAAGTCCACGATGTGTCTGACCTTACGTTCAGGAATTTATGGGTGCCTATGGAAGTACCGGTTTCCAGGAGGAACCATCTTTTAAGAGGGGGGCAATGTTACGATAATTATGGCGTATAAAAACTGTAAACATATTTACTTATTCACGAATGTTCTAGGTCAAATACTACCGAATTCTCCAACAGGGTCCAATAACCAGTCCAGGTAACAATAATGCAGTCGACGGCCCGAGCCCTCTAATAAAAACCCGAGTTTTTATTAGACGAGAAAGCGATCGACTTTTCTAGTCTAGCTGAATGAGTCACCTAATGGATGGAACGTCATCGATGCCGCCAGACCCTTCTAGATAACGGCATTTTATATATATATATATATATATATATATATATATTTATATATTTATATATATATATATATATATATATATACAGGGTGGTGAATCGTCAAACGGTCCATAGGAAACTCAATGGGAAATTCTAAATTGTTGAATTCCTGCTTCCCTAATTATTTTACACCAAAAGTCATGGGAAACTATTTGTAGAGGACTCAAATATGTATCGAAAACAACTGTTAAAATTATTCTACGACTTAAAAGTATTCCAAAATTTTGCTAAAATATAATACATTTTTCTGTGAAAAAATGTGTATTACGTGTTGCGTTTTGTCAAATTATTGTTTCTGATATTTGACAATATTTAAATCAATTATATTACATTTATCTATGATTTAAATGGCCAAAATTTTGTGATTTATTGTTAAAAAAAATTAAGTTGATTAAAAAATGTACTCAGTTGAGAAGAAAAAACCAATAATAAAAAATGTTTTATTTATGTTTTATTATAACATTTGTTATAGTTTTATGTTTAGAAATTATCATATATTATTATTAGGAATAAAGATCACAGTAACAGTACATTGGAATTCATTGAATTGTTGTATAACTTAACTTAACATGGAATTAAATTTTAGTGAATTAAAATATCTTACGTTAAATAAAGATCCTGTAGTGGCAGGAAAAGGTTCGCGCTATTGCCTGAATACAACATTATGCGATTTTTCGTCAACTGAGTACATTTCATTATATTGATCGATTTGTAAACAATATAATTTATTGTTCACGAAGTAATAATGTTCATTAGTAGTAGTATTTAGTAAAATTCATTGTTTACAATTTAATCATAAAATAAAAAAATAGACAATTCAAATTGTCAAACATCTGACATAAATATGATAAAACACAAACGTCCTAATATATATTCTTGCATTACGTGTGGCCTAACTTTTAGGTGTGGCCTGAAAAATGTATTATATTTTTGGAAAATTTTTAAGTACATTTGAGTCGTAGAACGGTTTTAACATTTGTTTTTAATTCAGATTTTAGTCCTCTACAAATAGTTTTTTATGACTTTTGATCTAAAATAATTAGGGAAGCAGCAATTTAACAATTTAAAATTTCTCATTGAGTTTCCTATGGTCCGTTTGACGATTCACCACCCGGTATAACAGGACTTTTATTGTGGAGGAGTTAGTCAGTCAAAAGAAGATATTGAGACCAGTTAAAATTGTATCGCAGGTACATAAATTATATAATATAAGTGTAAAATAAATTAGTAGTGATAAAGACTTTCATAAATTCGTGATTATTATAAATATGGAACCTTTTATAAATAATAAGAACAATAAATTAGAATTAATAAAAATAGTTCATTTAAATAATAAACTTATGTGGCATTTTGAACATCACAATTCACTTATACCGGAACAAGCTGGATTTCGTCCTTTGAGATATACTATAGACAATGTTTTACATTTAGAAAGTCAAATTAATAAAGCCTTCTATAACAAACAGAAATTCATAGCTGTTTACTTTGACATTGACAAAGTATTTGATTGAGCATGGCGATACAAAATATTAACAAAGCTGCAGACTTGGGGAATTCAAGGAAACATTTTTGGATAACTTTCTAAATGAACGTAAATTTTTAGTACGTAGTAATGAAGAACTTTCTAGTATTAGTTCCAAGACAATGGGACACCACAAGGATCTGTAATTAACCCTACACTTTTTTAATAGCAATTAATGATGTTATAAAAAATCTCAAGAGACCTGCACAGGCTAGATTATATACTGATGATATGATAATGTTTATCAAAGGAAAAAATATTAACTTGATGGTCAAACTTTTACAAGAAGAACTAAATAAAATGGAAAGTTGGTCTAATAGGAGTGGATTCTATTTTTCAGCTGACAAGACACAATATATTATTTTTTCCAAAAAGCCTATTCACACTAACATACCTGTCTTTAAATTTGGCAAAAAGTTTTTAAAACGAAGTACAGAGATAAAATATTTAGGCATAACATTCGACGAAACTTGGAAAGTTGGAAACCAAATATTAAAAAATTGGCGATATCATGTCAAAACGGTATAAATCTTCTTAAATGTGTAGCCAACAAACAATGGGGTGCTGACGTAGATACATTATTTTTGTTGTATAAAAGCCTAATCCGATCAAAATTGGACTACGGATGCACTGCATATTCTTCAGCGTCGAAGTCAAATTTAAAAATCTTAAATTATTTAACAATTTAACGAAACTATCCTTATTATAAATCAAAATTCAAATGACAGACAAGGGACCATTATTTTCAATTTGCCTAATAATTCCACTGACACGTTGCATCATCCTTTGGACGACCTCTGCGTCAATTTCTCTAATTTTTGTATATATGCGGCGTCTTAAATATTTCTGATTTTGTGCTTTCCATCCGTTATTATAGACTTTTCGACTTAATATTGCCCAGAACTCTTCAATTGGACGAGCCTGAGGTAAGTTGGGGGATTTTCTGCTTTCGATACAAAATTAATGTTGTTAGTTTCGTACTAGTCCCTGTGATCCTCGCGTAATGACATGAAGCAAGATCTGGCCAAAAGACTATTTGATCATTTGCATGATGTGTGTTCACAAACTGAAGCAATTTAGAGAGACATCTTTGAATATAAATATTTGCGTTTAAGGCTTCGCCTCCAACAACACCAATGTAGGGCTGTGAGATAAAGCCAGCCTCAGAAATTGCACACCATACCAAAATTTTGTCCTCAAATTTTTTCTTACTTCTGAATTTTATTTCATCAGGTACATTTTCGTAATCGTTCGTGTAAAACCCATCGTTACCCTTCATCTCAGAGTTGGACAAAGTAAAATATTTTTCATCGTCCATCACGATCAACTTGTTGACGAAATGCACTCGCCCTAACACGCGGCAACATCTCGGAATTCTCTCTAATTGATCCTCTGTGTATTTTGGAGCTTTCCTTCTTTTCCGGTAGATAATATTGTTACTCGATAGGGTCCTGTAGACTGTAGTCTTTCCAACATGAAATCTTCTGGCCAGTTTTCGCTGTGAGACCCCAATTTTGTTCTTAGCTGCTTCAATGAGTCTTGCCTCTCTTATATGGTTCAAAATCCGCAGTCGGTCAAGGGTATCCCTTCTTCACATTCTCTGATTGTGCGATAAATTGTCGATTTGCTTATGTTTTGATCTCGATAAAAATATTAACAATATCTCGTTTCGACATTCGCCCAACCATATTATAAACACCTCGAAGAATATCAATTTTGCAGAGCACAAACCAAAATATTCTGCTTTGTTTATTAAATGTCAATAACTGATGACATTTTAATTCCATGGCCTTCTTTGTTAAATCCATTTTGCTTTTCAATCAGACCAGGTGAAATTATTCCCAAAACTTTAGGACCATACGTTAGGTCGTAGGTCATTATTTTTGTATAACTAACGTAAGTTAGAAATGTCATTCAAAAATATTTGACCAAAACAATTAATCCTTTGAGTGGTAAGCAGTGGCAGATCCAGGGAGGTTTACGGGGGTCATGACCCCTCCCAAACAAAATTAAATATCAATCAAACAATCCTAAAAAAAATAACTTAAAACCCATCAATCTTATGAGCAGAAAGTCAAGAGTTGAAATGATTTTTTTATTGAAGTTTATAATAAAGTTATAATGAATTATTTATAATGAAGTTCTTTAAACTATGGTATACAGCTAATCATTGGGAACCTTCCCTTCATAAGTTTAACTGAAAGATGTTTCGTTACTTGAAATTGATCACAAGGTTTCTTCTACTTTCGGTACCTGTCCGATTATCGAACGTTAGCGAACATATTGGCCATAGTAACTTTGTTTACGCAGCTCGAAATAGATTAACGGATATCTCTTGATACCACTCTCGGAGATTTCAGAGCCAGAATATGCTTATTCGGCCTGGACCTCTTTCTTTGGAATACAGTGTAAAACGTTTTTAAAAAATACAATTTCGAAGGAAAGATAACTTCATCATCATCATTGGTGCTACAGCCCTATAAAAGAGCCCCGACCTTCCCAAGTCTATTACGCCAGTCAGTTCTATCCATTGCCAACTGTTGCCAATTTGCTGCGCCTATTTTTCTACCATCCTCATCTACACCATATCTTCATCTGAGTTGTGGCCTACCCCTACTTCTACTTCCCATAGGTTGTAACATAAGGATTCTCCTAGGAGGATTGTTCTGCTGTGATCTTGCCAGATCTCCTGCCCATCTTAGTCTTCGTATTTTTATAAGAGATACTACGTCTTTACCACCAAATATATATTTATATCTATGATATATCTCGTAGTTGTACCTCCTTCTCCAAACACCATTTTTATAGATGCCACTAAATATTCTTCTCGGGATCCTTCGTTCAAATATAAGCAGGACGTTTTCATCTGCCTTTGAAATGGTTCATGTCTCCGATCCATATGTCAACACTGGTTGTATAAGGGTTTTGTATATGGTTATTTTTGTTATGTGGATTAAGTTTCTGCTTCTCATATGTCTACTCAATACAAAGTAGCATTTGTTTGTTAGGATTATTCTTCGCTTGATTTCTTCCGCTATAACGTTCTCTTTGGTGATCAGAGAGCCTAAGTATGTGAAATTGCCCACCACTTTAAAGGTAGAGTTAGTTATCAACAGTAAATTGGTGAACGATGTTTCTGGCTCTATTGTTGGGTGTTGATGCCATTATAATTTTTGAGGCATTTAACAAGGTAGTATACAGTTCTTTTAGTTTGCGTGTTGTGCGGGCAACTAGGTCAACATCATCTGCATATGTCAAAATTTGGGATGATTTATTAAAAATGTTTCCTCTGTTGTCTATTTGGGCATCCCTGACCGCCTTTTCCAGAGCTATGTTAAAAAGGAGACACTCCAGCGCATCTCCCTGTTGCAGCCCAATATGCGTTTCAAATTCCTGTGATTGTTCGCACTGTATTTCGACTTTGTAAACAACTTTACGCATTGTATCCTTAACCAATCTTATCAGTTTATCGGGGATGTGGAATTCATGGTTTCATACCATTTATTTCTTAGGACACTATCATAGGCCGATTTAAAATCTACGAAAAGATGGTATGTGTCGATATTGAATTAATTGGTTTTATCCAGTATTTGCCTTAGCAAAAAAGATCTGGTCTTTTGTGGATCGACCAGGTCTAAAACTATTTTGATATTCGCCAAGAAGCTCCTCTGAATATGCACTCAGGCGACTATATAAAATACTTGAAAATATTTTCTAGGTTGTATTAAGGAGGGTTTTTTCCCTATAGTTTATATATTCCAATTGATCACCCTTGTGTGGCGGGCAAACGATCCCAATACACCAATCTTCCGGGATTTATTTCTCATTCCAGGCTCTTAGTATGATTTTATATACATGGTTAGTCAGAGTAGTACCTTCACACATAATCAGTTCCGTGGGTATACCATCACTTCCTGGAGAATTATTATTTTTTAGGGGTTTTACTGCATCTCGCACTTCTTGAATTGATGAAGGCTCTAATGGTGTATTGTTGCTTGCTCCTGAGGGTGGTTGATTTGGATCTTCTACTTCGATAGTAAGTAGTTGTTTATAGTGTTTCACCCACCTTTTCAATACTTCTTCTTTTGTATTGAGTATATGCCCCTCCTTATCCTTACATAGGCCGATGCTTGGTTTAAATTGTTTTCTTGCATTATCTAGATTTTTATAGATTTTTTAAATACCTCAAGTTCTAATATTCTATTTTGTATTTCTTTATATGGATGTTCTTCTCTTCTATTCTGAAATCTTTATATTTTTGTTCTGTTTCTCAGGTTCTTATTTGCTGCATCAGTTTATATGCATTGTTCTTCCTTCTTGTAATGTCCTCGCAGTCAGCATCGAACCACTCATTGTGTGGTGGTGGTCTTTGCAGCCCTAGAATGTTATTTGCTGCGTCTTTAATATAATTTTAACATATTTCCCATTGTTCACTAATTGTTAGATTATATTTAGTTATGTATTTAGTTTCGATCGGAAAAACTTAAGTTAGAAAAATTTCTGACTTACAACAAAAAGGTGTTGAAAAAGATTATCTCAAATACAAATAAAAGGATTGCTTTTAATTTTAAAAAGTAGCCGTTGGGTAAGTACCTATTTATAGTTTTGTATTTTCGAATCAGCACCCCCTGAGCAAAATTATTACCATCCGCCACTGTTATTAATGTACTTTAGTATCCAATAAAGAGTAACTCCTTTCTATTTATAGTTAAAACTAAAATATGGAGTACTTCTGAAAAAAAATTAAAAGTTTAATCATTATAACCAACAAAATTATTTAACTATATTATAACATTATTTGAAACTGCATTTGTATAAATATGATGAATCCAATTGGTACATTGTTTATAAAGAGTAAATCTAAAATATTTTTTTTGTGTTTTGTCTTACCTACGAATATTCCTTCCAAATACAACCACTTTCTTTGGACAGAGAGCCATTCGTCGATTACTTCTCCGATATTTGCAAGGGCCTTCTCCCATGTTTGAACTTGAGGCAAAAATGGTCCAACGAATTGTGACCCTGCCATGCTTTGCAAATTTATAGAATTATCTTCCAATACTTGTATAATTTCATCAGTTGAACCTAAAATATTAATTATTAGGTGTTAGTGGTGTTACAACTGCGGGAATCTAGTTACATATTTAGATAGTAAATAGTCATTATCCTTTTTGTAAATATTAAAAGCAAATAGTAAATAACTCAAGATAATGATGATTTGATCATAATGATTTGATTAAGTCGTAAGGCCAGCGACCTTACAATTGTGAAAATTCTATAGTGAATTCTAGTTGTGAAAAACCCAATGAGCCTCGGTTACCGGAAGGAAATTACAGTAGACGAAAATAGCAACGAAAATTGACCATGCATAACGGAATCTGGAATAGACAGGGAATCTGGAACAAGCAACAAGAAATTATGCAGGAATTCGTAAATCGAAAATTAGATATAGCTATTCTCTCTGAGACCAAGAAAAAAGGAAATGGAAGTGAAAAATTAAAAGACTATCTACATTTCTTCTCAGGAGGGGGAAAGGATCAAAGAGCAAAAGCAGGGATATCAATATTTGTACACAAGAAATTTGAAAAATATATTAAATCTGTAGCCTTGATGCTTAATAAACATTTAGTGCACAAATTAAATTCAATGCCAGAAACGCTCATTGTCGGAGAGGAATTTGAGGGGGGGGGTTTTAAAGATATAGAACTATATCATATCTTAAATCCACACAATAAGATAATATGAAATTATAATTTATTATTGGACGCCACCCCTGGTTTATCATCGAAGGGGACGAGCATAGAAAGAAATTAAAATTTATAGAAATTTTACAAAAAAACTATACTTTATTATCTCTTAGTAATGAACAAAAAAACGTTAAAAGTCACGTCATTGAAAAAGGATATCAAAATACCATTTTATGCTTACATTACCATAAACAAAAAAAACTTTGTATCGTATTAAATTAAAAATTAGTTGTAAAGAAAATGAATATACATATTAACCCCAAATTTCAAAATTTGTTTACATTTAATATAATATAGTTATTTATCAACTGGGAATAATAAAGAAATTAAACCTTTAAATAAAATTAAAACACTTCACTATACGTTATTCTTTGAGTCATAATTATTCTCGCTTTCTTGGTAGAAGATATAATAAAAATTGGTACAACCTGAATTATCCAATAGTTGGTAATCATGAAGAAAAAAGATATGCTCTGTTTCTCTTCACTATTTAATCAGTTAACCTAATGAAACCATTGGTACGAATCCATTTCATATCAATATATCACACCATAAAGAGATTACTGTTACTGGACTAGGATTTGGAATAACTACATATCAATATTATCTCGAGACATGTATTAGAGACATATCAGCGTTCTAGCCTCTCCAATAAGGGTCTCTACAGAGACCCATTTCGGAAACACTTCTTAACGGTTGAACGTTTTAAGCAAGAAAGAAAGACGCTATTTCTTACCGCTGTGAATCAAGGCGTGAGTGACAAGTTAATGATCGTTCTCATCTACCGAATATGTTTGGAAATTATAGAGGAATCCTTGAGTCGGCTACAAGTACCCGGCAGATAGATAGGGTTAGCAGTTTTATTTAAAAAAATATAATCGAATTTATAATAAATTTTCTAAAACTTTTGAAACGGTTACAAATCTTGGGAAGCATACAACGAAGGTTTTATTAAAGTGACGATTCTCCTAAGAGGAACACAAATAACAATTCTGGAAGTATATGCCGTAAATGATGACTACTCAATATAAGAAAAGGAAGCTTTTGAAAAGTACTTTAGAAAAATCCTGAACGAAATTCCTAACAGCCATGAGGAGAAGACCTTAATGCCAGAGTAGGAAAACAAGTACAAAGTAAAGTGGTAGGCATGCATGGAGAAGAAACTGTTAACAACAACGGAGAAAGACTCATAAATATATGCCAACAATATGAGTTAAACATTTTGAATGGTATTTTCGCCCACAAGAACATACATAAATACACCTGGTATCAGCAGACAAGAGGTCTAAAATCGATAACAGATTATTTCATAACAAGACAACAAACTAAGTTAAGAGTACAAGACGTAAAGGTGAATAGAAGAGCAGGGTGCGGCTCGGACCATTGCCTTATAATAGGAAAAATATATACACCATTCGTAGACAGGAACCACACAGACATCAATAAAGAACACACAGAAAAAGTAGAAAGAACCACGTACACCTTAGACAATCTAGATAACGAGAGCACACAGTTACTTTACTCCTGGAGACTAACACAAAACTATAGGAATCACACAAGTCAACGGCGGATGAATACGAACATATAAAAAACTGCATGAAAGACGCAGCGCTATAAGCCTTAGGGCCACAGGTACGGAGAGTGGATAAACCATATTGGTGGAATAGAGAAGTGAAAAAAAAAACAAAGAAAGAAGTATATCAAAAGTTATTACAACAGAGACGAACAAACAAAACAACAATATAAAAACTTGAATAAAGAAGTCAAACGAGCAGTGGTTAAAAAGAAAAATAGTGCATGGGAACAAAAATGCCAATACCTAGACAACCATGTAGAAGTGACAAAGAGCTCTGAAGCCTGAAGAACTATAAAAATGATGAGAACAACGACAAAAAACCAAGTCAATGAATAGAATACCAGAGAACACTTGGGTAGGGAACACATTTTGAGAACTTATTAATAGAGAGAAGAGAAAAGTTTAAACAGACAAATGAACAAGTGGAAGTAGAAGGAAGAATAGAAATATCAATAGAACAAGTGAAAAAAGCAGTTAAGAGAATGAAATTAAGAAAATCTTCAGGCCCAATTGGAATATATCCAGAGCTGATTAGGTATGAATCATCAAAACTGTTTGAAATGATCCGAAAATTATTCGAAAGATACTTAAACGGAGAAGAAGTTCCAGAAAAATGGAGACAATTGTATATTTCTCCAATACACAAGAAAGGCACAAAGACGGATCCTAAAAACTATAGAGGAATCTCAGTGATTGCTACTATAGAGCTATACTCAAAAGTACTACGAAACCTGATAGAAAATGATATTAAAGACAAAAAAACCGAAGAACAAGCGGGATTTAGGGCCGGACGCTCCACTATGGACAATATTTTCACATTAAAAATTACAATGAAAAAACAAGTGTTGAGAAATAGAGAACCCATATAGCTTTACTAGATTTGAAAAAAACATATGACAGTGTACCGATCTCGCAACTATGGATAGAAATGAATAATTTGAAAGTATACCCAATTCTTATTAACGCCACTCAAAAATACTACGAACAAAATTTTGCAAGAATTAAAATGGGACAAGAAATCACTTCTCCTTTTCAAACAACAAAGGGACTAAACAAAGATGCTGCCTGTCACCCACCTTATTTAAAATCTATTTGGATAGATCTATAGTGAAATGGTTAAAAAAATGTATAAACATGGGAATAACGGTGGAAGAAAACACGCTATATACACTTTTCTTTGTGGATGACCAGGTAGTAATTGCCGAAGACAGCTACGATCTTAGCTATGTGGTAAGAAAACTCGAAGAAGAATATGAGGTGACAGGTGTAAACATGAATATGACAAAATATGAATATCTCTCAGTGGGAATAGATGAAATATGTGACCTAGTATTGGAAGACTACAAAATCAAAGGCGTGCAATCCTGCAAATATTTCGGGGTCATTTTCAACAAGAAGGGAAATAGCGCAGATGAAATCAGGGAAAGAATAAACAAGGGCAGAGCGGCGATCCGTGCCTTAAACTCTTTTCTGTGGCAAAAAACAATTCGACGAGAAACCAAAAAACACATTTACGGTAGTATAGTCCAAAGTATTACACTTTACGGTTCGAAAGTATGGGACATCACAAAAGCTAATAGAAACAAACTTATGACGACAAAAATGGATTATCCGAGACGAAGCTGCGGTAGATCGAAACTGAAGAGAGTTAGAAATGAACAAATAAGAAACGAAATGAAAATGGAGCGAAATATCAATGATGACATAGAAAGAAAACAATGAATCTGGTTCGGACATGTTAAAAGAATGCTAGAGCACAGATGACCTAGAAGAGTTCTGAACTGGATCCCTCCTGAAAGAAGAAAGAGAAGACGACCACGGAGAAGTTAGCTCAACGATATTGATGAAGCAATGGCGGCAAGAGTGTTGTTATAAATCCTGTTGTTATTTGTGCCCCTGCTTTTATCTTTGTTATTGGTTGGTTGTATAACACTTTGACGGCTTTTATTAATTTTATATTTATATTTGTGCTTTCAATTGATTGCCACAGCTTCTTCAGTGGAACGCTGTTTTAGGCTTTCCATAGGTAGACGAACAACATATGAATCTCTTGATTCCTTGCCATCTTTTTTCTATTATCTGAGTTAAGGAGAAAATGTGGTCAATAGTGGATCGACCCGTATGAAATTCTGCTTCTTCTTCTGCTTCATAATCTAAGTATTCTCTCTCGATTCGGTTCTTTAACACCTTTCAATATATTCGACTCATAGATCCGGTTACAGCTATTTCTCGGTAATTTTCACAATTATTTTCATCGCCCTTTTTATGTATAGTACTGAGGTATGATATTTTCCATTCCGTAGGTATTTTGCTTGTGTTTATGCATTCTTGAAAAAGTTGTCGAAGACATTTGTACAATTTGTTCGTTCCGTACTTAAACAATCCACCGGATATATCTCCTTGTCCGGGTGCTTTGTTCCTCTTCAGCTGTTTACATACATTTTTAATTTTCTCTGTCATTAATCTTATTGGCGAGCCGACTGTTGAAATTTTATCTTGGTTTTGATTTATATGTTCTTGAAATTCGACTCTATTCTCTACCAAAAGTCCTTTGAATAATCTTCCCAGTCTTCAGGTTTTATGCTCTGTATTACTTCTTTATTTTTTTCTTTTCTCAATTTTTTTATTTGTTTCCAGCTTTTTGTGTTTCTGATTCCTCCTAGATAAGTATTTATTCGTTGGCAGTTTCTTTCCCAAGACTCATTCTTCTTCTTAGAGATTTTCCTTCATACTTCGTAAAGTATTTATTCGTTGGCAGTTTCTTTCCCAAGACTCATTCTTCTTCTTAGACATTTTCCTTCGTACTTCTGCTTGTTGTTCTTTATATTTTATTTTGTCTTGTAATGAGTTAGAGCTTAAATATTGTTTGTATAGTTGTTTTTTACATTTTATTTCCTCCTCTATTTCGTTATCCCACCAGTACGGTTTGTTTACCTTGGGTTTTATGTAGTATCCCATTGCTTCAAATGCTGCTTCATGTAGACAGTTTTTTCTATGTTTATATAACTGGTCGATATTCTTGGGAGCGGAAATTTGTAGCTTCTCATCCAATTTATTTTTGAATAAGTCTTGGGTATTTTCTTCATCTAGGCTTCTGATGTTGTATCTTCGTTCCTGTATCTTTTCTGTCTTGTTTATGTCTATGCGTGTTTCTCTCTATTGCCTTCGGATTGGGAAGTATATTTTTGAACGTAATAAATAGTGATGGCTACCGCATGTTGCTTTTTGTTACTCATACTCCTACATATTGTTCTCTCAGTTGTTTTTTTTTTGTTTTGTTACAATATAACCAATTATTGAATGTTTTGTGTTTCCAGAGTCCATGTATAGCTCTGTATCAGTTTAAGTATTCATTTAAGATTCTGAGTTGATTCTGGTTGCATAAATCTATGAATCTTTTACTATTGTTTTTCGTGGTGTCTTCTCCGTATTTTTCTACTATTTTATCCGCATCTTTTCTTCCTACTCTACTGTTAATATCCCTTATTAATATTATTTCCTGCGATTGACTTATTTTCGATATTTCTTCGTGAAGCTGTTCAAAAAATGCGTTTTTTACGTTGGCTAGTGCGTCATTATTTGTTGCGTATACGTCCATATTTGTTAGTTTATATCCGTGAAGACACATATTTACTTTAATTAATCTTTCACTTATGGCTTCCCAGATTGTTATGAACTTTCTTAGTCTTTGACGAATCATTAAAGAAATTTTCTGTTGAGCTCTACATTCTTTTGGTACTCCACTATAGAAATGGTCATATTTTTCTAGATTTTTAGAACCGGTTCCTTTCTTTTTTGTTTTGGTAATGACTGCTATGTCTATTTTTAGTTCTGTTTATTCATGTAAGACTTCATTGAGTTGTTTTTTATATACCTTGAAAGTTCCATGTACCAAAAGATCGTGTCCTTTTTCGAAGTTTATGTCGTCTTTGTTGTGCTGTCCTATTCCGAGGCGTGTAATTGGATTTTTTAACATTTTTATGTTTTTTACAAATACTGAGGAGTTAGCCCAATGCCTTTACCCCCAACCTGGAGGACCAGGGGTTTGGGTTCAGATTCTCTCTCCTAGACGGATTGCGCGATCTACCGCTGAAGTGTTCCGTCCACCCTTTTTAATTTTATACGAACCCTAAAATCGGGGGTTGCCACTTCCGCCATACACACCGTACTGAAGATGTTCTTCTCCGCAGTGGATACAGCAGGGACCCTAATCAGGTACTAGTTTCCCGGATCAGGAAACTTCTAGAATCTGCGGAGGCCAGCGATTAATGCACTTTCCCTGGTAGGACTGTTTAAAGGAGTTCCTACCCGCTACCCGCAGTAGGAATGAACAAACTCTTGGATAAATTTTGAAAAAAGAATTATTATAAAATATTTGAAAGTACATAATTATATTTACCTATTATATAACCTCGATCCTCGGTACCTTTAACATGTTTATATATAGTAAATACTATATTTGTCCAAGTTTCTGCGATTTCTCGAACTCCCTTTTCTATATTCAGTTCTTTAATAGCATTGCTAATTATTTCCTCAGCAATTTCCTGATATCGATGTAGTTCCATGGCAAACATATTATCCAACGTAAATCTACAAAAATATATACGATGAAATGCTTAATGACATTATTTCGTAGTATACTGTAAATAAAGTATATTGTGTTGAAAAAATATAATAAACCGAATCAGATTAAAATAATATACAGTATTATCTATGAGAAAATAAACTTTGTTCTTTGATAAAATTACCAATTCGACCAATAAGGCAATTAGCCTTATTGGTGGAACCCTAGAACCTAGAACCTAGAACCCTGCACCTAGCAAGTAGACGTACCGCAAATGCGGGGAAGTAAGATGAATGTCGTGCACAGAAAAAAGAGAGTTCATAGGTTGATCCGCGTCAGTAAAAAAGAATATTGTAGGTATCTCTACTACCAGTTGTATGAGGACGTATGAGAATAAGGGTACAGAATTGTAATGAATTTAGATAATATCCTCCATACGACATGCCACTGGACAAGAAGTTCTCGGTAAGGTGGGAGTCTTTCCATTCAGTGAACGGCATGGGGTGTAGAGGGACAAACTCGCTAATGCGTTGGGGACGCTTAAGTTACACAAAGCTCAAGGACTAGACGAGATACCGCATAAGGCAGTTAAAAGTTTGAAAATACTGGAACTATCAAGGCTATTGAGCCATATTAACGCTACTATCGCCGGACAGATCTTTCCCATTTCCTGGAAGACCTCGAAATTGGTACTAATGTCTAAACGGGAGAAGAAATATGGGCCTATCTGCCTTCTCTCGTGATCTTGTAAATTCTTTGAGGGAATGTTGTGTGGACGAATTAACGAGGCGATGTAGAGAGGTTTATTCTCCACACAGTATAGGTTTTGTAAACATGTAAGAAAAAAACCGAAGTCTTTTTGTTGGTTCCGAAAAGGAAATACATTGATTAATAATGATACTATCAGTATCAATGTTATTTTTACAAAAATATTTAAATCAGTATTGTCAGTCACTGGTGGATATTGTCAATGATGTATGAATCTGTTAATTAATAGATGTCAAGTTTTTACTGTTCGAGTTTTTTGTCGACATTAATAACAGCAATAACAATAACGAAGTTTATAGAAACAGAACGAAACGAGATTTTAATTGATTAGTTGTGGCAATAAAGTGAGGACTCTGAGCAGAAGATGATAATTTATTCAATGCTAAATACCCCAGTCGCGAATCGATTTCCCAATCAACAATTGACAAAATTTAAAAAAAATTAAGAAACGGGCAATGTTAAAGATCTCCCCAAAAGTGGTATAAAATCAATACCAGAAGCCAATAAACTGAACGTTGTACTAGCGTTTCACAAAAATCCTCATACCATTACGAGACAGATCGCACTAAATAATAATGTGTACCAATCATCTGTTGTTAGAGTGCTGAAAAAGTAGAAGTGGCATCCGTACAATGTGCATCTGCTCCAGAAGCTGTTAGAAGATGACTTTAATGGAATAATCAAATTCTGCGAAACCATTATGAAACGATATAACACAGATCAGAGTTTCGATCATTTCTTTCTCATTTCATCAATGCTCTAGGTCGTTAATTTCTTACAATTTGTATTGATACTGTAATGTTGTAATGATTGTATGAATAAACCAACAGTTTTGGTTAACCCTTTTGGTTTTGGTTTAGCGATTAGCAGATCTTTCAAATAAGGTATCACATGATCTCGGTTTGTATTAAAACAAATCGTCGATTACGTCACTACGCTAACACTGCTAACTTAATGTTCAAAACATAAATAGCAATGGATGGCCAAAAATTAAAATTGACATAATATAAGATTTTTTTTAAAGTCGTCCGTTTCTGAAATAATGAATTCATTCTATAGATTGGCATCATACTGTATACACAACGGTATAGGGGAGAGTTGCCAATATTGTACCACTTATCATATTTTGAATTTGAATTTGAATAATATACGTCATATTAATCTGAACGATATATTAGGATAAATATTAAACATTTACACACATATTGTTTGTAACCTGATATACTCCATTCGCTAATAGGTATTACTATTGCAGATTTCTTTCTTTGAAAAAAGAAGAATAATTCTAAATAGTGGAAGTGCATACTAAACCCATCAAATTTTAGGTAGTATATATTTAAAAAATATAGTTTAATTGTTATAATTTAACATAACTATTTATTATATGGTGCAGATAAATAAATATTGATTGTTGGTAATTCGCAAAGTTCTATTTTATTTACTATTTAGTTTGTTTACTATTAATATTGGCTATGAGTACGTGTGCTTGGTTGTATAGTAATTTCCAGCCAATTTTAGTCTGTCAAGAACTAACTAACTACGTAAAAAAATAATTACTAAATTCACTAGACAGTTCGGACTGGCAATAGCGAACCGAGTATATCGTTGATTTTACTGTTAAAAAAAAAACATGCTTTTTTGGTAGGTTGCAAGTGGTACAATTTAGAAAACTAGTTGCCTTTATTGTACAATGGATTCCCTTAATTGTACTCGTAGTAACCTATATAGAAGGATAAGTGTATAGTACAATAAATTTTATTGTATTTTTGTGTGAATATTGTATAAGTATAAATACCATTAATCATGAAGTGTTTAATAAAAATTTATTTTCCAATATCAGAAATTATTTACATACATAATATTTTTATTTACATTCAAAGCAAGAAAAAGTTTGGTTCCAGGTTGGACTCCTGCACAAAGTTTGTAGCTCCATGAACGACATTTGGTACAGGTTGATTTGAGCTTAACGTTGCATTTAGAAGAACAGACTCTGTAGTATTTTCATACTTCTTTTTTTCTGACAAGTTTTTCTTGGCAGCTTCTTTGTTCCTTTTAAGACTAGTTTTAGCTTTTAATTTTATTTTTGGAGCACTTACAAGTTTCTTGGACGATTTCTGTTTAGCCTTCCCCAATTTCATTTTTATTTGTTTTATCTGTTCCTGCGCTAACTGTAGCTGTTTACTTAATTCTGATTCATTTTATAGGAATTTTCCGTCAAAACCTTTGCTTTTTGTGCTATTCTCTTCTTGGATTTTGGATGGAATTTTCCATCGGATGGAATCCATTTGGACGGATTCCCCGATTTCGGTATCGGGGAAATTTGAATCTATTGAAATGCTGAAAAGTTTTGGACTTGCTTCACAAGTTTTTTAATTTTAAAATATTTGTATCAATCTGACATTTCAATCATATTTTGTTTTGAAACGATACAAATAATTTATTGCTAACAATTTTGATTAATAACGTATAATATATATTATACCTCATAAAGAAATATTTATTAAATATATTTATTTAATAAATAAATAACATTGTTTATAAAGAAATAAAGACTTTAGAAAATTTATAAAATAATATATATTGCCTATTATTGATTTAGAGCGTGTATATCACTTCTAAATATTTCGTAATGGCATTGCTTCTTTGTATCACATTGATATGGTAATTTGGGCACTTTTTTATTTATTTTATTAATTTTTTTGTCAATAAAAAGACTTTCTTTGGCCTTTTTTTATCCCATTTAGGTATGTGCTCACATGCACTTTATTGTTATTTATATTATAAAAATAACCTAATATGATTGTTTACAAACAACTGTACGGAAAGAATAGCTCATACTATTTTACGACAAAAAAGTCGCATTGATGATTTAAATAGTTTTTTTAATATTTTGTGGTGGGTGTAGAATAGATCTAGTCCAGGAAATGAAGCATTTAACCTCGCAATTTTTTCGTCCTGCGTGGATTGACTTGAAATTTTAACAGAAGGTAGGTAATAGCCTAAGGATTAAAATCTATATCGAACCAAAGTGCGCCAAAGCCTTGGGAGTGGTTGCCACCCCATCTCGGGGGTGAAAATTTTTTTTACGTTTTAACCACAGTTTTCGATTAAAAAAGTGATTCTAAACAAAAAATGTTCTATACTTTTTTTTTGTAAAACTGATATTTTTCAAGTTATTCGCGATTGAAAGTAACAACTTTTAGACGAAAAAATCGACGTTTTTAATCGATTTATCGATGTCGATGTCGAGTTTTTAATCGACAAATACAATTTATTTTTTAGAATGTTTTTGCTATATAATAGGAACTGAAATACGGCATATCAATGTTCAGCGGTTTTCTTCAAATGACAAATTTGAAAGATTCAAAGTCAAATATCGGGAAAATGATGCATTTTTGGAAGAAAACTCATAGAATCTTTTTTAAATAGCATAAATAGACCTATCATAAAAAAGACTCTAGCTCAAAAATTGAGTGAGTTATGATGAAAATAAGGTCAATACCTCATTTTTTTACGAAAAAATCGATGAAAACAACCCCCTAACCACCCCCATAATTAAAATCGATCTTGCAATTCTCTTTGTACATGTATTTTTAATACGTCCAAGAAATTTGACCCATTTAAAATGCTTAGTTTTAGTAAAAGTACAGCTTAAAGCGAGAAACAATTTACAATTTCATATTTTTTACTCTTTTTTTTAAATATCCCCGAAAATACTGAATATATGAAAAAATATAAAAATGTACTAAATTGTAGCTTTTTTAATGACTAAAATTTTCCTTTATTTAGATTTGTTGTACAATGAATATTTGGCGAGATATAGCCGTTTAAAGCATCGATTTACGATCAAGCACCATCTTTTTCGAGCGCTTTAAACTCACCCCATTTAAAAACCAAGAGTTCCAAAAAGATTTAATTTACAGATCTTTGTAGCTCTTAAAACCCTCTACAAAATCGTTTTTGAAGAAACACTCTATCGTTAAAAATAAAGGAAATACGTTAAAAACCAATTAATTTTTTTCCGGAAAATTCCATTAGTATAGTACAGTACATTTCAGAGCATAATAATCTACAAAATCAGTATATTAGGTAGTGGGGCGTTATACATTCGAAATTTTAAGTGTTCTTATTTTGAAATCCCATACAACAGAATAAAACGTCTGCTCATATGTCTACGTGTGTGAGTGTATATTTCGTTGGTTCCTCGTCAGTGTTTTCTCAAGTTTAAAAGAAGTAGCACGTGCGCTGACAATATTTTTAAAATTATTCAGTTGTGTTTATTGTAATTGTGAAAATAAACGGGTTAGTGCATAAAAAATTCATTATATTTTTTATTTAAAGTGCTTGAGCTATTCTTTTTTATATATACTTTTATGATTGTAGGAATTATTCGTACATAATATTATTTTGGAGTTTGTACCACATGAACGCCGAACTTATTTTATAAAAAGAGTAGTATTCAACGTTAGATCGGTGAGTTGCAATGCACTTAGAGGGCATTTGTTTTTTATAATTATTTTTTCAGTGTTTAAATCTTACAATTTTTATGTAAACACTTTTTGTAATTGTAGGTAATACTTGTAAATTATTGTTGAGCATAAAGACACATAATTGTATTAATGTAAACACTATCCCATGTTATATTGGTGAGTTTTAATTATAACATTTATATATATTTAAAATGTCGATAATCTAACACTCTTGAAACGTTTGTTAAGGTGGTACCTTTGTGAAATATAGCTAATTTAAAAACTTAATTAATTAATAGTTATTTATAAAAAAATAATTGGAATGAATTAATTGTAAAAGGTAGATGTTAAAATCAAGTCCTGTTTATAAAAATAAAAATTTAAACATTTGATTATAACTTTGCAGTAGGTAGAAATTAAATTAAAATCGCTTGATATATAACTGAGAAATCATTAATTTTTGAGTAATGTTTTTATAATTTTTCGATTTGCCGTATCATTTATTGTAAAATTCAAAATCAATTGAAAAATGTATGTTGTCTTGGTTTAACCCTCTATCTTTTACAATAAATTCATTCAAATTATTATTATTTTTTTAAAAAATATTAATAAAGTAAGTTTTAAAATTATCTATATTTCATGAAGGTACCACCTTAAGAAATTTTGTTAAAATTTTAAATTGTTGTGATATTAGATTGTCGAAATTGTGACTGTCCATTTCATTGATGATTTGTTTAATTTATGTTTTATTATATTTTCATCATCTTAAAAATATAATGTTTCATACATGGAGCAAGCTGGTACACGCAGTAATTCCCACGATTTAGATGGCAATCTGTGTGCTATTTGTACTTCTACAAGCACTGAACAACTTGTAAATGTTGTTGTTCAGGGTAAACAAAAATTAAAAGAGGTATCATTCGAGAGAGGTGACCGTAAATTTTTTCAACTCGATATTTCGAATAAAGTTGTTGTTCATCATCCCTGCAGAAGCCTATATACACATCCAATAAATGTTAAAGTTCATAAGCGTAAAAAAGAAGATGAAAAAATACTTCCTTTAGCCCTACAAAGCAGAAGTTGAGAAGATCTTGGTCAAATTCATCAATTAATTGTAGTGAAGAAGTACTCAACGTCAGTAGTAACTTTGATTGGGAAGGAAATTGTTGTATCTGCGGAAAACAAGCAAGCATAGAAAAAGAAAAAAAAAGCGTCAAGAGTTCAAAAAGACAATTAAATGTGTCAAATTTTTAGAATTTCAAAGGTATTTATTGCACAAACTTTCTTATTTAAAAGATGATTTTCATCGAGAAATTTATAAGCGTCTTTGCGACGCAAGAAATCTCGTAACTTTGCACGCAAGATATCACTATGAATGCCTTAGAAAATTGATCTGTCAATATGAACAAAAAATATAAGTTCCTCGAAATAATTACTCAAGTAAAGTAGATCAAGCAATGGAAGAAATTTTCGAATTAATGCTCTCAAGTCAGGAGTGCCAATTTACTCTTGCGGAACTTCAACAGGCTATAAAATTTTCAGATATAACTCCCAGTGAAAACACAATCAAACAACGTTTAAAGAATAGATTTTCGGATCAAATTATTTTTTCAAATAGGATGGGTGGCGTGACTTACGTGTGTTTTGCTAATAATATATACGACATACTCACCGATGCGTGGTACAAGAATATAAAGCAGGATATCGAACAAGAACAAAAAAGGTTAATTGATTCTGCTTCAGAATTGATTCGTCGAAAAATTAGAAGTACAATATGTCGCATGAATCAATATCCTGCCAGTGACAAGGATTTCGATACAATTGACGAAAAAATTCCACCTCTTTTAATTCGATTTTTGCAAAATGTCATTTACAAAGATAAAAAGAAAAATGAGAGCAATAACATTTGGTATTCTAAGAAAAATTTTTCTATTGCTCATGCCATCATGTCTGCTGCTCGGCCAAAGAGTTTTTTGTCTCCTCTTCAACTCGCTGTAGGAAGTACGTTTTACAGAAAATTTGGGTCAAAAAAAATGATTGAGATATGCTATCAGCTTGATAGATAATTTCACTTAAGATGTGAATATTGACGATATTAATTTAAATGAGGCTTTTAAAAAACTCAACAAATTATTTGAAAATCCTCTTAAAAAAATCGAAGAAAGAGGAAAAACAGCAAAATTATGGGTCCAGTATTTTCGAATGGTGTCTTTGATGAAACAATTCCTCGCTGCTGAAAGAATGGGTGACTGGAAATCACACCTAGAATGTATCGAACTTATAATACCTTTCTGTCATGCAGCTGGTCATTTCAACTATGCAAGAAGTGCAATATTGTATCTACAGGACATGAGGAGTTTGAAAGAAAAAATGGATCCAGAAGAATCCAGAAGATGGAAGAAGATCCAGATCCCGAAGACAGTAATCTAAGAGATGTCAGTGCAGGAAGTTTGCAGAGATATTTCATTTCCACAGAAGACCACAATGGCTATTTTCACTTAAAGATCCAAATTCAAAACTTGTCAGATGGAGATTTAAGCTGGAGGAATTTGACTACGAGGTAATATATAAAAAAGGCAAATCCAATACCAATGCAGATGCTTTATCCCGTGTCGAAATTCACACGAGAAAATTAAACAGTGTAGATGAGAACATGGAAGAAATAATGAAACTTCTCTCAAAGGATAATGACGATGATATCTCTATGATTATTCACCCCAGTTCCTTATCCGATAAAGAAGAATTTCTAACTGACCGAGCCGAAGAGTCTCAACAAATTTCGAATCCGTCAACCCCTTTAGGCGACTTAGATAAAATCATCCAGAAAAATCAAACTGCAACGTTAACTCCCGAAGAAATAAAGATAATAGACGAAATCCCAGATGAAGACAGTAAACAGTAAAAATCTAAAGCTCAGCCATCAAACTCCCAATACTTACAAGAAGATAACGATACATATGTAATCAAACATTTCACGGCAGAAAATCCAATAAGAGGAATTCCAATTAGCGAGAAACCACTAAATTATTACAATAATCAAATAATTTTCAAGATAGTAAATTACAACACGGCGAAATCAATCACAGAGCAGTGTTTTGTAACAAAGAAGAGAATGTATATCCAATTGGGAAAAGATAATCTTCACAACGACATTTTAAAGTTTTTCAAGAACTATATAGATCCGAAAAAGAAATACGCCATTTTGTTCGAGAATGATGAACTCTACAAATCCCTATGCAATATTCTACGAGACACTTTTAAAAATTCCGCTTTCGAACTTATCAAATGCAACATCCTCCTAGAAAATATAAACAGCACAGAGAGACAAAAAGAAATTATAGAGAACTACCATCAAGGGAAGACTAACCACAGAAGAATTAACGAAACCGAAGCTCAAATAAGAAAAAGCTACTACTGGCCTACGCTAAAGAAAGACATCAAAGAAGTTATCAACTTTTGTGATACGTGCCAAGCTAACAAGTATGACAGAAATCCAATTAAGCCGAAATTTATGGTAATACCAACTCCAACGAAACCTTTAGAAATAATTCATATGGACACATTGCAAGCTAACGGACAAAAATTCCTTACAATCATTGATGCATTTTCGAAATATGGCCAAGCATATCCTATAGAAGGATCCAACGCAGTAAATGTCCTTAATGCCTTCATGCTCTTTATAACCATGGACTGCCACACATGATAATAGCAGATAGCGGAACCGAATTCAAGAACGGCCTTGTCCAGGAATTTGTCGATACACACAAAATTTCGATCTTTCGAATTTCGACTACACAACACTAGATAATCCACAATCAAACGGAATGATAGAACGTTTTCACTCTACAATTTTGGAACACTTACGATTACTTAGAAAAAAAAGAAAGACTCTGAGTATTGAAGAACATATGTTATATGCTATTTTAGGATACAACAATTCCATTCATTCATCAACTAAACAAAAGCCAATGGAAATTCTCAATGGTCATATCGATCCTCAAGACCCGTTTGACATCGATATTAACAGAACCCTAATAAATAACTATACACAAAGCCACAGATTAAAAACAAAAGAAATCTACAGTAAAATAAATAAAAATCTACAAGAAACCAAACAGAAAAATATTGAGAAAATAAATGAAAAAAGACAAACACCAATAACTTTTAAACCCAGCACAAAAGTTTACACTAGAAAAACAGTAAAAAGAAACAAACTCCTCCCGAGATTTTCTTCCCGCATTGTGAAAAATAACAATCCCGTAACAATAGACACTCAAGATACGTCGATACACAAAAAGAACATCAAACACTAGCCAGAAACTAACGCTAAAACTACCATACAGATGTACCTTAGTAGCAGCCCAACAAGTTCAAATTCAAAACCTGAAGGACAATCCAGGAATTCTCCCAGTTAAACTTGGACAAGCGGGGATACAGACCAGCACTCATGACTTCATCCACTATTTCCATCTAGATCCCATCGCAGAAGAGATTGAATCCATAGAATCTCAATATATCACTACCAACAGAGCAATAGAAAATGGACTTAGTCAAACATATTTTGACAGCCTACAAAACTTGGATAAAACTGTACAGTATCTTCTCCAAACAGCAAAAGAAAAACTAGACACAATATATCCAATATCCAGAAGCAAAAGAGGACTTACACATGGATTGGGAAGTGTAATAAAATCTATTTCTGCTAATCTAGATCAAGAAGGTGCTGAAAGATACAACGCCGCCATTAAATCACTTGAAAATAACCAAAAAATATTATTACCAACATCAAGAGCCAACTCAGTCTCAATAAAAGAATAATGACAAATTTTAACCAAACAATTTCACTACTTACACACAACCAAGAAATCATGGCTGAAGAGACAAACAAAATTAGCTTAGAGATGAACCAATTCGTTTTCGATTTTAATGATTATATGCAAGTTCGAAACATCCTTGACCAGATAAATCTAAATTTACAAACAATTATACAAATACTGGATGATCTACAAACAACAATTACATTTGCAAGAATCAAAACTTATACAAGAGTCTTATCAAACCTGAAGAAATAAAATGGACCGTGCAAAAGATGCTTGAGCACCACCCTGCATCACAGATTCCCTATATTCAAAAAGAAGACAACCAAATACTATGAAATTATAGACATTGATGGTTATTACACGATCCACACCCTTGTTTTCATTTTACATTTTCCTATCCTTCATTCCAAGTCGTTCACATACTTCCATTTATACTCACTCCCAACTAATAATCACACAATAATCATTCCACCTGGTCCATACCTAGTCCACAACTCAGACCTTTTTCAATATATTATGGATCTACCATGCAAAAGAAGTGGATCCAAATCATTGACTGCATCATCCAAATTCTCCAGTTAATCAATGATGCTGCCCAATGCCAAAGTGTTCCTGTCACTGTCACTACAACGATCATCCAAAAAGTATCAGATGCACATTACATTGCTGTTTTCCAAAGGCTACGAAGGTATCTACCCGTTGCACCACTATCAAAATAGAAGTACTCGAAGGGACCTATCTAATTGAGTTACCACCAGGATGTGAACTAAGAACCAATAATGAAGTTTACATGACTTCCAAAACAACAATTAAAGAAGAACCACTTACATTACCAAAAGTCAAGACCACCACTATTCCGAAGAATTTTTGGTTTTCTCAAGCTACGCAAACTGGAAAAAGAAAAAGATGAGCCGAATACAACCACAACAGAAGACATCCCTGACCAAAGCCAAGAGTCCTCAGAAACAGTAGACAGAGTTTTGTTCATCCCTCACAAAACTTCCTCTGGGGATAGAGAAATTACGGTACAATAACCCCAATTGTCAGCGGTATTGCAGTTCAATACTCCAGCCGATCAGCAGTTTCAACACATATTGCAGACAGGTCGTCATCAATTAATTTTATATAAATACTGTTAATTTTTATTTCAAAGTCAGTTGTAATTATATTAAATAAAAAACTGTTACTTTGTTAGTTGTACCTTTAAAAGGGCCTTTTAAAAAGTACCTTCGGGAGTGACAACCCTTAATTGGTATGATGCATAATTGGAAAAGTATATTCAATATTAATGAACGTATAGCGACCTAGGAGATATAATAGGACACTATGAATAACAATATATTTACTGTAAGACAAATTTTGATTTATTGACTTAAAAAAGCCTCTGGCTGAGTACAAAATAAACAACTGTTTGAATCCTAACATGCGACATGGCAAATGGAGGAGGAGGATAAAACGAATATGTTAAATAGACAGAAGAAAACAAAACTGTTAATTGTTAAAATGTTAAGTTTTGAACTTGCTTCATAAGTTTTTTAGTAGGCCCAGTGCGTGTAGTAGTCATAGCTAAACTCTCTTTAGGACCAGGTGGTTCAGGCCAGATTATTTCGTGCTCTAAATTAGCTTCTGTTGTAGACCTAAGTGTTTCCTTGTTTGTTTCATTAGGCTCTTCATTTTTACCATCTTTCCGGATTTCACTGCCTTCATGGCCATTTCAAATTTCCAAAGATCAAAAAGGAATTATCATAGGAGCAGAAATAATTAACAATATACGGTACGCCGACGATACTGTGATTCTAGCTGAAAACATCGACGATCTGCAGGAGCTAATCAATAGAGTTGACATGGAATGCACAAATTGGGGACTGTCGATAAATATCGATAAAACTAAATACATGGTGACATGAAATACATGAATACATCCTTCGAAATCGATGTAGAATTGAACAGGCAAGAAACTCATTTTAAAAATTCAAGCCTCTATTATCCAATAACTCATTAAATTTGAAAATCCGTGAAAAGTTTACAAGATGTTACGTGTGGTCTGTACTTGTTTATGGATGTGAAACTTGGACTTTAAACGCCGATATCATGAATAAAATCGAGGCGTTTGATATGTGGTTGTATCGAGGGATACTAAAGATTCCATGGACTAGCAGAACCAGAAACGAAGAAGTTCTTCGAAGAATGGGACATCAACGAACTCTATTAAATATTATTAAGAGGCGTAAACTAGAATATCTTGGACATATAATCAGAGGACCAAGATATGAGTACCTTCGGCTAATTGTCAACGGTAAAATCGAAGAAAAGAATAGGATAGGTTTCTTTTGGCAATGGAGGCAAAAAGGAAAAAGGGCAAAAAGGGCATTCCAAAAAGGAATTTGCGGGAATGGACAGGTTTGACAGCGGACCAATTGCTAAACGTAGCCCAAGACCGAGATCAGTATAATAATATTATAAGCATGGTAGTCGCCGACGTTCCATAGGGATATGGCACTCTAAAAAGAAGAATGGTCATTTAAATTTTCAGCCGCACAAAAGTCATGATCCTTGAAGACCATGCGATCAACAGGCCATACTCCACTAGTTCGGAAACCACTGACTGCAATTTCAATGCTTGCTGCTCTCCCATAATCTTCAGAAATCAAGCCAGCTACGTGAAGTTGTGTAACACACAATAGGGGGTTAGCCACTTTTCAACTTATTGAGTGTAGAATCCTTCGAAAGGTTTAAAGAATGATCTATCCAAAGGTTGCGATGGGTCGTATGCCCAGGCAATTTTAGTATTATTACACCGTGCTCTCTAGCGATTAAAATTGCTTCAAGGTTCTTAGAGTGCGTTATATGTCCATCCAATAAAAAAAGAACTTTTTTGTTCTATTGTTGGGTTTGGAGAATCAATAAAATGCTGAAGCCATTTTACAAAGAGATTACTGCTCATGTAACTTAATTCTGATGTCTCAAACATACACTCTAGTGGAGCTCCAACCCTCAAATCATTGTTTATTTGCATACGATTAAATATAAGCATGGGTGGTACGTAAATTTCTAAAGCACTCGCACAGCAAACAACTGTCGTGTTGACTCCACGTTCTCCATTTGACACTGACCCAACTTGCCTTTTACCTTTTTGTGCGAAAACATTTTGGCATTCGTTCTTCACAGGGCTCACACCCGTTTCGTCAACATTAAATATGCGAGTTTCATGAATATGATTTCCATCAACAATTTTTTCCAGAAGGTCGCAAAAGGCGTAAACATTATTTTAATTGAATCCTTTTGCGCGGATCATGGACGTTGCTTGAGGGTTTTCTCAGTGAGATTATGTCCTTATGACGAGCTTTGAAAGCATAAAATCACTTCTTCCTGCCATTTGTGATTCTTTATTAAAATTATGTATTATTTAATTTCTCTCCACTATTTTAAATGCAAGCCGTCGAACATCATTGATCGTGAGGCCAAACATCAAGGTCTCCAGCTTTAAAATGTGATCAAAATGTGCTGTTGGTAACATACTGCTACGGCCAAAAGCCTTCGTTTCTTCATTTGCCTTGACATTGTTCCCCCTAAGATGACCGAGCAAGGTAGGTTTAGGGACTCCATACTGCCTGCAGCATTCATTTAATGTCTCCACTACGAAATGTTAGAAGAGCCCAGTTCATGTGGTCCTCATTCCAATTCCCATATTTTCCTTTGATCATTTATTTTTGAAAATAAGTAGGTATTAAATACCCAAATAATAGGAGGTATCTAAAATTGTACCGCTACAATATAGGCAACTCGGCGTGGTACAATATGGGAAACTTGCTCTTTACGTAAATAAACTACGATTCCTAACCTAAAAATGGCCCGGCAAAGAAAAACAACTTAGTTTTATACACCTAAATATATGCTTTTCTTGGAATTATAAATAAAAATGGTTTGCATGTATCTTTACATATGTTGTAACCTTACGTATGGAACTAGAAAACTATACTGAAACACCATGAAATACAATAAATTCGATAAAACAAAATCTACAAATCAACATAAAGTATATAAATTAAAATTTTACTATTTGTTTGACTTATGTTTTACCTGTAAAACTACTGTGTGAATATTTAAACATAATTTTTCACTAATATTGTTCTGAAGCTATTTTCTTGTGGCATTGTAAATTAATTACTATTTATAACTGGGAATAAGCCACAATTAAATTGAAATTGAAACGTCAATAAACGTATTTTTTATCTTTAATTGTGGCTTATTCCCAGTTATAAATAGTAAATAATTTGATATACTGAATACAGATTTTGATATAGTAATAGTGGGAACAGGAATAATAGAATCTACCCTAATAGCACATGTACGTCCAGTGGACGTCCATAGTACGTCCCTCGCGGACTTTAGGGACGTCCCTCGAACGTCCGCTTTGGTCCTATTTACGTCCGTTTTACGTCCTATATTGGTCCGAATGTCGCTGCGCCAAACGTCCTATGGACGTCCATTTTACGTCCCGAGCGGACGTAAAATGGACGTACCGGGACGTTAATTGGACCTTAATCGGACGTCCATAATACGTCCAGAGAACTTACTTGACGGACTTTTGTGATATTTTCGGACATCTATTTTAGCGCTCAGGATGTAAATTAGACGTCAACGCCATTGCATAAAGTACTAAAAGTGGTGTCATCCTGTGCATATTAAGAATGTATTTTGGGAAATAAAACTTAAATGTTTAAAGAAACTTACATTTATTATTACATTTATTTATATTTATTTATTATTAACAAACGGGACAAATTCACTGTCAAAATTATGCAAAAATGCAACATTATAGAAATATAAAATAATTTTGTGTAATAAAACATAAATGTTTAAAGGAACTAACATTTATTATTACATAATATTGATTTATTATTAACAAATGGAACAAATTCACTGTCAAAATTATACAAAAATGCAACATTATAGAAATATAGACAAAATTACAGATAAAATAAAATATACATGAATAAAATAAAGAAGTACACATTTTATAATGAGTTTCATTTAGCATTTAAGTGCTTCAAATAGTACCTAAAGCTATTGATATGAAAGTTTTAGACCATCTTTATGTGTGAAACATAATTAGTTCTGTGGTAAGGAACATGGAAATGTAAATTCTGCCACAGTGAATGGGAAGGAATATGAAAACAAACTAGCTGAAGCAATTCAGTAGATTGGTTATTTTATAAAGTTGAAAATTAAAGATTAAAAGGTAACACTTTTGATAAGAGAATCCAGATTCAAGAAATTGATCATATCAGAATAAGAATATGGTCTACACAATTTACAAGAACAGTCGATGCTTGTAGATGAGTCAGTATAAATCTAACCAACATAAAAATGGTTTTTAATGCAATTATAACATAATCAGTATAAATTAGTTGAAGTTGAACGACTAGACAGTAAGTAAACCACGCTGACCAGTATGAAGCTGATTCTTTAAATTTACTGTCAAAAAATCAGTCAGTAAAGCCTCGACAATTTTAGGAATAGCAGAAAGAATTATAATGGAACGATAATTAGGAATCAATGAGTTAAGGATAAAATCAATAAATAAATTGTGATGAAAAGTGACCCTCATTCAGATATTTATAAAAAATAAGCCATAGATGCCTACATAAAAAGAATGCACAATTCCCTAAAAATAAGTTAAGATATTATCGCACCTTGAAAACCATATGGCAATATCTGCAATTTTTTCGTGAAATGACCTTTGAATGCAGTCTAATAGAAAAACAAATCTATTTTTTAATGCTATATAGCAGCATCTACAACGAATTTTAAATTCGGCACCAGAAAGATACGTCCTTATGGCTTTTCTAAAAAATCGATTCTTTTTTATATACCATCAGGCATTATCTGCAGTTGTTGCTCTATGGTTCTAAAATAGGAACAAAAACTCAGATTTATTTGGCAATATCAGCAGTTAATGCCAAATAAATGCTGCATTGCCTGTAACTACTTATCTGTTGTTTTCATGTTGTGAGTAAACAATCGTGTTTAATTTAGTTAAACGTAGTAAAAAGCAATTCAAGAACCATGAACAATAGAAGTTTGAATTTTATACAATTTTGTAGGATATTTTTCGTGTAATAAATGATGTTGGATTAACCCTTTGTCGACAGACTGTACTTACAAGTACCATATTGTTGCCAGACACATTTATAAAAGTGTCTACATTTGACTGAAAAAAATCACTAGAATTTCACTAGATTAAAAAAAAATATCTATGGACTAACATAATAAATGTTATATTTTCGCAATATTTTCAATTCAAAAGTTAAAGCTCTTAACGTAAATATCAATATAATAATACAATAATAACAATAACAATAATTATTATGCAGAAGGAATTATTCCAAACAACCATAATTCAAATTTTATTTAATAAAATAAAGAACAGGACCAAAGTGCTCACATTATCTATTTGAAACAATTATTTTATAATATTAAATAAAATTACATAAAATTTTGCGAAGAAAAAGGTACGATGTACGGAAATTACACTACGTTTGGGACCATGTTAAACACGGAATTTAATATAAGCTTCTTTAAGACCAAAAAAGACTTCTTCTCGCTATGTGAAAGTTACAAAAATTCATTAGATAAATCTACATTGGAAGCAGCCTATAATACTCACCGTTAAGAAGTGGAAAAGTAGTAGAAAAGAGAAAGAAAATGAATAAAAACCTGCAACATTCAACACTTGCATTTCTGCTTGTTTTGACTTACAAGCCGTCCGACACCTTCAGGCGATGTCCCCTTATTTTATTATTAAAGGAGATTATCAACATTTAATTTTACAATTTTTGACATGACCACAAATGCAGGACACTGCTGTCTTTGTTTCGAAGGAATTGTTAATCGTGGTCGTGCAAATAGCGTCGTGCCTGTTATTATTTCTGAGGAACCATGCCAGAGAACAGGAAATAATATTATATTCGAATAACTGCAGTGGGCAAAATAAGAATAAGTATATTGTCTGTCTTTATCTCTATGCAATACAGAAATTGAACATATCTAACATTACCCACAAATTTTTGATAACGGGTCACTCCCAAAATGAGGAAGAAACATGCATTCTTTGATTAAGAAACAAAAAAAAGGCGTTAAAAAGAAGAACAATTTATATGCCTTTTGCAATGGATCACAGTAGTTCAAACTGTGAAAAAATCAGGTGAACCTTACAAAATTAATGAAATGTCTACATTGGATATATTTTACTTTAAAAAATTATGTAAGGAAATGGGAAACAATTAGAACATTGACGAAGAAGGAAATCAGGTCGTCTGGAATGAGATTAAGATGATCAAGGTGAAGAAAACACTTGAAAATAAGTTTCAGGTTAAGACAAGCTACCACGATACAGAGCTCAGAACTAGTACTATAAGGCGAAGACAACGAGGGTTGGTGGCTAATACGGAACTAAGTAAAACGTATCACAACCACCAGGAATACCCACTCTAAAAAAAACAAGATCTGCTCTCACTATGTAAGGCTAATGTTATTCAAGAGCACTACCATAGGTTTTATACAGTTTTACATGTAAACAATGGAACAGTAGAAACCGAACAAACATATTACAATATGCATGACTTTGATTAAGTGTTAAAACCAAATAATTTTAATAAATAGGTACAATCTTAAATTAAAAAACTTTTATTTGATAGGAATTTTACTGCATCATTTTCCAAAATTAATATATTTTTTAAAACCATATGGCCGTATGTGCTAAAATACCTATTTCCTGAAGGACATTTCACATACTATTTACTGCATATAAAAACATGCAAAATTAAAGACAATTATGCTAAATTTCAGGTTTGTAGCTTAATTTTTGGAATTACAGTAAATAGTATTAACTTTAAAAAAAATTGAAATGCTTATAACTCAACATGATGATTTTTGCAGTTACTACCCTATGGTTTTCAAGGTGCGTTATGTCTGGACCAAGACCTTTATTGGTATTAAGACACTGTAAGCATGCGTCACAAATTTTAACAGTTAAAAGAGTGAATATGGCTGTTACTGATATGGGATCTTTGACTACACTTGTCTACACAAGAGAAAGAAGGATTGTGAATACTGCTAAAGAAACTGACAAAATTGTTGAAATTGTGGTTCTTAAAAACAGAACCATTCAACTTCCCTTATCCCTTCCCATTCTGATTTCCCTTACAATTGCGTGGTCAGCAATTAAAAGCAGACAAGTCAATTGTTGAGTTTTAAAGTTGAAATCATAAGTATGAAAAAGATCAATATCTAATATGGAACTTTGTCTGTTTTCTTTCTACAGTAGATTAATTTTTAGGTATTTATTTTTAATATATAAAACAGTCTCAAACATTGGACTGTTCCTTTGTGTCCATGAACTACACAATTTAATCATTACAAAATTAATCATATTTGCTAATGCAACATGCAAGTTAAATTTTATCTGCCCTCTCTTTAAATATTTCCTCAGATATTTCATTATCAAGTTTCAACTTCCTTCCCCATGGCAACGCTGGTTTTGGAGTTTTTCCAAGCAACATCTGGAAACAAAATTAATGTACATTCATAAATTGAATAAACTATTTTCAGATTTAGGTCATTATACTTTGCTTCTTGTGAATAAATCATAATTCAAAGTAAAATTAAACACACGAATTTCAAGTGCTGTAGTTTTAATGAATCTCACCTGAATTAGAAGGATACCAACCCAACCATTTTTATTTATTTCTAATGACCAAATGAGCAGTAATTACACTTTTATATGTAAAAAATAAAAATAACTGTATAAATAAAATATATGGCCAACAACAAACCTTTATCTCATAAGCTAGCTGTAGTCCTTAAAGCAATCTCATAGCCAGACCTGAACATTTATGAATTGGTAAAATTTGCCATCTAAATTACATATAAGACACAGTTAACAATATGCTTACTCAGCTGTATGTGGCCACTTAAGTGATAGTGTAAATTCTTAAATGCACCTTAAATTGATTTATGTTTATAAGTTACAAAGCTTTTAAAATCAGAGCTATATGTGTGTCCTCAAAAACTTTATATTGCTTTTTCCCTAGCCAACTATCTTTTCCTTGAATTTTATTCCAGATCAGCTTCTTATGGCTTCTCCTAACAAATTCATTTATGGTCTCCCCGCCAATTTTGGAAAGCTCATTATCCTAAAATATAAATCAACATGTAACAGTAATCTAACTACCCCACAAACTTGATCATCCATGCTTAATTATTTTAGCTTAAACTATCTAATAAAAAAATAGCCTCTGTTACAAAATCAATCAAACATTCATTTGCAAATTTTGTTTTCTCATAACCATGGTAAATGCCTATTAAATCTACAATTTTAGGATATATAAACAAGATAGGATATGACTGACTACTAAAAACTCTTTTTTTAGTGGGATTCCATCAAAATGTACACAAATTTCTATAACATTGTTTTTTTGTGAAGATAAAAATACCATTGAAATTTGAATCATATGGATCAGAGTATTTGTTCTCTGGGTGAAGCAAAGCAAGAAGGGTTCTAGCATTTGAACTCAAATGAGAAAGGTCAGGAACTGCTTTATGAATTTTTAATAAATCACCTATACATAAGGGATAGGACAAACCTTGATGCCACATGCACTTTTTAGAGCCACACAATATCGAGAGGAGTATGCCATAATTGTTGTTAACATCCACTAATTAGATAGGGCACCATAAGAAGAAGAATAAATCACCTAGTATTAAAGGTCAAAGTCCAGTTGAATAACTTATTAGAAAAATTAAAAACATCTCGATAATGTTCTCCAGAATTCTCATTACAACCATGCTTAGACATTTCTTCAGTTTCATTGAAAGAAGAGCTTTGTAAAGGATCAGCTGAATGGTCGTCCACGTGGTAATTTGCATTATTTTAGGTACTTAACATGTTAATAAAAAGTTTAAATCGGAAGTATTGTAACCTGAACTATTTGAACTGAATGATCAGTCAGGGATTCCGAATAAAAGTTTGAAGGAGATGGAATATCGAGGTTATTAATATTTTCAACAATATTCTCTACGTTTTTCGTAAACTTCCTCTGTTGATGACGCTTAGAAACAAATCGTTTTCTTTTAAACATAATTAATAAGTAAAAATTACACTTACCTTTAAAATAAAACCAATTTCTGAAGTATAACCTAACACGTGGTACTAAACCTTTAACGATATACAATAACCACAACACAAAGCCAAGCATCAAAAACCAATACACTGTATACTGCTTAAATAGAATTCTTTTATTTCATTTATTAAAGCATTAATAATATCAAATATAATTAAACTGTGCCATTTGTTTAAATAGGTATGATATGACAGACAATGACATTATCTCGGCCAGAGTATATACTACCACTTGTCCACTTGTTCATCTTTGAAAAATGATTTCAAGATTCATCTTGTTGATAAAAATCATATTTTTACTTATTAGAATTAGCAAACATATATCATCGTGATAACTAGAATAATAAAACTATTGTAACGAATTATCTAGAAATAAAATATTTTTACACTTTACCTTAAACAAAAACATGTTTTGGATATATTAAACTATACAATTTTTAATTAATCATGATTTAACCTTTTCGCTTTTAATTATTTTATTAACGCAAATAATTTTTTATTTTATTAAAATATTTGCTATTTGATCCCATAATTGGTAAATGTCAGATGTCCAGAAAACGTCCGAGTTTGGACGTCCAGGGGACGTCCGAGTATGGACGTCCATGGAACGTCCGGGTACGGACGACCAGAGAACGTCCATATTTAGTCCACCCAAAGTACGTCCCACTTCGTACGTCCATAGTACGTC
This sequence comes from Diabrotica balteata, assembly GCA_918026665.1. NCBI lineage: Eukaryota > Metazoa > Arthropoda > Insecta > Coleoptera > Chrysomelidae > Diabrotica > Diabrotica balteata. The sequence goes on along the minus strand of OU898280.1, from coordinate 68,632,338 downwards.
CATTTTACGTCCAGGGACGTCCGGACCAAAACTGGACGTATATTGGACGTCCATAGGACGTCGTGTGTTACTAGGGTATAATATCGGCGGCTGCAAATCGTGTAGGAAAACGAGTTTTACATGTTGATTAAAAGGCATATTATGGTGGGCATTGGGCCTCTTTTAGCTTGGAAGCTGGAATGGAATTAAAGAAGTCCAAAGAAAATCCAGTTGCAAATGTGGGAAATCTAGACTTGTATGTGTTTGGAAATCAGGTATACGATCTTAAAAATGTTGATTACAAATTTCATGTGATACCAAAAGAAAAAATCCAAGTGGAAAAACAAGAAGATAGTTAAAATCAAGAACAAGTGACTGAAAGTAAAGATGAAGACGATAATAAAGAAGTGATAGAAAAAGAAAACCCAATACTGCTGTTTGGGACAAGGAGGCTTTATTAAAATTATATAGAAGATTTAATACTGATCTTACACCAAAACTTCAGTATGCCAGAGGTCATTTTGTAGAATTGTTAATATCATCAAATATAGCAAGGTATTCAGAGGATAGAAGCGTTAGTAGAATACTTACATGGTTTAATAAAAAATTGGACTTCTTACCTTTCTCACGTTCTGATGTTTTTGCAAACAGTAAAGTATCTGTGGTAGGAAAAAGAATACTGATGAAGGTTTTAACAGCTTTAAACATTTAGATAAACTGAATGATTATGAAAATAAAACATTTAAACAATATCTTGCAGATCAAAAGTTAACTACAAATTTGATTCATTACCTACTTTATGGTATTTCAATGAGCTCTAATGAAACACCTTGTAATGTAAGTGTTGTAAATGTAAAAAGATTTTTAGATAGTTTAGGACGTTTTGAGCAGACTCCATTTTTATATTTAATGTATGGAAGTGGAGAAATACCACAAGCTTTTTGTAGACTGAGTGCTGTGTTTTGGTGGTGTATTTGCTCTGGGACAAACCATACAAGGTTTTACTGTATCTGATAATAAATTTAAATCAATAACAGTTAGGTCTCAAAATATTCAAGCAGAACATCTTGTCATGAGTATAGAAAAAGTACCAAAACAATTCCTTAAGTCAAACAATCAATAGTATATTTCCAGATGTGCATTAATAACTGATAAATCCATATTAGATAGTGAAAAAGAACACTTGACTCTAGCATTTTATCCTCCAGAGAATGGAAAGCCACTTGTGAAGATAATTGAGCTAGGATGTCTTACAGGTACTTGCCCAAAACCTTTAAATGTAGTTCATTTATTAGCCAAACAAGGCACTACTCCACAAGAAGATTTCAGCAGTGTTATAAATAGTTTGTTTGAACAAAATGAAGAAACCAACATGGAAAATAAGCAAAAGCCTTCAATGCTTTGGTCTATGTACTTTTCGCTGCCAGATACCAATAACGCAGATTTAACAGAAGGTTTTCCAGACAATGTGTTTGTATGTTCTGGTCCTGATACTGACTTGGATTACGATTATTCCGTAAAAAAGGCAGAAGAGATGTTTAGACAAATATATCCAGATTTGGACTTTCTTCCTAGAGCTCCAGATCCAGAGGAAATAGTGATTGGTGAATAAGAAGAAGGCCAAGAAACAGCTGAAGGTGATACTAGTCCATAGTTAACTTAATACTACTATAGATTTTTTTAAATTGATAATTGAGGCAGAATGTTTATTTAAACAACATAAAGTATACACACAGCGGTGGTACAATATTGGCGCCGGTACAATTTCGGCTACTTTTCCCTATTAGGCGCCGCACTCTTTTTGTAAGGATCTATGTTAAAGTATCTCCAAGCTACAAGCCCTTATCTCTTACCTCTTCTTAAAGAAATTCAAAATCTTAAGATAATTTGTAAATTCCAAATAAATTGTTTTAAATTCGCTCCATTTGAAATTAAGTCAGTTTTTTATTATTATTGTCAAACAAAATTCAGTCTTATTCCAAGTTAGTAAAAATTCATCGTAAAAAAATATATTTCAAACTCACCGATCAGGCGCCATATCGAATTCGATTCCGGTTTTCTCCATTAGTAACTTCCAGTGTCTGTCTCTCAATGCTTCATTTTTTAAAGCCACCATTAATGGAACTGCATTTCGAAACAGTTTCATTTGATTTTCTAGAGTCGCACCAACAGCTTGAATCCTTATTTCTTTTGGCAACTTTCTAAATGTTTTCAAAAATCCGTCAATACCATCTACTAAAGCTTGTGGATTTAAATTGGCCCAAAGGGTTTTACCCCACATCTAAAATCATAAGTTTTCTGTTAAAATCAATTTGTTCAAACAAGTAAAAAGATGTGTTCTGAAGCTATTTTCTTGTGGCATTTTGAAGTAATTAATATTTAAATGGGAATAACATTAGTAAATTAAACAAATTTTGTTTTTTTTTTAAACAAATATTCGGGAATCCTTATTTCTTTATTTTATATTAAATATTATTATAATATTTAATTTATGTCGGGTAGAATTCGTTTTATATCTTTAATAATTATATTTCCTTGAAATGATGCAGAATAACCTTAAGTGCTTATTGGTCACGTTTCACTCAAAAGCGCGATATAATATGATTTTACTTCCACGCACACAATCGCTCATATATCCAAATGGGCATGCTCCAATAAGTAGATTTTAACCGACAAGGTACGACTTTGCTTCCAACCTTCAACGAAAAAGGTTAAGAATTCCGAACCTTACGTATCTAGCGGTACCGTCTCACGTCCAACAAGAATTTCATGGAAGGAATCCATTGAAGTGATTGAGCAGTGATGAATTAAGTAATCACATTTGGGTCTGCATAGTTAACCAAATCCTAAAGAACACCAATTTAAGGTAAGCGATTTTGTGCTTGTAGAACTATATTATTTGAAATTCAATCTTAAATTTACCATTCGTTTTCATATTTCCTACAATTACTATTCAACAAAATTTGTTTAATTTACTAATGTTTGTATTTTGAGAACGATTTCCGAAGTGGAAATTGAAACGTCAATAAACGTATTTTAACCTTTAATCTTGGCTTATTCCCAATTAAATATTAATTAAGTTAAAAGTTAAGACCACAGCTTATTTACAGATTAAGTAACAATCACAACGCCCACTTAGATGCCGCCTTTGAAGTTTGTCAGCACGCAAACGCCATGTTTTAGATGAAGACATAGACTCGAATTGACAAATTTCTGACAAGCTACGACAGAACTGTAATTTAAATTTTTAGAGATTAATAATTTAGTGCATTTGAAATAATTTAATCGATTCTTCAACTATAAATACAAATAAAATAGTGTATAATATGTCTGTAGTTGCCGTAAATAAATTAAACCGGGTTAATTTGTCTATGCACAACAGATAAAATGTCACAACAGCTGCTGTTCCGTTTAAAACAGGGCTAATTTCGTCTGCGCGAACGAGATGCGCGTACTTATTTTTTCAAGCAGAGTGGACATTTTGATTGTTTATTATTATGTGGCTTATTAAACTGTTTCTAATACAGTAATAAAAATTTAAAGGAGGATCGGTGTTTATCAAACTGGATTATACTGCCATAATGAGCAGCAAATTTAAAAGCTTAACCTTAAATGTCCATACCGTCAAAAATAATAGAAACAGTTATCTTTTTGTTCTTTTTTTATGCATTTATTTTATGTTTTATCGTCAATCTTTACTCCATATTTTTATGTGATCGGAAGCCATTTTCTTGTGACGTTAATCCAATTTAGTATTATATTTTTACTAGGGGTAACCCGCAATTTTAATTTAAAATAAGTTTAAGTTTAGAGTTCCACTTTGAATTTTCTTTTCTCAGAAAAATAAAGAACTATTTCTGAAGTAAAAATAGAAACCTCAAATTAAACTTATTTTAAATAAATTGTGGCTCACTCTCAGTCTTCTTCTTTAAGTACCTTCTCTCAATCAGAGGTTGGATATTATCATCACTATCTTTGCTTTATCTACTGCTGCTCTGAAGAGTTCTATAGAACTGAATTTAAACCAGTCCCTTAAATTCTTCAACCATGACACTCTCCTTCTTCCTATATACTCCTTCCTCCTCTTATCTTTCCCTGTATTATTAGCCTTAGCAGTTCATATCGCTGTCCCCTCATTACGTACTCCCAGTAAAAATGGTAAATTTTTCTCTTTGTCATTCTCTGACTTCTGCCCTGTATAGGCGTCTTTTACTTTTTGCAAACATGTAAATCTTGGTATTTCCCTTTTCCCGTCGGATGCCATTGCATTATGTCATTTACTTTTTGTTATTTCATATGCTTCATTTTCAGCTCTTTATATGTGATCTAGCCGTTTAATTATATTAATGCTTTATTTTGGTGATATCCAATATGAATTAGGTGCCTTCTAGTAGCGCGATACTGTCAACAATATATTGGCTTATAGGGCAGTCTCTCAGTATAGATCCTGGCCACCATAAAAAAAATAAGTAGGTATGGTGGCTAAATCGTGCAGGATTTGATGCTGATAGAAAATCCATTTAGTTCCCAAATACCCTTTTCTATGGTATTGACTCCCAACTCTCATATTACCTTCCTTTTATATTTCTTCATACCTTCTTCATAACCCTAGAAGAGAACCTGATGCTAAATAAACAATAGAATTGTATATGATAGAATAGAATAGAATGGATACACGTTCCCTTGGCGCTCTTGGCGACACCCCAGTGTAAGAAGCCTTAATGTCGCATACGGTTTAAATATACCTGGACGTATAGAAAACTGTTTGAAAAGAGAACGACTTTGCTGATGATGTCGATAATGTATAGGAAGATAACCTTTAAGAGGATAACAGATTTATAAAAAAAGAACTATGCGACAGTACAAAAAACTGTAAAGCGTTTTGAGGAATTTGTAGAAGTAAAAGATAGATACCGATCAGGTAGACCGAAAAGAGAAAAAAAATGACAACAAAACTTTAGATATAATGCAAAGTTTTGTTGAAGATCCACATACATGCTCACTCAGGGTTGCACAAGTACATGATGTAGGTCGTTCTTCAGTCTTACGTGTATTACGTAAGAATACATTTTAAAATATCCAAATTAACTTATTCCAAGAATTAGGTGAAGATGACTTCGATCGTAGATTAGATATTACTGAGGTAATGATGGATTATATTGAAAATGATGAAAATTTCACAGAATATGTTTTCCGATGAAGCAACCTTTACACTGTGTGAAAGTGTGAATTGACACAATTTAAGGTACGAGTGACGTAAATCCACACTGGATGCATTAAAACCATACTCAAAGACCACACAAATTAAATGTATGGTCAGGTATAGTAGGTACTCAGTTAATTGGGCCATTTCTTATCGAAAAAAATTTAACATCAGATAGTTACGAAATGTTACTTAGAAATGAAATTGTATTTACACTGAGAAACTTGTGTTGGGCCAATTTTAATCAGATATGGTTTCAGCAAGATCGAGCTCCAGCTCATTTTGGTGTAAATGTTCGGCGTTATTTAGATGACATATTTCCCGGACACGATGGATTGGTAGACGAGGTAGAATAGAATGGCCTATACTTTCACCTGATTTCAATCCTAAAGAATATTTTTAATGGGATACTGGAAAAATTCAGTTTATAAAACTAAATCAGTAAGTCTTGCAGAGCTAAGGCAACGAATTATCGATGAATCTCGAATAATTTCTAGACAATTATGGAGAAATATGGTAGATGCATTCTACCATCGATTACAGTATTGTTATTATTGTATTATTGATAAGGTAACCATTATGTTGAAAAATGTTGTAATCTATCAATTGTTACGTTTTAATGTACCTAGTTGACAATCTAGTTTCAAATTCAATATTACTTATTGAACCTAAACCCAAGAAATAATAATTTTATATTAAATATATACATGTACATTTTACATAATTTACAATATTAATATAAAAAAGGTATTACCTCTCTAGCATGTTTAAGCGATTTATATAATTTATAAAGTATTTCCATCCCTTCAAACTCAGCCTTTGCAGCGAGATAGTTAGAGTAATCAGCAAGGGGGATATCGAATAGCATTTCAGCGTTAATTAAATCTAATCTTCGTATTTCCAGATCCTCAAATTGACTTCTGTATTCATCCATTAGTTTTACACCTAATTCAAAATAAATAATATATAAATAAAAAAGTCCAAAAAATATATCAAATCATTTCACTATATAAGTTTTCATTTTTCAGCCATCATTATTAGATATATTAAGTTTCAATATTTATACTAACACCTCTAAAAATGATGTAGGGGTATATAGTGTTGTCGGAACCTCTTACGGCACTAAAATACTAATCAAACTTATTGTCATAAAAATGGAACGATTATACTGGAGAACTATATATGGTATGGTTCGAGGAATTTTAAATGTTAAAAATCAACAAACCAAAATGTGGCGATTTGTACATTGGCGGTATTTCAGTAACAACAGTGATATATAAATATAACGAAAATGATCGCCAAATACAGATATCTGGAAATTTAAATACGGAGAGAACGGAGAATGAACAATACGTATTAGTTTTTCTACTACTGGAGTCATATTGCAGAACTTGCTATAAATAAAAAAGTCTAAATGAACATATCTATAATATGATGCAGAAAGCTCTACTACTTTTGGCGTCCAGATATGTACCAAAATTTTTGGGGGATACTCCAGCGTAAAATGATATGATAACTCACTTCTTAAAATGATACATTCAGAACGTCTGCTCATAACTATCATAAAGAGGAGAAAAACAGAATACCTTGCCCGTATAATCAGAGGACCCAAATACTACCAATCAAAAGTGTAGCGAAAGAAATGGATTGGTCGAAAGAAACTTTCATGACTGCATAATATTGTAGCATTTGCAATTCACTGATTTTTTTGTGTATATTAAAATCCCCTCGTATATGTAATATTATATTGAAATCCCCACATAAATGTTTGAAAAATCTTTTAATGTATCTTTCGTTCAGTTTGAAACCCAAATAATATTTCGTTCTTTTCAGCGTCGTCAAGTAATGGAACCATTTGGGAGTTGTTTATTATTTTAAAGATGTGTATCTCGGCATTTTCTTTTAATGTTTTATTCGAAGTCGCCTAATAATTTTTATACGTCGCAAAAGGATATCTACGTTGTTTCGTTGCGATTTGTTATTTCGGCGTTTTGTTTGTTTTCAAGTTATATAAACGAATTTTTAAGTTCGTCATTCTTACTTGGGTCATCGTGTAGTCTCAGATCTAAATTCTTACTTGGGTCGTTGTAGGCTCAGGTATGGATCCGAATTCGTCGTCGAATTTGTGGTTTTCTGTTTTTGGCTCTTTTTGTGGAAATAAGTAGCAGTAGTGGTGGATTTTTATCTGTTATGAAGTGACCGGCATTAATTTGCTAAAACTAGTGGAGTTTTCGCTCGATGTAATATGTCATTTTAGAAAGAGTGACCACTGTTTCCTTTTTTTTGAAGATTTTAAGATGTTTGAAAAGTCTAGTTCCTGTTGAAAAGTTGAACAAGTTAAGTTCCTGTTTTTTTTTAAGAATTCCCGTTTTTGCAAGTGTGCTAATTCCAGCCCCCAATGGATAAAGCTCTTCGTTGCTGTCCAAATATACTCCAGAGATGTAACAAGTTTTTTTTTGTTAACTGGAAATATGTGAATCCAGGTAAGTGTTTATTGTTTGTTTAATTTCAAAGTAAAGACAGACATTTTTTTAGAACAATAATTGCTTTCGTTAAAATTTAGAAATTGTAACATGTAAAAATTGTAAATTTTAGGTTTGAGTTTAGCTGTCATTTTAAATTTTTCTTTTTTAAATTTAATATTTACATAAGACAGCTCGCTTTATTATTTTTGATTTTCATTTTTTGTTAGGAAAAAAAAGTTAACCTCTGTGCGGTAACATTTGTAAGTTTTATGTAGTATCTCCAACTCCTGGAGTTTGTAAGCGGATAACACACGTAAGTTTTTTATATTCTTGTATTTCTCCATATTGTAACTGTTTGTGTTGACACAAAAATAAATGTTAAAGTTTGTTTTCTTAACATTTTGTTTATTTTTTTTTTGAACTAATCCTTTTTTGAGTTTATTTAAAAAAGGTATGTTTTTTGTGTTTTGATTTTTTAATAATAATTTCTTTAGTTACTAGTTGTTGTACTAGTTATAAATGGGCACCTCAAAGTGGCGCTCTATATAAATTAGTAGAGGTGTTCCTGTTTTTTTTGTTTTGTTTGTCCCAAGAGATTTGTATAAGTACCCCTTTATTTCATTTTTTTGTAGTTGCCCCAATCCAACCCCCTTATTTTTTACTTATCCACGACCCCAGCACTCCTACCAAGCCCTGAGTGCCGTTCGCACAAGTAGCGATTATTTTGCTTGCCTTATCTCCACCTTCTTAGTTTCAGTCCCCAATTTTATAGCCAATAATCTTACCCCGTGTGGTAGGCAAAATATAATCGTTACAATATTAGACAATAGTGTGGTACCATAGTAAAAAAATTATTTTGTGCAGCAGCCAATAAAAAAAATTTTAGGAAATTGTTGATGACGGCCAATGTTTGAATACGGACACGGCACTTACAGAACGAGATGAAGACTCCAGCACACCAAGTCACCTAGGGCTCGATAACACGGGAAAAGACTCACTAGAGCTCAATCCTATTAATACTGTAGGTATCTGGGATGAGTGTATTAAACATGTAAAAATATTTACAAGATGAAAAGCTAAAAACTGACCAAAAAATACTTAAAAGATGTGACCTTTCGAGAAGCAGAACAATATAAGAAAAAGTACTCCTCTTTTTACCTTTTAAACAATAATTTATGGACACAATTTAATTTTTTGTCTCTAAGTTTCTTCCCTTATATTTTACATAAACAATATTTATATCATTTTTTTTATATCAAGAATATCTTTATTTTTCCGTTTTTTAAATTAAAATTGATAAATAATTTACGGAGAATTTTGCAAAAAAGCAGTTTTTGCACTAATTTATAAATTTAATTAATTTTTTTATTAACAAAATAAAATGTTATTAATATATTTGAACATCGAGGAATTACCGTCTTTTGAATTTGTGCGAAATTTCCCACGATCGGTCAAAAGGTTTAAAAAAGTTATTTAATTTATTTATCCCTGAGGCTAAATATTTAGACTATTGAACTTGCTCTATTAATGGTGCTAGACACATTTAGCAAATTTCATAGGATTCTTTAAGACTTGAACTATTTCAGAATTTAACTGCATATTGCGTTTTCATCGAAATTTTTTACAAAATAAACGTTTGAAAAAGGGGAATGTTTTAACTTATAGACAACTGTAGTAACTTCTATATTTTTTAAAATACCGAATTGTACATACAACCATTATACTAATACCCAAATACTAATTTCCACCACCAGAGGAAAAACCCAGTACCTTCTGCTCGATTACATATACAGGCAAAATAACAACAAAAATTGCCAAACACATAAAAAAGAAAGGAATAACACCAGCTTTCCGAACAAATAACAACCTAGGTAAATATATTAAAAATAACAAGGGCCAAAATAAAAAACAGTTAAATAGTGGCGTGTACAAACTTCAATGTGGCGACTGCCCAAAAACTTACATCGGTCAAACTGGTAGAAACTAATAAACGAATAGCAGAACATAAAAGGGCTTTCAAGAATAGAAAAACAGATTTGGCACAAGCACTTCACCTTCTAGATCATAATCATTCTTTTAATGACAAATTTAAAATTCTTCACATTCAAAATAAAGGCCTTAAGCTATCTTTGTTCGAATCTATGGAAATCAACAAATTAAAAAACACAGATATAATTCTGAATGACCAACTTGAGACAAACAGTTCTCCCCTCCTCAACTTATTTCATTAGAGACTATAAATTTGTGAACCCAAGCCAAAAATAGATCACTTGAGAAAGGCTATCAGCCGAAACAGCTGTAGTGATAATAGTTAAAATAAATTTTGTGAAAGTTTTAAAACAAAGTTTTCAATGTTTTATTGTTACATAAAATGAATTTCCATCAAGTAACGGTCGAATCCATCAATTAACTAAAAAAATGTGTTTACCGTCCTAGTACTTTACATATACCTATACACATACATAGTAAATTATTATAATTAATATAAGGAATATAATACTATAATGTGTAAAAAATTACCTGAAATTTAATTTTTACGGTGAATTTGAAATAGACTCAATTTTTTCGAGGTTTCCCATATTTCCCGGCCAGTGAAAACTATGTAGTTATTCATATTTCGACAAGCTACCCCAAATTAAAAAAAGAGCCTCTAGCTGCAATTAAAGCCGAGAAAGTATAAATTTTCCCTGCGTGTTTTAATTTGAGTTATCCTCTCCACTTTCGTATGTCGATCTTTTGAAAGTACCTTCGTTTCGAAAGGCTGTAAGTTTCGAAAAATTGGATGAATTTTAGGGATAAATAAATTAAATAACTTTTAAACTATTTGACGATCGGGGGGAAATTTGACTATTGGTCAAATTCACTGTTGATAGCTCTACCTAAGAAGAAAACAGCAAAAACCTGTGCTGATTATAGAACCATCAGTTTATTAAACCACTTATTGAAAATTTTTCTGAAGGCACTGTTTGAAATGAACGTATTTGCTCAAAGATGTCGTGATATATCTGTAGACATATACTGTTGTTTTATTGACTTCCAAAAGTCATTTGATCGTGTTAAGCACTCTATATTGATCGAAGCTTAAAAGACTGGCTTGGACGGCAGAGATGCTCGAATAATTGCAAATTTATATTGGAATCAAACAACATCAGTTTTAGTAGATGGTGTGGAATCACAGGTTCTCAATATTAAAAGAGGAGTACGGCAGGGATGCCTCTTGTCAATCCTGCTTTTTAACGTTTACTCCGAAAGAATTTTCAGAAAAGCACTTTCTGAAAAACAAGAAGGAATACTTGTGAACGGCGAAGTCATCAATAATTTGCGATATGCGGATGATACAGTACTCCTAGCTTTCAGTCAAGAAGATCTGCAAACACTACTTAAAAGTTTCGTTAAGAGTTGTATTGAGGCATGTCTGGATCTGAACATACGGAAAACCAAAATACTCGTAATAAGTAAACAACAGCATATAAAACCGTCTATGTATGGAAATAATACCAAACTTGAGCAAGTTGATAAAATCGTTTACCTTGGACAGCAATTAAACTATACCGCAGAAAGTCGCGACAAAATTAGATCTAGGATAGAGCAGGCTAGAGCTGCTTTTAGAAGGATGTCCAAGGTGTTATGTAACAAAGACCTAAAATTGGCATTGAGGATCCGCTTACTTTGCTACTACGTGTTTTCGGTCTTACTTTATGGTGTCGAGTCCTGGACTATAAATAAAATAGATCTAAATCGCCTTGAGGCTTTCGAAATGTGGTGCTATAAAAGAATTTTAAAAGTTTCCTGGGTGGAGAAGATTCGAAACTCCACAATACTTAAACGTCTCAGCACGACTACTGAGATCATACAAAATATCAAGCAGAGAAAGCTGGAGTATTTGGACATGCAATGAGAGGTCCCAAATATAGGTCGCTACGAAATATTATGCAAGGAAAAATAGCAGGCAAACGCAGTCCAGGACGAAGAAGAACCTCATGGTTGAAGAACTTATGGTGTTGATACAGGCATGCTATTTAGGGTAGCAGTGAATAAAATTAAGATAGCTATGATGGTAACCAATGTTCTGAAAGGGCATAGTACATAAAGAAGAAAAAGGGGAAATTTCGCACAAATTTAAAAGACGGTTAATCCTCGATGTTCAAACGTATTAATAACATTTTATTTTGTTAATAAAAAAATTAATTAAATTTATAAATTAGTGCAAAAAACTGCTTTTTTTCAAATATCTCCGTAAATTATTTATCAATTTTAATTTAGGTAACGGGAAAATAAAGATATTTTTGATATAAAAAAATGATATAAATATTGTTTGTGTAAACTATAACGGAAAAAACTTGTAGACAAAAAATCAACTTGTGACCATAAACTATTGTTTAAAAAAAGACGCAAGATAAAAATACGAGTACTTTTTCATCTATTCGTCATCTACTAACCCCCACCTATGTATGTCTAAAAAGCTTCAGATATCTGCGAAAAATTTTACCGTGAAATCAATAATTTTGCATAACCAGAATGGGCTAAATTGAATTTAACATAGACCAACCGATATTTACTATTATATTACCTAAATTCAAATCCTCTCCTACTGATCCGGGCCCTTCTGCTTCGTATTTAATCAAAAATTTTTCGATCACTTCTAAAAATTCATTAATATGCGTTTGAGTTAGCAGTGCAAATCGTTCTTTTGTTGATTCTAGGGTTTGTTCTCTATAAATGGCAGAGAGCAGTAGTTCCTTCCACTCTTTTTCAAGAAGATACGCGAGTTCTTCGTGTTCGGGAGGATACTCGATTTCGTGTTGATTTAGCATCCTGTACGTTTCTTGAAAGTTATAAAAGGCTAGTTCTGCAGATATATTTTCTCTTGAGACAGTTGCAATAGCTTGAAGGACATTCTTGAACTTTTCTAGTCCCTTTAAAATAAAAAGTATTTACATATTTATATCTTTTGAAACGAAATATTTTTTTAAACAACCACTTTTTTTAATAATTTTACTAAAGAATAATTTTTTAGTAAGTGTAACAATTTTTTGAATACAAATTTTTAAACATAATATAACAAAAGTAATAAAAATAATACTTTTGAATTGTTTTTTGCCCTAATTTACATCGCATGTAGTATTTTTTTAAATTATTAGATTTTTTATATAAGTAAAAGATTGTATTCAAATGTTTTAAAAGAAAAAATCCTTGTAGATCGATTTCTACTCTAGGCGTTTACCGAGAAAATGATTATATCTTCCTACATCCCATAATGGCTGCCATAATAAACAAATCCTACTCTCACGTCCCCAAAGGCTTTTGCCGTGTAACCACTTGGTGCATGGCGTACAATGGTTGTACCACAGTATAAAGAGGTTCCACAGTAGAACCACTCTCTGAAAAATTGGAAGTAAAGTCTGTCAACGCGCAGAGCGAGTGCGCTTATTTCTTAGTCGCTCGAGAACCATTCTTCCGTTGCTAGTCGCGTAGAAACGTACGGATTAACAGTGACGTATTTTGCTTAAACCGTTGATTGCTTAAACTGAGTTAGTTTTGTGAAGTTGAACATGAATAAAATTCGAAGTGGTATTAATAATCTTAAACTTCCAAATTTGTTAAATATATCTGCCGATAGACCATATTTTTATCATGAAAATAATAAAATTGTCTTTTCTTTTGATACACCTCATTTATTAAGAGCACTTCATAATAACTTCCTAAGAAACAAATTTGTTATTGATGATATTATCGTTTCTTGGGAATATATTAAAAATTTTACGAACATGATAAGCAATATCCTATACGTACAGCGCCAAAATTGACCGAATTACATATATCTCCTAACAATTTTGAAAATATGAAAGTGAAATATGCTTCTCAGATATTTAGTAACACTGTTGCTGCCGGTCTGCATCTGTATATTAGATTTATTGTATTCGTCGAGGAAGCAACAACAACCGAAAGATTTATTAGGAACATTAATAATTTATTTGATATGCTCTATTCTTCTTCATTAAGAGGAGCAACTAAGTACCAAAGACCGTATAGAGGAACCGATGCTTAGCAAGAATTTCTTAATGCGTGTTTCCGATTGTTTAATAATTTACAGGTAATTAATTTTAAAGCTAAATATGTAACATCAAGAATAAAATATGTTAATGGTTTGAAAATAACTATTAATGGAGTGATTCATTTGTGGAATCTACTACAGTCACATGGAATGGATTTTTTTTTAACAAGGCGGATGAATCAAGATTGGCTAGAAACTTTTTTTGGTTCAATCAGGCAGCAAGGTGGCAATTGTGTTAACCCTACTCCGGTATAATTTACCGCAGCATTCAAAAGATATTTTTGTTTAGACATGATGCATTCCGGTACAGAAAATTGCGAAAGAGATGCAGGCCATATTTTGTTAAATTTGACCGATATATGTACCGACGATTATCTGCCTGAAACCACTGCTTTGGTTCCTGAAAACACTTTGGATGACCAAAAATATCAAACTTCAAATAAATTACAGAAAAACTTCACAAGATTTATATGTATATGTGATATATATATATATATATATATATATATATATATATATATATATATATATATATATATATATATATATATATATATATATATATATATATATTCACAAGTCTTAGGAAACATGTTTGTCTAATCTGTGAAGCATATGGGAGAGAGTACGATGAACTACACGATTCGTCTCTGTTTTGTTACGTTAAAGCCTACAGTGGTAATGAAACAAACGTTTTTGGCAGGCTCTATATGCCGAGCCAAAATTTTGTGCAGTATGTTACAGATTTGGAAATTATTTTTCAAGAGAATTTTCAAAATTTTGGTCATCAACCGAAAATCTTACAAAACTACGTTAGCTTATTCGAAAAAATACCATATACGCATCCTTGCAGCAATTTTCCAAAGGGCCATCTCATTAGATTATAGGCTAGAATAAGAATATATTACACATTAAAAATAATTATTAGAAATTTTAAAGTATATAAGACAAAAAGACATAGGAAATAAATAATTTGGAAACATAATTAGTTTTAAAACGTGTTGTTTGTTTGGGTTTATATAACTGCGGACACTAAATACATTCTCAAATTTTAATTTTTGTTTTTACTTATTAGTCATGTTTTGTATACAATTTTATGCGTAAACTAATACTAATATTAATTTCTAATAAATAATCCTTTTTATATTTTTTGATAATTTAGTTAGTTAAGTAATTCATAATTTAGTTTTATAATGTATTTTTTTGATAATTACTTCTTCTATAATATAATAAATTCTTATGCAGCTCTACATTTATTTCAAGAGCTATTTTGCCATATATTGTTCAAGATCCTCATTTTTTTTTAGGAGGAGAATAGGAATCACCCGGTACTCTCTCCAACTATCTGAAATATCTTCTGATTTGATTTGTTCTTGATTTAAAAAAATTTAATAGTGTTCTTTTTCTATTTTGATATAAATTTTTCAACATAATATAACGTACATATATTCCTATTCCCGGCGAAGTATTTTTCTTATTCTTAAGACTGATTTCTAATTCATACAACCTAAATGTTACTGAAAGTGGATAATATTGTGTAATAGATAAGACTGGACATAATTTTCTTAAAAACGCATCAACTCATTCTCCTTTGATCACTGTATTTACTTATAGTTTAAAAATGGATTTGACTAGACTATCTCTGGCAGACATGCTGACAATGCAGATGCTTTGTTGATCTGACTCCTCACGTCCTTACTAGGACACAATTTAACTTGAAAAAAATAATTTTATTACCGTTTCGACTTCCAATTCGGACGTCGTTGTCAAAATACAAAATAATAATTTATTTTTGTATTTTGACAACGACGTCTGACTTGGAAGACGAAACGTTAATAAAATTATTTTTTCAAGTTAAATTGTGGTGAGTCTCGTCCCAACCTTTGCTGGAGACGGTCGCATAAATTTGTTTCTCTAGTACAAAAATATCTATTATTATAGTAACCAGTTCTTATTGTAAACTATATCGTTAATTACTAATATTAATTATCAGTGTTCTAAAAACGCAAACAAAATAAAACAAGTGGTATTTCCAAACGCCAAATACCGGCAAATAAAAGTCATAGGCGTATCATAAATAATTGATCGTGATGTATAAAATATTTAATCGTGATACAGGATGGACATAGACAATCCCTTCTTAAATTCAAACAAAGTGAGCAGATCTCCGCCGAGATGTCCAACTTCAGAAAAACACATTGCTAATCTGCAAATAACTACCATGCAACAACCATCGAGCAACAGAACCTTGTCTAGCGAACAACAAAGCAATGTAAATTGCTCAACCAATATACTACTCCAAGAGACAGAGTCAACTGAGAACCAACATGAACAACCAGGTAACTCTTTTCTTTCTAATCATGCTTCTTCTTCTTCTTCTTATCTACCGTCACAAATATACATCTCTACTCCACAAGATAGCCAAGAAAACCAAGAACATGAATGGAAAACTGTTCAAGCCCACAAACGAGCAAGAAATGACAGCCCTGGAGGTGATAAACAACTAAAACAAACAATAATGAGCGATTACTGGCTCAAAGCACCCACACCAACGTCTAATAGATTTGCTAGCTTAGATGAAGTACCTGATGAGACCAACCAAACCAGAACTGATGCAGTTAAAGAAAGTATTCAACCCCCACCCATATTTGTTTCAGATGTAGGTGATATACAACCTCTTCGACAATTGTTAGAAACAATATCCCCTCTGGGATATTCCATCAAATGTCTCTACAACGACCAAGTAAAGATCCAGCCCTCAACTTCTGAATATTACCGAATCATAACCAAAGCACTCAATGAGAAAAAAACACATTATTACACCTACCAAAAAAAGGAAGAAAGAACATTCCGAGTTGTGCTTCGTAATATGCATCAGACAGCAGATAAAGACGCTTTAGTACATGAGCTGGGATTAATGGGACACGAAGTAACCAACATAGCTAATATATATAAGAATGGATCAAAAATAGCGCTTCCGCTCTTTTATATAGAATTAAAAACTAAGCCAAATAATAAAGACATATATGATGTGAGAGCACTCCAGAACATGATTGTGTCCTTCGAACCACCATATCCCAAACGTCAGGTTCCCCAATGTACCAAATGTCAACGCTACGGTCACACACAAAAATTCTGCCATATGCCTCCAAGATGCGTAAAGTGTGCAAGTAATCATCTTACTTTACACTGTCCACGAAAAGAACGCAGCAATAACGTAAAATGTGTACTTTGTAACGGAAACCATCCGGCCAACTATAAGGGCTGCAGCGTATACAAACAAATACAAAAAGAAAAATTCCCCCAACTCAGAAAGAATCAAGAGACCCATAGAACAGACACCTATGAAACTAATAGTCAAAGAGTAACCCCTGGTGTTTCTTACGCTCAAAAAACTTCAGGAAATAGTCAAGCGGATGAAATCACAAATCAACAAACTAATGTCGGCTCAAACCATTCAACGAAAATTGCCAACCTTGAAAACCTGATGACAAAACTAGTAGAGAGAATGGACACCATGCTTAATCTTCTTATGACTATGATTTCCAAAATGCACTAATGCAACACAGACTTAAAATAGCCGTCTGGAATTCAAATGGCCTAACGAACCACATCCAAGAAATAAAAATTTTCCTCGACGAGAAGAAAATTGATGTTATGCTTGTATCAGAAGCTCATCTAACAGACAAAAACTATATAAAAATTCCAAAATACATTGTCTACTACACAAAACATCCAAATGACAAGGCACACGGTGGCACAGCTATCATTATCAAATCTAATATAAAACACCATGAGTTAAATAAGTTCAGTGAAAAGTACCTGCAATCAACTAGCATTGTCATCGAAGACTGGTTAGGCAACCTTACCTTATCTGCGGTTTACTGTCCTCCTGGTCAACCAATCAACGAAAACAACTTTAGCACCTATTTTAGTTCTCTTGGACACAAATTCATAGCAGGAGGAGACTTTAACTGTAAACATCATCACTGGGGCTCTAGGATAATTACAACAAGGGGTAGACAACTGCTGAAGTCAATAACAGGAAACAACCTACAACACATATCTACAGGAGAACCAACTTATTGGCCTACAGATCCAAATAAAACACCAGATCTCTTAGACTTCTGTGTGATTAAAGGTATCTCTCTTAACTACTTAGCAATAGAATCATGCTGGGACCTCTCTTCAGATCATTCTCCCATTCTAATTGACCTAGACTCCAAAATCATACTCAGAAATAAGCCTCCAGTCCTAACCAATAATCAAACAAATTGGAAAATATTCCGAAGCGCACTAGCAGAACAAATACCAACGAACTTGCCACTTAAAACAGAATTACAAATTGAAAATGCGGTACAACAACTTACTACCTCCATACAAAAGGCAGGTTGGATTTCTACTCCTGAACAAACAACATGGAAGGAAAGCATAAACTGTTCGCAAAGTGCAAAAAACCTGATCGATGAGAAAAGAAAACTTAGGAAAAAGTGGCAAAACACACACGCTCCTATTGACAAACAAAATTTAAACAGAATTACCAGAAGACTTAAAAATCTATTAAAAGAAGAGAAAAACAGGGGGATCCAAACTTACTTAGAAAATTTGACTCCGTCCAAAGACACCAATTATTCTCTATGGAAGGCGACGAGAAAGGTAAAAGGTCCACAAGACGCCATACCTCCTCTAAAAAATGTCAAAGGTAAATGGGCAAGAACAGACACAGAAAAATCTGAGACATTCGCAGAACATCTTTCTACAGTATTTAGTCCATTTAACAGAGTAGTGCCATTAGAACAAGAAGAACCATTTAATTCTTTTCTTGAGGCTCCATATCAAATGGAACTACCAATCACCAAGTTTAATATTAAAGAAGTAAAACACATAATAAAGAATGAGATACAACCCAATAAGGCTCCGGGATTCGACCTCATAACGGGTAAGATCCTTCAGGAACTAACCAATGACTGCTACAGAACAATCACTATGATCTTCAATGCTATGCTTAGTCTGCATTACTTTCCTCTGCAATGGAAAGTGGCACAGATTATACTCATTCAAAAACCTGGTAAAGATCCAAAAGATGTCAACTCATACCGACCGATTAGTCTACTCCCAGTCATCTCTAAGGTCTTTGAAAAACTTCTGCTACGAAAAATCAAACCAATATTGGACGAAAAGTGTCTCATACCTGACCATCAATTTGGTTTTCGTAACCAACATGGTACAATCGAACAAGTTCACAGACTATACACAACAATAAGAAGTAGTCTCGAGAACAAGCAATACTGTACTGCAGCCTTTTTAGACGCCTCTCAAGCTTTTGACAAGGTGTGGCATACAGGACTTCTGTACAAATTAAAGAAAAATTTACCTTACCCTTACTTTAAACTGCTTCAATCATACCTTACAGAAAGGAGATACCTGGTAAAATATAATGAAGCCCATACAAAACTCTACCCCATCCTATCTGGTGTACCTCAGGGTAGTGTGCTCGGACCGATTCTGTACCTGATATATACAGCTGACTTGCCAATAAGCAATAACCTAACGCTTGCAACATTCGCAGATGATACTGCTTTCTTGGCCTCTCATAGCAACCCAATAATAGCATCAGAGAGACTGCAACTACATCTGAACAAAACAAATGAATGGCTTAAACTCTGGAGAATTAGAGTAAACCCCTCAAAATCCACACAAATTACATTTACTCTAAGAAGAGGTACATGTCCACAAGTTAACCTCAATGGACATCCTTTGCCCCAAAAGCATGACGTAAAATACTTAGGTATTCACCTTGACAAACGTCTAACTTGGACCAAACATATATGGACGAAAAGGCTTCAATTGGGAATTTTATACAGAAAACTTTACTGGATGTTGGGAAAAAACTCTCACCTATCGATCGACAACAAGCTGCTGATATACAATACAATAATAAAACCCACTTGGACATATGGCTCGCAGCTCTGGGGTTCAGCTAGCAAATCTAATATTATGATAATACAAAGATTTCAATCCAAAACTCTGAGAACAATCGCTAATGCACCTTGGTATATCCAGAATGATGCAATACATAGAGATCTTCAGGTACTAACAGTCTCTGAAGAGTGCAAAAAATCTTCTGAACAATATCAAAACAGGTTGCGGGTGCATCCTAATACCCTGGCACACAACCTTCTCAACAACCAACAAGCGAAGAGATTGAAGCGACATGACCCCTTGGACATACCTCACCGATCCTGACAGAGCCTACAGTAGTGGGAGTTAGGCCCTCAACAGCACCCAGACATTGTGATCAGTGCCGCTTTTAGTGCTCGCGTATCAGTGTATGTGCGCATCCTACCGGTAAAAAAGCCAACTTGTGTCGTGATGATTTGGTCACTGGACCTTACATCTCTCTGTCATGTAAAGACAAAAAGTTTTACTTATTGTTTTCACTGCAAAACAGATTGTAAAAAATCTTAAATGTAAATAAAAAAAAAAAAAAGTTAAATTGTAGCTTATTTCCGAATTAGAATAGTTGATATTCGTTTATTTTATTAAAAAATTGTTAATAAGAAAGACGAAGAGAATTTTTTTTATTTAAATTTGTGGCTAAAAATCACCACAAAACATCTTTTCAGCAGTTTGAATTTTAATTTATGTATTCTTGCACATTACGCGATCGATTTGACGAAAAGACTATTGCAAAATTTAATTAATTTTTTGCAGACTACAACTAAAACTAAACGAATAATGCAGAAAACACAAAAAATCGCCGATATAACCAAATTCACCTACGAAATGTAAATAAGGACAAAATTTCATAAATGTCAAAATTTCATAACAGTGGAGTAAACTTGCCTGCCGTTGGACGAATTATAAACAAGCGTTATGACGCGGTAAACTTGAATTATTACTCCTCCTGGTTTAAAAACAGAGTATAGTAATGCCGATGCCGTGAGAGCTTCGAAATTAACCTCCTTTTTATTTAACGTTTATCTGACATGTACAATATATTAAAAACCATTGAGATTTTAAAACTTGCGCAATACCGTTGATATTTAAAATACCCTTGAAAAATATAAACAATGAATTATAATATTGTTTTTAATTTATTAAACCCTCTGTTTTTGTAATATTAACATTTAGTGAGAACATCTGGACAGTTAAATATGGGAAGCCGCATTTTTTACTTAAACAAATTAATAGTAGTAGGCTCAGAAAATTTTAATACGGCTCTGTAAGGTTAACGGTGGTGGATTACCAATTTCGTACTTTGCCGGTATTACTTCCTGAGATCAAAGTGCCGACAGACGAGTAGTTTTACTGTGAAACCTCTTTATACTGTGGTTGTACGTTATGTAGCAGATAAGAGGGGGAGACCTAAAAACTGGAACATATCGGCTAAGGAAATAAACCCTGGCAGAAAATTCTGGTTCTCCAGGTTGGGGATTGGGCAATGGGCCGGTAACCCGTTACCGTAAAAAGTATAACACCACGAAACCTTTAAATAAGCCTCGAATAGATCGGTATTATCGACGACGACTTAAGCAAAGAAATATGGACTACGCACTCGGTACCTGGAATGTCCTGACATTGAATAAACCAGGAGCACAAGCATCATTACTTAACGAGCTCAGAAAATACAAAATAAAACTAGCAGCAATACAAGAAACTAAATGGCTAGGACACGGAATAAAAGACACAAAAACGCATACAAAACTGTATAGCGGAAAAGAGAGCGAAGTAGCTTTCACAGTTGACAATAAGATAAAACACGCCATACTAGATTTTAAAGCAATGAATGAGAGAATATGTAAACTAAGAATAAAAACAAAATTCTTTAGTCTCTCAATTATTAACATACATAACCCAACAGAAGAATACAGCATGGAAATAAAAGAAGAGATGTATGAACTGCTAGAAGAAGTATATGACAGCTCACCAAGAAACGACATCAAGATCGTACTAGGAGATATGAATGCTCAAAACAAAAGTTATTGACGCAGCAAGAAAAATCATAGGCAAGAGAAAGATAAATACAAAAAGGGAATGGATATATGACGAATGTAATTAGGCCATACAGAAAATAAATGAAGAATACAAGAATTATATGGAAAGAAGAACCAGAGAAGGAAGTTACCAATATGTAAGACGGAGGGCCGATAAAATATGCCAAACAGAAAAAAAAATACGAAAACTACAATATACAGAAAATGAAAGAAAATCTTCAAAGCAACAATATAATACAGGCATACAGATATCTATGCAATTTAGGAGAAGGATACAAACTCCAAACAAATCTATGCCGAAATCAAAACGGGCAAATAACCAGTGATCCAAAAACAATAAAATCAATCTGGAAAACCTATTTCCAAACTCTTTTAGGGAGACAAGAAAATGAAGAGCAAATGGACATGCATTACAATACACCGAAAATATAGAAACCCATAACGATGAAAGAGGTAAAACAGGCAATATGAGCACAAAAGAACAATAAGGCTCCAGGTATTGACAACGTCTCCCCTAATCTTTATAAATTAGGTGGCGATCACCTAGTAGGACAAATGCATATGTTCATGAACAAGATTTGGAATGATGAAAAGATCCGTAATGATTGGAAAACCGGGATTTTATGCCCAATCTATAAAAAAAAGGTATAAACTGGAATACGAAAATTATCGCGGCATAACCCTCTTGTACAGGGCGTACAAAAATTTTTACTTACATACTAAACAAACCACTCCAACAACTAACTGAAAATATTGTGGAGAAATATCAAACTGGTTTCCGACAAGAAAGATCTACAACTAACCAACTATTCACAGTGCAACAAATTTTAAACAAATCGTGGGAATACGACATTGATGTCCACAACATATTCATAGATTTCAAACAAGCCTATGACTCAATTAATAGGAACAAGTTTTATCAAATATTGCAGAGCTTTAATATCCCCCAAAAATACATCCGACTGGTAAAAACAACAATGGATTCGTCAATAGCAACTGTCAGAGTCCAAAATGAGCTCAGTGAAAACTTTACAATAGTCCAAGGATTCAATCAAGGAGACGGGCTGGCACCGACACTATTCAACCTGACCTTGGAATATGTGACAAGACAGCTGAATATAGGAAGAGGTATATAATCCTAACAAATAAATCAATACAGATTGCCGCCTATGCCGATGATATCAACATCAGTCTTGCAGAACAGAAGAGGCGGCAGAAATACATTTACAATTAAAAACAAAGGCAAAAGAGACCGGACTAGAAATAAATATTCAAAAGACAAAAGCAAGAGCTAGGGGAAACACAGTTAAATTAGAGGACGATATTGAAACGGTAGAAAGTTTCACATATTTAGGAGTTGCATTAAACACGGATGGAACAGAAGAACCAGAAATCCAAAGAAAAATAGTAAAGGGAAACAAAGCTTATTTTGCACTCGATCATGTGTTCCGCTCCAAAAACACACACCGGAGACCGAAAATCGGGGTCTACAAAACTATTATCAGACCAATAGTATGTTATGCATGCGAGACATGGGTCATGTCAGAGGAAACAAAAAAAAAACTGGAAGTCTTCGAAAGAAAAGTCCTGAAAAAGATATTTGGACCTATTATTGAAAACGGAATATGGAGATCCAGGTACAACCATGAATCTACCAACTGTTCAAAGAGACACCGATCTTAGAATTCGTTAAACTTCAGAGATTTCGCTGGGCTGGTCATGTAGTAAGAATGGAGCCAAAAAGAGCCCTAGATAGTAAAATGCAGGGCGCATGACTAAAAGGAAGGCCACGGAAAAGATGTGAGGATGAAGTGGCAGCGGACGCGCAAAATTTGCTAGACATGAGAACCTGGAGAAGATCGGCGCGGGACCGACAAGGTTGGGGGCATAGTTTGGAGGAGGCCAAGGCCCGATTTGGGCTGTAGCGCCATTGGAGAGAGAGAGTACATCCCATAATGGAGCAAACATTGAGGCAAAAAAGTTCCGGGGAAAAAATAATGCTCGTTTCCAAAAAGTGGTAATGTTATAACCATGTTGTAATGTTATAAACTTTACATTTTTATTTTCATTTTACGTTAGTTGTTATGTGGTCAGTCTTTTGCTTCCTTCCTTTTTTTAAGATATAATAAGTTTTTATTTATTATTGTGCTGGTATATTTATTTTTGATAATTATAAATGAGTTTTTAGTAGTCAATTATTCAAAACATACGTTTTGAATTTGCCGCCAAATGATTTAGTTTATGGTCGGAATACGCATGGCGCTAGAAACTCTGTCCCTACTCTTAACTATAGCAGATACCATACTAGAGCGGTATGTGCGGTGGTTAAAAAATTGAAGGCGCTAAAGCATCAGGGCGAGGAGAATTTGTGGTAATAGTAAGAAGCCTTATATAAATCACTATTCTGAGCAGCACTAGATAAAGTTAAGATTATACAATTATTCATTGATATTCTAGGAGGACATGACTGATACAGAAAAAGAAAATTTTGGACATGAATTGTAATCTCATTTCACCCCATACACCAAAGATACCAGACTCGAATACATAATGTACGTGTAACTTTAGCATCTACCCCCAAATCTATAAAAAAAACTTTCATTGATATCATTCATAATTTGGATATAAAATAATCTACGAGTAAATAGTAATTATTCATCTCACAACTATATGAAAATTAATTTGTTAATAATTTAAATAATGTATTACACGAACCTTAATATTCAGCCGAACCAAAATTTTTAATGAATTAATTTTTTCTCGCATGGCTATCATTTTTGTAAAATTATCTTCATATATCAATCTACCCAAAATTGTTTTCCACTCCAAGCAATGCTTAACAATGGTGTCCATCAATGGCCTCAGATTTAACTGTATACTATCGATATTGATCAATGGATTAAAGTTGTTGACATTTCTGATTATATCTAAGTAAAACATAAACTTTTCATCAAATACCGAAATACTGGTTGTGTTTTGAACAAGCTTTTCACAAGTTGAAGTTTTGTCGTGGGACCATAGATTTCTATACCTCTTCCATTTCTGTATTTGCTTGTTAATCGCCAAAATGACCTAAAATTTTGTTACGGGTTATACATTATTCTAGAATAATTAGAAAATACATTAACGAAAGTGCGCACTAAAATAAACGTAGACTTGTACAGGATGTCACAAATTTATTTTTATTTTATTTATTTATTTCAACGGTAGAACTATTTACAATAAAATACAAAAAATAGTGTAAAGATCATGTATAATAACCATCAAAACAATAACAAAGAAACGATTAAACAATAAAAATATATGCATTAAAACATTCTATCAAATCACAAAAGGTAAAAATACCACATCCTGAGATTGGATTCATTAGTTGCCTTTTGAAAACATTAACGTTTGGACAGAATATATCCAGTAACTGGACATTGCAAGATCTGCACATTGTCGACAAGGGAAACTGGGAAACAAGGCATGTTCGCTGTGATATATCATATTTAGTATGATCTTCAAACTGGATGCGTTTTCTACCTCTGGTTTCAATGGTTTCAACAGGTCCATCATCCAATTTGCCTTTACTTTGTATAAAATTGTTTACAATTCTTTCTCGTCAACACTTTAGTCAAATCACTATACAGAGTAACTACATCGTTGACCAACATACTTTTGTTCTTTTCACGGAGTCCACAATACACATTGAATATAATAGTTTTGTCTCCCATCGGAAAATTTGGATGTCGTTTACTTTTACCGCTTTCACTTTCCATATTACTCATAACACTAAAATACGTATTCACTGCTTAGACAATCTAATCGGTATGTGAATCATAGCAACGACGAATAGAATCGACGGTTGCTAGGCAACGTGACGTCATAAAAATAGTATTCTTCTCATCGTCATCCCACCACTGTTTACTTCGATAGCAAAACAACTGAATCCCTGAGTAGCCGACTTTCACCGACTATCGCGGTTTTAGGAAGATATAACTATTACCTTCTAACCTAAAATTATTATTTCTTGTAATTAACTCAAATTTATAAAACAATAATAGAAAGTATTGGGTTGTGGGAAAGGTTGGGAAGCAACAAAAGATGAAGTAGAAACATTCTACCAATAAATTGAAGATGCACTGAAAATGACAAAGACAGGGAAATCACGGTAGTTATGGGCGATTTCAATGCAAAAGTCGGCAAAAGAAGAGCTGGAACAGTAATGGGAGACCAAGGACTAGGGGAACGTAATGATAGAGGAGATCGTCTAATACAATTCTGCCAAGAACAAAGTCTAATAATCACAAACACGTTCTTTAAATTACCAATGAGACGGTTATATACATGGCGCTCATCAGCAGATAAACGGGAAAAAGTTGTAAGAAACCAAAATGACTATATAATAATTAAAGAGAGATATCGTAACACCATTAAATCAGTTAAAACATATCCAGGAGCAGATGTCGCATCAGACCATAACCTACTAATTGCTAATGTCACGCTTCAGCTTAAACGTATTAGAAAACAATAAAGAACTCCAAAATTAGATGTTATAAAACTGAAAGAAGTTTATATAAAAATCAAACTTTAACAGAAAATATACGAAAACTTTGATAAATTAGATACTAACACTTACGAGATAAACGAACAATGGGAAACACTAAAAAACTGCCTCCTCGCTCCATGCAAAGCGATATTAAAAGAACCGACACACGAAAGAAAGACAATTGGATGACCGATGAGATACTCGACATGATGGAACAATGAAGACAAGCCAAGAACAAAGACAGTCACAATTACAAAATCATTAACAATGAAATCAGAAAAAAGATAAGAGAGACAAAACAAACTTACTATGAGGAAAAATGTAAAGAGATAGAGGATCTTCAGAACAAATACGACCTATTCAACATACATAAAAAAGTTAAAGAAATGGCGGGGCTGCAAAAGAGAAACCACAACACAACTCTTTTAGATAAAAATGGAAATACTATGACAACGACTGACGAAAAACTAAAACGATGGGAAGAGTATATGGAAGAGCTCTTCGACGACCAAAGAGGAAACCTACAAGACTTGTCTTTTGAGGACAGAGAAACAAGAGTAGAAATTACAAAGGAAGAGATACTGTTTGCACTAAAGAACACCAAAAACGAAAAAAGCCCAAGGTCAGATCAACTGCCTATTGATCTCCTTAAAATAATAGAAAATGAGTACATTGATGTCCTCTTAAAGCTTTTTAATAAAATTTATCAATCGGGTGATATACCCAACGAATGGTTCACCCACTTGATATGGATATTGAAGAAACTCAATTTGGGTTCCGCAATGGCGTAGGTATCCGTTAAACTCTCTGTGCATTCAACGTACTAATCCAGAGATGCTTGGATGCGAACCAAAATATGTACGTCTGTTTCATAGACTACAACAAAGCTTTCGGCAAAGTCCGCCAAAACACAATGACCTTCAAATTATAACAAATCTATATTATAAACAGCAAGCACACGTACGCATTATTGAACACATATCAGAAGAGTTCGAAGTTCAAAGAGGAGTGCGACAGGGGTGTATATTGTTACCACTACTATTCAATGCATACTCTGAAGAACTTATGAAAAGATCTCTTGAGGGAGAAACAGCAGGAATCAAGGTCAATGGAACACCAATTAACAACATTAGATACGCGGTCGATACTATCATAATAGCAGACAACCTCCAAGACCTCCAAAAGCTAATGAACAAGATAGTTGAGTATGGAGAAGAATATGGATTATCAATAAACACCAAGAAAACCAAATTTTTGAGGATGGTAAAAGTCTGACAATTAACGGTAGTGCTTTAGAACAAGTTGAAAACTACCACTATCTTGGCACAATAAATAATCACACAAACGATTACTCCAAAGAAATCAAAGTTTGAATAGAGAAAGCACGTACAAACTTCAATAAAATGAGAAAGGTACTTTGTGTAAGAGAACTAAAATTGGACTTGAGAGTTAGGCTGGCAAGGTGTTATATTTTCCTGACTTCGCTTTATGGGTTAGAAGCATGGACACTTAACGCGTCGACTGCTAAAAAGTTGGAAACATTTGAAATGTGGGTGTATAGAAGAATCCTGAAGATATCATGGACCAATCATGTAACAAACAACGAAGTCATGAGAAGAATCAACAAAAGAATGGAAGTATTGGAAACCATCAAGATACGAAAGCTGCAATACCTGGGGCATGTTATGCGTAATACAACCTACTTCAGTTGATTATACCAGGGAAAATCCAGGGTAAGATAAGTGTAGGAAGAAGAAGAATCTCATGGTTGCGTAACTTGAGGGAATGGTATGGATGCACATCAATTAAACTATTCGGAGCAGCAGCATCTAAGATCAGGATAGCCATGATGATTGCCAACCTCCTTCGCGGAGATGGAACGTGAAGAAGAAGATTGGGTTGTACGGCGTTGTTCGGCGATGTGGTATATCTTTTTTTAGTAAAAATATTAAGAGAGTAAAAGTTTTGATTCTAAAAATATGTTGAGTGCGAGATAAAAAAAACTTTAACGTATTAAATGAGCACTGCACGACGTATGTGGCGTCCTTCATCATTTTTAGTAGAGAATTTAGATTTCTCGTTCCAAAAAACTTAAACTTAACAAATTTCGTGTTGTTATCCCATGATTGGCACGAAATATTAAAAAATTGAAGTTTAACTTTGACACCCTTTATTTTGGTTATTGCCACTTTCGTACTAAAGTAAGTTAGTTTAAATCGGCCTATTTTATTCTCAGAAATCTAAGATTAACTTATGGCCATTCGTTACCAAACACCATGTATATTATAATATATATAAATATAAATACATATATATATATATATATGTATATATATATATATATATATATATATATATATATATATAAAATAATAACCCAAACGTCAATAATAATCATATTAAAATCAACATAATTATAAATACGTACATTTTTATTTATTACAAGTATCATTACTTCCAAGAATTTACTGCCTAGATTTCTGGATTCTGACTATAGCATGGGTGATTATGATCAAGCAACTGCCTTTGCTTGATTTAAAACGTTTAATTGGTATACTACAATTATCAATTATTTTCTAACTAAACCTTTATAATAGTCTGCATGATAATAAATTTAAGATAAACAGTTTACCTTATGTGCGGAATCAGCTTGTTTTGCGATTGATTCGCTCACATCCGGTACCCTAATTATTTCGTCGTAAAAACTATATAAGAACTCTTCTGTTTGTGACACTTTAATTGGCTCGCAATTAATGCATGATTTGTTCTGCCATCGAGGAATTAGCTTTAACCTCTCCATGAAATCTTTGGAATTCTTTATCAAAATATTGTAAATTTCTGTCGCTGTAGGTCTAAGTAAAATTTCTGGAGTTACCACTACTGCTTCTACTTGGAATATAGGCTGCAAACACATACTCATAGATATCTCTTTAATTATAACATATATATATATATATATATATATATATATATATATATATATATATATATATACATATATAGATATATATATATATATACATATATAGATATATATATATATATATATATATATATATATATATTATGAACCAGAAGTATTTGCTGACCACGTAAGGAAGTAAACTTTAAATATTGGATATGCAGCAATAAAAATGAAAGGTGTACTCTTTTTATTTTAAAATTTTTATTTTTTTTTTAATTCTTATTCCAAGCTTTCGGCCATTGGTTATGTCCTTCATCAGGGAGCTACAAATGTGATGAATAATTTTTACAAATTTGTATAATTAACTAAAAATTCGATACTTACAAACTTAATGAGGTTGTATCATAAATGATTTTATAAAAAATTGTTGATAAAATTTATCACAGTCTGTTGAGCTAAAACCTATTCCTATATTTAAAATTTTAAAAAATTACCTAACATTCACACAAACTTAATTATTTATACACAAATCTATGACATTGATATTGACATTGGAAAGTGAAAATCTCACATCCCTAATATCAAGTAACTGCTAGTACAACAAATTATAGGCTTATTATTAGGTATATCGTGGAAATATAAATTATTTTAATCATTAGGAAGTGAAACTTCAACCTGTCAATGTTTTAAAACAAAGCCTATTAAATTAACATAAATAAATAAGGTCGTAATTCTAAAAACGTTACAATTTATTGTGATTTTGTTTTGTATGACCCCAGTATCTGTGTGTAAACAAAAATTATTAAAAGTGAAAAAGACAGCAAATATTTGATTTCACGCAAACAGCGCCTTTGTATCTGTTGATACGTATTTCGACCTAATAGGTCTCATCAGAACAGTTATTCAAAGGTGTTCTCTGTACGAGTACTAGAAACCAATTCGCTAAGGATTTCTGCTTAGTTAAAAAGATGTGTCGTGGAATGCAAATTTTAGATTCCCCACGTCTCTTTTAACACCTTTATCAACGTCTGTTTTGCTTTGCAATTTTTAGAAAGCACAGATAAAAGCAGAAATCTGAATTGTGTTTCGAAACTATTTTACGATTGTTAAATTAGATGTCGCTAGTGCGTCCGTATCGAAGCCATGTTATTGTTGCTTCTTAAAAGACAGAAAATATTGATCTTTCACGTTGAGAACACCTTTGAATAACTGTTCTGATGAGACCTATTAGGTCGAAATACGTATCAACAGATACAAAGGCGCTGTTTGCGTGAAATCAAATATTTGCTGTCTTTTTCACTTTTTTTCGGATTTACTCTGTACGAGTACTAGAAACCAATTCGCTAAGGATTTCTGCTTAGTTGAAAAGATGTGTCGTGGAATGCAAATTTTAGATTCCCCACGTCTCTTTTAACACCTTTATCAACGTCTGTTTTGCTTTGCAATTTTTAGAAAGCACAGATAAAAGCAGAAATCTGAATTGTGTTTCGAAACTATTTTACGATTGTTAAAAATTATTAAATTTAAACAAACTAACTTTGTAAAAAAATAAATTCCTCAAAAATGAACTTTTTAATTACTTAAATGTCAATTGATAAATTATTGTTTGTCTTATTGTTGCATTTATCTAGTAGTAACAAATAGGAGAACATTTCATTTAGATGGCCAATATCTGTTCTATGATTCATTGCATTATTATTTTGGCAAATGTAGGCCATTTCCAGAAAAAGTCTTTTGGTGATGTTACTTTCCTGTTCTACTACTTTGATGTTATTGTAGTTTATCCGATGCCCATTTTTAAATGCATGTTCACCCAATGCACTTCTTTCAGGATGTAGTCTATTATCAGACTTGTGGGATGTAATGCGGTCTTTAAGGCATCTTGATGTTTGACCATAGTATACTTGTTCACATGAGCCGCACGTTATACAATAAACAACATCCGTTAAGGATAAGAGTGCGGATTGGTCTTTAAGTTTTTTTGTACAATTCGAATAAGTTACAGAAAATTTGTAATTTACGTTTCTAACCTAAAAGCTAATTTTTTCAGTCTCGTATTTTTATACAAAAAATATAAAAAATTGATTATTTTTTGTTATAAATTATTAATACAAGAGTCATACTTTACACAAAGGGTTAAAATTTGTATGAAGAAATGATACTGCATCTGAATTAGGAAAATCTAACGACAGGAGCATTAAGAGTGAGCAGCAAATTGAGGAAAGCGAGTTTGAATAGCAAAATGGAGGAGAGGATGGAGAAGACGAACATAATGATGAAGGTAGATCGGATAATGAAAACGGTGAATTTGTGTGGTCGAAAATAGCAAAACGTCCGGTAGGCTACAAGTTTTAATTTTAACGAAAACACCTTACGCATTGTACCAGAAAATTTAGAAAAGCTAATTCAATATTTTTGTAATTTTTTAAATGAAACTGTATTAGATAATATTATCAGATAGTAGGAAGGAGTAAAATTAGATTTGAATACAGATGAGCTAAAGGCGTTTTTAGGCATTTTGATAATCATGGTATTCCATCAATTACCTGGTGTAAGATTATACTGGTCAACAGAAATGAATTGAAATAAAAACATGGCTCCACGTGACAATCCCAATTTCGATAAACTGTACAAAATTTGTCCTCTGAATAATATTCTTAATAACTTATTTTTAAATTCTTTTATGCCTTCTCGTCATATTGCAGTTGATGAAAGTATGGTTGGATTCAAAGGGCGCAAGTTCATGAAACAATAATACATGTCCCAAAAACGTATCAAGCGAGATTTTAAAATATGGGTAAGGGCTTGTTCCCTAAGGTTCCTAAGGCAAGGAACCTATTACCAATAATAAGTGGGGTATTGGTGATAGAACTATTCTGCAAATGTCACAACCGTTTCAGGGTAAAGGTTACTGCTTGTATCTTGATATTTTTTTAATTAGTGTTCCTATGTTGCGTAAATTGCTAGAAACGGATACTATTGCTTGTGGAACCTTGCGTTAAAATAAAAAGCATTATCTCAAACAACATCTAGTATCTGATAAATCTCTCAAAAGGGTAGAGTACGATTATTGCACAAATGATGATTTATCCATTTGCAAATGGAAAGATCGCGACCAAAAAGCTTTACTACTTGCTAGTATTTTTCACGATCCCTTATTAAAAATTATAGTCGAATGAACAAATATTAAAGTTGAGAAAAAAAAATTCCTTACTCTAAAGTAGTATATGACTATAACGGTGGAAAAATGGTGGAAAAGTCGTCGATAGTGGATGAAACTGTTCTATTTTCATATTGATGCTACTATTGTAAATAGTTACATTTTGTATTGATGCAATGTTCTTCAAAATAACAACAATGCAAAACCAATGACTCATATTTCGCCATAACATATTAGCCAATGAATTAATAAGAGACTACAGAGTGATTGATTAGTGTGAGGAAGCTCAGTAGATCTGTTATAGTAAGAATTACAAAAGAAAGTTATTAACAAAAATTGTAGGCAGCCTTAAACTCTACATTTTAAAATTAGTTACAATCTTACAGGGTGTTCCCCAAGATGGTGACAGACCAAACTTGTTTTTTTTAACAGAACACCCTGTATTTTATTTTAAATTTAAAATCTGCTTCACTTTCACATCACAACAATGTAAAGCTTTATTATATTATACCAGGTATTTAAAAAGTTATAACCAATATTACCTGAAAATCGTATCAAGTTTAACTCCCTGTATAATTAAAAACGAATACAGAAACATTGATCTATTGCAACCATAGCTTTTTAATAATAATTGTTAAAAATTATAAAACATATTCAATTTTATAATATTAGTTAAATCAAACACGGGGTAAGTCAAAATGCAAGTACATTATTTTCTTGGTAATTTTGAATAGAACACCCTGTATTTTATATTACTATCGAAAAGTACTAATATCGTAAATTTTATCGTAAATATCGTAAATTTTATAAATTACCCCCTTTACCTAAAGTTATCAGTTTTCTATATATTTTTATTTTTCCTTGAAAGTATTAATTTGGTAGATATTTTAACGTTTACAAATATTTAGTGTGAGTTGGCCATGATTGGTTTGTCAGAAACTGACAGTTTGACATTAAAATTTATTAAATCAGTGTTGGGGTACACCGTAAATTAGCAACAATTATTATTTGGTAATTCAGTAATTAATTTAATTTAAATTAGCAATAATGAATTTTTCTACTGTTGATGAAATGGTAGATATGATCTGGATATTGGGGGAATGCAATAAAAATTCATTACTATAAGCTAGAATTTATCAAGAACGGTTTCCAGATATGCGGCAAGCTAGACAAGATACATTTGAAAAATTGAAAGATCGATTTAAACGCACTGGTTCAGTGAATTATGAAAAACGTGAACGAACAAAAACTAGAGTGACAGAGGAAAACGAAATGAGTGTGTTGATGGCAGTTACAGAAAACCCACACACAAGTATAAGGACTATTTCCAATGTACAAGAACTTAGTTACTACTCAGTTCAAAACATTCTATCTAAAAACAAGATACACCCTTATCATATTCAAAAGCACCAAGAATTAATGATGAATTCCAGAAACGAATAGTATTTTGAGAATGGGCCTTAGAAAAAATTAATGAGCAGAGAGATTTTTTTGATTATGTCCTATTTGGTGATGAAGCTACATTCCATCGAAACGGTTCTGTTAATAGGCATAACTTTCTCTACTGCTCAACAAGTAATCCATACCACATAGTAACACATAGTCAAACAAGATGGTCTCCAAATGTGTGGGGAGGTATCGTCGGTAACCATGTAGTAGGACCATATTTTTTTGATGATAATTAAAATGGTGAGATTTATTTAGATTTTATCGTAAATCAGTTATTGATAAACTTTGAAGTCTTTCAAAGACCGCTTTCAAGTATGCGTAGATGTTTTGAGAGGTCATTTTGAACACCTTACTTAAGTAATATAAGTTAAAATTACTGTTGTTTTTTATTTTTCTATGTGTTGTTATTTTTTTTTTTATTTTCCGTCGGTTATTTTTTATAAATTTGATTTGAAATAAATTGTTTTCTTTTCTGTGTCGTTATTTCGTTACTAAATTATTAACAATAGTGTCAAACTGTCAGTTACTGTCAAATCAATCATGGGTAACTCACAATAATTATTGGTAAACGTTAAAATATCTACCAAATTAATACTTTGATGAAAAAATAAAAATAGCTAGAAAACTGATAACTTTAGGTATAGAGTACTTCATATTGAAGTACGATATTAGTACTTTTCGATAGTGATATAAAATACAATTAAAATTAACAAGAAAATAATGTACTTGCATTTTGACTTACCCTGTATTTGATTTAACAGATATTACGAAAACGAATATGTTTTACAATTTTTAACAATTATTAAAAAACTATGGTTGCAGTAGATCAATTTTCCTTTAAAATTCCACGAGGAAACTAAGTTCCTGTAGCTGGCTGTATACCATATATCACAAAAAAATTTTGTTTAAAATCCTTTATAAAAGTTATATAAAAATGCCTCAAACGGGCTATCACAAACACATTGCAAAACGTTTTCGGATTAAACAATCCATCATCAATGCAAACGGTTGTACATGCTAGTAGCCAAAATATATGGGTAAAAACCCTTTAAATGTTTTAAATTTGAAGTTGTTTTACATTATTAGTATTTATAATTTGTGATGGTTAAGTTACCGTTGGATAGGTAACATGGCGGCGTATGACTCTACATGAGTCCTTTACTCTTTTTTTTCCTTTACTCTTTTTTAATTACACAGGAATTTAAACTTAGACGATTTTCAAGTAATATTGGTTATAGCTTTTTAAATACCTGGTATAACATAATAAAACTTTACATTGTTGTGATGTGGAATTGAAGCAAATTTTAAATTTAAAATAAAATACAGGGTGTTCTATTTAAAAAAAACATAAGTTTGGTCTGCCACCATCTTATGGAACACCCTGTAAGATTGTAACTAATTTTAAAATGTGGAGTTGAAAGATGCCTACAATTTTTGTTAATTACTTTTTTTTGTAATTTTTACTATAACCGATCTACTGAGCTCACACTAATCAATCACCCTGTATATGTAGCGTAAAATAAAAGGTCCGTACCATAAATATATAAAATAATTATCTGTACTAAACCTAACTCAAAAATATGATGTAGGTGAACATGCCAATACCAGGAACAATACGGCGATGTGCTTTGTGTAGCACTAAAAAAATTTAGAGAGAACAAAAATTTAATGTAAATAATGTAATGTAGGACTATGTTTGTCATGTTTCGAACCATTTCATAAAAAATAAATATATTTTGTTTTTAAAATAATCATCATCATTTTGGCTTTACAACCCTGTGTAGGTCCTAACCTCCCCAAGAATTTTTTTCCAGTCGTCCCTATCCATCGCCTTCCTCCGCCAAGCACGTATTTCCATGTTTCTCATATCTTGGTCTATGTTATCTAGAAATCTTGTTCTGGGTCTTCCTCTTCTTCTTTGACCAATAGGTCTATCAAGGAGCGTTTATCTAGCTGGGTCGGTTTGCTCCATCCGCATTACATGGCCTACCCACCTCAGATGTCCCATCTTAATGTGTTTTACGATATCTGGTTCCTGGTATATTCTATAGAGTTCGAAGTTGTATCGTCTTCTCCAGACACCATTTTCATTTACCACTCCTAGATTCGCGTAGTATTTTTTTTTTTTTTCGAAACATCCTAACATGTTTTTATTGCTTTTTGTTAAAGTTCAGGTTTCTGAACCATATGTTAGGACTGGGCGTATTATTGTTTTGTAGAGTTTTACTTTTGTATTTCTTGATATAACTGTAGATTTAAAAAGGAGATTTTTATAAAACGTCGTTTTCTATAAAAAGTGGCCGTAGTATTTGTGGTTGCGTACCTATGTTCATGTATTTTGTTTTATTGGTGTTTATTATTAAACCCATTTTTGTAGCCCCTTCCTTTAGTGCTACGTACGCCTCTTGTGCTGCGTTTTCCGTTCTCCCAACAATATTGATATCATCAGCATGTCGTCGCCGCATGAGTGTATCTATGGTATTAAAACACTTTGCTATATAGAGTATAAGCTCTACCTAGGGGCTACCTAAGAAATAAAACAAACTGATTTATGAAGAAAGACTACCTACAGAGTCTTGAGGTTTTGCTGTAGCAAATGGAGCAGAGCCCCGACCGGCGACCTCCTAGAGCGTACGTGCTCTAGGTAAGGCCGTGGTCTCTCGGCCAATGGAAAATTAAGGAATGTGTAAAAGGCGGGGCTATGCGCATCAGGGAGCGTATTCGTTCGTCACTAAATGCACCAGGATGACAAGCATATGCTATGATTTGCACAGATTTGTTATACCGGGTGGTGAATCGCTAAACGGGCCATAGGAAATTCAATGGGAAATTCTAAATTGTTGAGTTCCTGCTTCCCTAATTATTTTACATTGAAAGTCATAATAAACTATTTGTAGAGGACTGAATTATGTATTAAAAACAAATGTTAAAATTGTTCTACGAACTAAATGTATTGCAAAATTTTGTAAAAACGTCGCCTGAAAAATTCCATTTTTCAGGCGACCCTTTAAAGTCAGGCCACACGAGGTACAAGAATGTGTATGACATGTTGCGTTTGGTCATATTGATGATTCTGATATTTGACAATATTTGAATTGTCAATCTTTTTATTTTGTTATTAAATTAAACACAAATACTAAAATAGGCAAATTTTCACAAATACTACTACTACTAATGAACAATAAATAGTACTTTGTAAACAATAAATTCTATTGTTTACATATTAATAAAATTGATGAAATGTATTTAGTTCATGAAAAATTGCTATAATGTACTCAGGTAATACTGCGAGCACTGCCAGATCTGTATTTAACACAAGATATAATACAATCCAATTCCAGGTTATACAACAATTCAAATAATTTCAATATAGTTTTACTGTGATCTTTCCTAATAATAATTTATGATAATTTCTAAACACAAAACTATAACAAATGTTCAAACAATAAGCCATTTTGTACAAAACAGTATCCCACTTGATTGTAAAATTCTCGTCTTAACCTTAAGCCAGCATGCGTGACGTTATTTTTGCACACTCTTCAATAATTCGCATTTAATGCTTCAATATCCGTAAATTTATTATCGCTGAATAAAACATTTTTATTCTGGCAACTTTCTCCTCAACTGAATACATTTTTTAATCAACTATATTGTTTTTTAAACAATAAATTACAAAATAAAAATTTTGGCAATTCAAATATTGTCAAATATCAGAACATAAATATGACCAAACGCAACATGTCATACACATTCTTGTACCTCGTGTGGCCTGACTTTAAGGGGTCGCCTGAAAAATGGATTATATTTTTACAAAATTTTGGAATACGTTTAAATCGTAGAACAATTTTAACATTTGTTTTTAATACATATTTCAGTCTTCTACAAATAGTTTCCTATGACTTTTGATGTAAATTAATTAGGGAAGCAGGAATTAAACAATTTAGAATTTCCCATTGAATTTCCTATGGCCCGTTTGACGATTCACCACCCTGTATATTGAACCGGTAGTTGTGATTTGTGACGTACGTATTACTTTTTCCATAGCTAGATTGAATTGTTTTTAAAATAAATGGTCCTTTATTGATACAATCCAACATTTCTTTCACTTCAAGTACATAAACAGTCTGTGGTTCCAAATCGGACCACCCCTAAATCATAACTAAATCAAGAATAATTTTTTTAAGAGCGTGGGCGCAAAATTTTGGGCCAATGCTTTTTAAATGCAGTCATTTTTTCGAATCCTGAAAAAACTAATAAATATTTTTAAAAAGTTTAAATGCAGAATGAAAGAATACATTATTACCAAGGGCCGAAAGACCCTGAAAACTTCTATAATGTTTATTTTAATAAGTTAGAGGGGTGAAAAAAGAGAAAATTTAGTGTAATTTTTAATTTCAAATATCTCATTCAAAAAAAGTTTTTGTTTATTCTAAGGGACTTTCGGCCCGCGTTAATTTTGTAATCTTTTATTCTGCCTTTAAATTTTTTAAAAATATTTGTTAGTTTTCTCAGGATTCGAAAAAAATGAATGCATTTAAAAAGCATTGGCCCGAAATTTTGCGCCTACGCTCTTAAATAATGTTGTTTCCAAAGGTATCCTTAAGTCATCAAATAGATCGTTGATTTTGACCCGTTAAAGGGTCAAAATCAAGTTATTTGGTATGGATTACTAAGGGGTATTAGATTAGTTGCGGGTTATATTACATTTTTTTTACACAATCAAATACGTTATATACATTAATAAATCCTCACCTCCTTCGTTTCTAACTTTGCGTTAAAGCTATCCAGATTTCTTATGGTCATTGTTATCAAACATTTGTACAATTTCTCTTCCCAATAACTATAATATGGTTCCATGACCGGTGAACGTCCACTATTTGTATTTAATACCATGGTTTCTAGCTTTATGAGAATAGGTGTAAACGAATCGTATATGTTCATTAATTTTGACATTGTTTCTGTGCGTTTATCATACATCGTAGTAAAGAAATCTTTACAAAATGGACGATCAAGTTCCTCTGGTAACTAAAATAAATAAATTTATTAAATAAATATATTTTTGTTTTTTCACTACGTTAACAGAAACTATTAGATACATTTACTACATGTATAATTAAGACCACGGTTCTTTACCCTTACGTCATTAATATCTGGCGAGACAAAACACATAGGGTCAAGTGGTGCAAAAACGAGACGATTTTTTTGGCTTGGGTTTACAAATTTATAGTCTCTAATGAAATAGGTTGAGGAGGGGAGAACTATTTGTCTCAAGTTTGTCATTCAGAATTATATCTGTGTTTTTTAATTTGTTGATTTCCATAGATTCTAACAAAGATAGCTTAAGGCCTTTATTTTGAATGTGAAGAATTTTAAATTTGTCATTAAAAGAATGATTATGATCTAGAAGGAGAAGTGCGTATGTCGAATCTGTTTTTCTATTCTTGAAAGCTCTTTTATGTTCTGCTATTCGTTTATCAAAGTTTCTACCAGTTTGACCGATGTAAGTTTTTGGGCAGTCGCCACATTGAAGTTTGTACACACCACTATTTAAGTGTTTTTTATTTTGGCTCTTGTTATTTTTAATATATTTGCCTAGGTTGTTATTTGTTCGGAAAACTGGTGTTATTCCTTTCTTTTTTATGTGTTTGGCAATTTTTGTTGTTATTTTGCCTGTATATGTAATCGAGCAGAAGGTACTGGGTTTTTTCTCTGGTGGTGGAAAAACTAATTTCAGGGCTTTCTTGTGTAGTTTTTGATTTAACATTTTATTAATTGTTTGTTCGTTGTATCTGTTGTTTACTGCTATTTGCTTAATTATATTTAATTCTGTCTCAAAGTTGTATTTTGACATCGGAATCGGAATTAGGTTTATGAAATATGGAGAAGTCATGTTTGTTTTGAAGTCTGCTAATTTTTAAATCTAAAAAATTTATGGATTGATTTTATTCTGTTTCTATTGTAAATTTAATATGACTATGAAGTGAATTAATATACGATAAAAATTGGTCGAGTTGCCTGTTAGTTCCTGTGAAACATACCAGTACGTCATCTACGTATCTCAACCAATATAAAAACTGTTTGAATACGGGATGTTTTGAAATCTTTGTCTCTAGATGATCCATAAAAATATCTGATAGCAATGGGCTTAGAGGATTACCCATTATAAGTCCTGTACTGTTATTTGTATATATTTTATTATTAAATTCAAAGTAGCCCTGGTTTATACAAACTTTAAGAAGATGTAAAATTTCAGATGTAATTATTGGATTTGTACTATTTAGGTCTAAAAGGTTTTTTACTTGAATAAAAGTTTCTGTAGGAGGGATACTAGGAAAAAGATTTTTACGTCAAATCAAATTAATCTGGAGTTGTTAGGTAATTGAAAATGTTGTATTTTATTAACTAGTTCTATTGTATTCAATGTTCTATTGTAGCAATCAGCCGAAACAGCTGTAGTGATAAGTTTAAAATAAATTTTGTGGAAGTTTGAAAACAAAGTTTTCAGTGTTTTATAGTTACATAAAATGAATTTCCATCAAGTAACGGTCGAATCCATCAATTATTTAGTAGTGCATTTGTTTATTTCAGTAAATTCCCGAAATATGAAATGAAGATGGCACTAACTACTAAACAGTTAATAGCTTTGTTAGAAGAAGACAGATTGTGAAAATGCTGTAAAAGACATTAATCTTCTTCTTCTTCTTTCTTCTAGTATGTAGGCTTTAAAGCCTGTTTCTTTTTCAATATTAGCATCCTAAATTGTTTAAATTGTCGCACCATCTTTTTCTTGGTCTGCCAATACTTCTTCGTCCATTTGGTGACTTATCTCGTGCTATTCATACTATTCTACCATCTGCCATTCTACTGAGGTGTTCGTTCCACTCCTGTTTTCGTTTTGTTACCCATCCATTTCTGTCTTCTATATTGCATGCTCTTCTTATGTTTTCGCTTCTCTCCCTATCCAACAGACTTCTACATGATATTCGTCGGAGTATTTTCATCTCTGTTGTTTCTAGCAGTCGTCTCGTTTTAGATGTGTCAGGTCGTGTCTCCGCCGTGTATGTTAATATAGGTCTAATTGCTGCTTTAAAGACTCTTGTTTTTGTGTCTTGTGTTAGGTGTTTGTTCTTGCAGATTGTGTCATTAAGAGAACCCGCCACTGTACTTGATTTTAAGCTTTGCTGTCGTACTTCCTCAACATCTCCGAAACTAGTTGTATCTATTCCCAGATATCTAAACCTTGCTTCCTGATTTATTATTTTCCCATCAATTTCGATTTTACACCGTAGTAGGTATTTAGATGTTGTCATACATTTGGATTTTTTGCTGATATTATCATATTGTATTTCTTAGCTGTTGTATTGAAGATATGTGTTATTCTTTTGAGCTCGTCTTCTGTCTTGGCGATTAATGCAGCGTCGTCTGCATAACATAATATTTGGATTTCTTTGTTCCCCATTCTGTAGCCATGACCTTTACGTACTGCTTGTATTATTTCGTCCATTATTATATTAAAGAGACGTAGGCTCCATTTTCCATCTTTGCCTGTATTCGATTATGTATATTATTGATTGGTATGTTTCTTTTATACAGTAGGTGTAGTAGTGTAGTGTGCGTCTTCGACTTGGAAAGCCTTTGTCAGGTCTATAAACCATAGATATGCTGGTTTATTGTACTCGGTGGCCGTTTCTGTGATTTGTCTTAGTACAAATACGTCGTCTACGCAGGATCTTCCGGATCTGAATCATTGGTGTTCATCTGATAAAGTTGTTAGTTTATTGATTTTGTTGGTTAGAACTTTTGTGATAAGTTTAAGTGCGCTGTTCAGTAGATTTGTACCTTAAAATTGTTGGGGTCTTCTTTATCTTCTTTCTTGAACATTGGTATCATTATGCTGTTTTTCCATGCGTCTGGTATCTTTCAGTACAATATTAGTTTTTGTATAAGTTTTGTCATCTCTAGGGTTATTCTTTCTTCTCCGTATTTTAGAAGCTCGTTGGTTATTCCAACTGGTCCTGGTGACTTTCTATTTTTGAGTAAATTTATGACTATTTCTACTTCCTGAAAACTGTTGACGAATTGTTGACTTTCCACATGGGTTGGTTGAGGGTGAACAATTACTAAGGTGGTGATAAATTCGTAAAAACCTTGCAGAACACTGTGTTATTTCAAAAATAATTTGTATTATTTCCGCTAGCTCGAATATTTTCGAAAGTTTTCAAATAAGATTCGTTTAGGGGTGAAAAATTGTAAAGGCGATCAACGTTTAGTCTGAACTTAAAGAACACTTTTTTATTTCAGTTATAAGTAGAGGAGAGTGAAAGTGTAAAAGAATATTTTTTCATCTTAAATTTTAACCTCACAGTATTATTGGCTTAGCATAAGAGGCAGTTAAGGGGTGAATAATTACTAGTACCATATTTTTTTCTAATTTCGCTGGCTTAAATATTAAGCTAGCAGGAACGTTCCAAAATAATATTGGTATAGGGTGTAAGATTTTTAAGGTGGTTAAAGTTTAGTAAATATTTAAGAAGTGTTTTTTTATTTCAGTTATAAGTAGAAAAGTGTGAATTTGAAAAAAAAAGGTAATATTAAATTCATAAAAATCTAGCAGATCACTGTGGTATATCATAAATATTATTTTTGGAATTCTACTAGTTTTAACCGTAAGCCGTAAAATCGCTCCTCTTAAGGGTGGTTTGGTGATTAAAAAATATTAGGATGGTAATAAATTAGTGAAAAATGGGTAAAAAAACATGCCATTGGCAAAAAGGTTTTTTTTTCTAAATTCTGCTAGCTTTTACCTTAAGCCAGCAGAATCGCTCCAATTAAGGGTGGTTTGGTGGTGAAAAATTATAAGGGTGGTAATAAATTAGTGAAAAATGGAGGAAAATATATGCCATAATGTAATGTAAACATAGCAAGAAAATAAAGAATAGAAAAAATAAGGGCTAAGCAGCATAGAGAAGATAATAATTATTCAAAATAATTATTATATATTCCAAATTAAATAAAGAATAAATTCGATACAGTAACGTATACATGTTAATCTATACAACGAAAAACAATTTGACCCAGTTAGTTGCATGACACGAGCCAGTATCAGTTGCAACAATTGTTGAAAAAAGAAAATAGTCACGTTTTAATAAATATAAACCTGCGCTGGAAAATATCACCAGCGCCGACCTGGTTTAAATCATGAGGACTCAGCAAAAACTCGACCTTGGTACTACAATCGGCATTTGAGAATACGAGCTCAACAAAAACAAAAAGAACGGAGGAGGCCGGGTCAGTCAATAATAGTTGGGCATCGTGACTGCCCGCTCAGGCAGTGATTGCCGGCTCAGGGTCGGAGGCGGTAGCGTCCAGGCAGTCAGTATTACGGCGAGGAGCTGTCGCGACGATAGGCGACTCCAGGTACGGTGAACGCGCAATTGTTATATTTTGCCGTGAGATAGTTCGTAAAAAAGTGTCGGCTACCGGGCGAGTGAAAGGTTCATGCCAGAGCGCGGTATCTCCACAAAAGAAATCCGATTTCCAGAGAAACTGAAGAGCGTATCATTAGCTAGAGCCTAAATACGCGAAAGGTAACAAAATTCCATATATTAACCCGAGTAAATTATAGTAGTACAGATTGTCACCCCTTTACTTTCTTGCTAAGATCTCTTCTCGTCTCCCTTCGCGCCGAACGAGTTATTATTGATTATCTCTGACAGCTTGTTAACTTAATTGTAAACCACATAGTATATTCAATACATATGTAGACTCTAAATTTGGTTTTTATGTTCCTTCCGGCCGATTTAGACAGAGACCTGGAGAGTACCAAATTTCGGCTTATACATTTATCCAGCTTCTAAAGTTAGCCCATAGATCTGATTTAGACAATAGGGGATAAAACCTTCCCGCAAGTTGTACAGTTGTACAGTGGTGACAGCGAAGCGCCCCAGTACTTGTACATTTGGTGACAGCGGAGTGCCCCAGTACATTACAATAAGCAAAAAGTTTTTTTTCCGAATTCTGCCAGCTTAAACCTAAAGCCAGCTGAATCGCTTCTCTTAAGGTTGGTTTGGTGGTAAAAAATTATTAGGGTGATAATAAATTAGTGAAAAATTGGTGAAAAAATATTACGTAGGTTAAATTGGACTCCGCTCATTTGTTTTTGCTAGCTTAAGGGTCCTACAAATCTTGTTCCTCTTCTTATGTTTATGCCCTTTGCCCTTCATTCTTCTTCTTAACGTGCCCTATCAAGTCCCCATGACGTTGGCGATTGACATGGCGAAACTGTCTCTGTCTCGAGCTATTCTAAATAGTTGCTCAACTTTCTGTATTCCTGTCCACTCCCTGATATTCTTCAACCAAGAGGCCTGCTTTCTACCAATTCCTCTGCGTCCTTTGACTTTACCCATCATAATAAGTTGAAGAATATTATATCGGTCTCCCCTTACTACGTGTCCAAAATAGGCCATCTTTCTATATTTGATGTTATCAAGCAGCTCGCGAGCAGCATTTGCTCTCTCAAGGACTGCCACATTTGTCAGCATAGCCGTCCATGGAATTTTTAGTATACGTCTGTGCAGCCACATTTCAAAGGCCTCCAGACGATTAATGGTGGATATTTTTAATGTCCATGCTTCGATACCATATAAGAGGACTGACCAAATGTAGCATTTAACCATGCGCTTTCGAAGTTGAAGTTGCAAGTTATCATTACAGAAGAATGACCTCATTTTTAAAAATGTCGTGCGGGCTATCTCGATTCTACATTTTATCTC
The DNA here is from genome assembly GCA_918026665.1 of Diabrotica balteata. Lineage (NCBI taxonomy): Eukaryota > Metazoa > Arthropoda > Insecta > Coleoptera > Chrysomelidae > Diabrotica > Diabrotica balteata. The sequence continues at coordinate 68,587,822 of OU898280.1, read as the reverse complement.
TTGATCTGGATCTAGTTGTTCAGTAATATGGCAACCAAGATATTTAAAACTGGACACTCTTTAAATTATATGACCATCAACATATAATCGTGCATCTTGATGTGCTAAACGGCTAAACACCATGTGTTTTGTTTTTGCACAGTTTATGTTTAGGCCAAACTCTCTTCCCACTGTATCAATGGCATTTAAAAGGCATTGTAATCCATTCAGGTCATACAACCTTAAAACTTGATTCGTAGGCTCTTCTTGGTTGTCAAGAAAAACAGAATTAAATTTCAGACAAACAGAAAAAGTCTAGAGTTTTAAAACTTATTGTTTATGTTCAGTAAGTATGACTATTTTAAATTTATTTTGGGATTTGATAAAATTAAATATTTTTTTCAATATAAAAAATAAATAACAAAACTGTCTATAAAAGTTTTCTACTATTTGTAATGAACTTACCTGGTAAAAATCAAATAAATTCATTTTGGTTAACTGCTTAATTCTCTTCAATAAGTCGTTTTCTACATGTTTTACTTGTAAAACTAAAGTTTTTAAATTATTTATTAAAATCAAATTCGCGTTAGCATACTCAGTGATTCCCAACGAAGACCATTTTATTCTCATTAAGCCTGGTTGGATATTTAATTCTATTTCTCGCATTTTTTCTTTTAAAAGATGCATCTAAAAGGCAGAAATTATATATGATTCGATATATAAATGTATAATATTATCTTTACTTAAAATGATGAGTACAATAGATGACTTGCCGATTTTTTAATTTTATATATTGTTTTTTTTCTCACTCTATGAATTAAAATATTAATTATCCAAGAAGTTTATTTTGTAAACTAGTATAGCATTTTTTATTTAATTTTAAAGATTTGACAATTTTAAAGATTGATTTATTTAAAAAAGTTGTGAAAAATTAGTTTTATGTACTTTTATAGAACTTTTACAGAATCTTTTAACTATTTAAGTAATTCAGAAATTTAACTTTTGCCGCCCTAAACTTTTAAAATATCATTTAGAAATTGTTAGGTAATATTATCAACATACCTGAGCGTTGGTCAATTTATATAAAATCGAATTGTAATTGTTAATCATTAATGTTACTGCATTGACATTAATTTGAGTTTTTTCTTTCTTTATAGCTATCAATCTAACATTTTCCGGAAGCATAAATTTCATTGTTTCCAATAGTTCCACGCTCTTGAAACAAGCCCATAATTCATCATCAAAGTTTATTTCAAATTGAAGACCTGAAATATATAAAAAACAGTTACTTTCGGTTTAAAGTTGATAGATAATAAAATTAAAATAATTAAAAAAGGAGTCAATAAATGAAAGACCAAGTTGAAAAAAAATATAACTTTTATAGGTAAGTAAAGGTATATTGGTGATACAAGTAATTTGGTGATAATTTTTAATCAGATTACCACACAGTTAGCTATGCAAGCACATTCATGACACGGCGCTAGTAAGTTGCTACGAGTGTAAGCAGGACAAACATATATTCCGATTTAGCGATGCGCGCACCTGCGTTTAAAACAGACTGTTTTGACCATTGTGTGATAGTGGAGTCATTTCTTATTGAATGTGAAAGACTGTTACATATTTGGTTACATCTTTATTGGAATAATTGCTGTTTTCTTTATAAAACTTTATAAAACCATTCAATAAACTAATATTCCTTAATTAATTAATTAATATTCCTAATTTTATTCCTTAAATTGCGGTTGTTTTTTCTTAGTGTTTTTGCTCAAATTTTTCAAGAACTTTTGAGACGTTAACTTTGGATATTATTTGTTCTTTGATTTAAAATAAAATAGAGAAGTGTAGTATACAATGCAAAAGGTATTGTTTTGAGGAATCCGTAAATGTATTTTATTTTTAAAGGCTGTTAACTTTTTTTTATCGCCAAATTACCTATACAAGATTCCGATATCACCTATTTAATTTTTACTTTTAGATTGGCAATGGAAAAAGAGGGTAAATATAGAAAATATAGTCAACAGCAACTTCAAAACGCTATCAGATTAGTAAGAAATAAAGGTAAGACTACATATAAAGCTGCAAAAGAAGTAGAAGTCCCATGGAGCACTTTGAAACGTTACCTAGCCAATGAAGAGGATTGGAAGCGGTAATAAAACTGGGGAGGCCTTTTGCAGAGTTGAAGCTTTACAATTATATTACAGAAATGCAACAATTGGGTTTTGGACTAACCGTGTATCAAATTAGAAAATATGCTTATGATCTTGCTAAAGTGGATGGTCGGGAGAAATTCTTGCCGTCAACTAACTGCATTGCAAGCAAATGGTGGTGGAATAGTTTTAAAAGTAAGTACAACGTGTGCCTTCGTGTGCCAAAAAATCTTTCGGCCTACAGAGTTTCCATGGCTAATGAATTTATGATCAAAGATTTGTTTTCGAAACTGAATGATGTTCTTACGAAACTCAATATAAAAGACAAACCGAATTTAATTTAGAATTGCGATGAGACTGGATTATTGTATGTAGTGAAACCTTCCAAAGTTGTTACCGGTATTGGTAAAAAATATGTTTATAAAAGTTCCTACGCTGAACGAGGTCAAACTCAAACTATGTTAGCATGTATTTGTGCTGATGTAAAATGGATTCCTCCTATGAGAATCTTTAAAGGTATTAGATGGAATGATATACTAAAAAATGATGCCCTTCCCAACACATTAATACAATTATCTTCTAAAGAATGGATCAATTCTGAATTGTTTTTGGAATGGTTAAATTTTTTTATCACTACAATACCGCCTGAACGTCCTGCAGTCTTGTTGATGGACTCTTATTCTGCCCACATTGGAGCTGAAGTTTTGAAAATAGCGAAAGATAATCAAGTTTATCCATTTACTTTCCCAGCTCATTGCACTCGTCTATTGCAACCACTTGACGTGGGACTATTCGAGCCACTCAAGACTTACTAGCGCAATAGCATGTATCGTTATATGAGCAATAACCCTTTACAAAGAAAAACATTGAGAATGCTTTTAAAAAAACAGGCATATGTCCTTTAAACGGAGATGTTATCCAAAAGAAGTATTACGGCCTTCACCGTTAACTTACATAGCTCCTGCTTCTCCAGTTTCAACACCTAAAACTTCTATTTTAAATCCTAAAGCCCCAGTTGATCATATTTTTAAAATACCAACAGCTTAAAAACGTCCAGAGAGGTCAAGAAAAAGGGACTCAAGTGAGAAATGCTTAACACCGACAAATGAAAACACTTCAGTAACAGAAAATCTACAGCAATTGCCCTCGACTTCATACAAATCTATCCAAAACGCAAAAAAAGTAAAATAGATGATTGGAAGTGTGGCTTATGTGGAGTCATGTATTCAACTGATGTTAAGAAAAGAAATGCGGCCTAATGGATTCAGTGCTCATCTTATTTGAAACCATACGACGAGATTTGCATATCTATCGAAGATACTGACGCCGATGAAAAACTTTATTATAGATGTGATCGTTGTATGGAACAAAATTTTTAAATATCTGATTAAATATACAATTTCCATAATATCACCAAATTTCCTAACCACTATCACCAATATACCTTACCGTGTCACCAACTTACCTAACATAAGCCTAAGTTTGTATGTCAATTTGACATTTACTATCATTATTAATCATTTTTTGTTAAATTAACTCTTCTAAACATTTACCTTAAATAATAAGTACCGTAAAACGGGGTTACTTAAGTCTACAGGGTAACAAAAGCCATTTTGCATGGTAAATTTCGAGCGCCCATGTTGACAACACTGTTTGCAGCATTCTAGATGTTTATGTGTAAGTGTGTTAACAATCGTTTAAACTTTAAGCTGCTGGAATACAACATTTATTCACATTAAAAGATAAGCCTAGCAATTTATTATTATTTAGAGGTAATTTGTATTGAAATTTCATAGCTTTTTAAACTTTTTCCGTCCAGCCCAGTCCGTTTTCTTTCAAGCTTAATAACTGTCTTAAAATATAACCCTAGTTATCATTGTAGACCATGCTTTAATTCATTCTCCATATTTAAGGTTAGTTGTTTTTGTTTATTGTTCTTTTACAGCTGTGTTGACTACGGGGTAACAAAAGCCAGTTGCTTTTGTTACCCCGTAATGAAAAACATACTACATGAAAGTAAAAATCATAAAGTTACAGCAATTTTCTTTGTTTCAGACCACAATACCTATGCCACGAACTTATCACTGGCCCCTTGGGGCTCGAAAGTATAAGGACTATTCGGATGAAAAGCTCGCTTCAGCGGTAAAAGCAGTGAAGGATGATGGACTTTCTTTGAGGAAAGTTGCTGAACAGTATGGAATTTCACGATGTGCTCTTACAGTAGCAGTGAAAGGGAAACGTAATAAGGTAGGAAGACCTTGTATTTTAAGTCCTGTTACAGAAAACCAGCTGGTAGAATGTGTAACATTGGCTGGAAAATGGGGATTCCCGCTAACAACCTTTGATATTCGACTGATTGTGAAAGGATTTCTAGATCGCCGTGGCCGAACAGAAAAAAGGCTTAAACACAATATGCCTGGTATTGACTTTGTGGATTTATTTATGAAAAGACATGACAAAGAACTTTCTAATAGGCTTTGTCAAAATGTAAAAAGAAGTAGAGCTGCTGTCAATGAGACAATTCTCAATAATTATTTTGACGAACTCACAACATCACTTGAAGGAGTTGAACCAAGTATAATAGTTAACTATGACGAGACGAATATAACTGATGATCCGGGTAGAAAGAAGAGTTACACGTCATCCTGAGCGAATCGTTGATTCTTTCAAGGCAAGTACATATGTCATGTTTTCAGGGAGTGCATCTGTCATGTTTTCAGGGAGTGCAGATGGAAAATTACTTCCACCATACATAACGTACAAGGCACTAAATCTTTACGACTCATGGACTGAGAATGGTCCTAAGAGAGCAGTTTATAATAGGTCAAAGAGTGGATGGTTCACGCTAGAAATTTTTGAAGACTGGTTCAGAAAAATAGTTATTCCATACTTCAAGAAGTTTGACAAAGATGCTGTTAAGGTAATAATAGGGGACAACCTAGCAAGCCACATGTCACTAGATATTATTAATGAATGCAAGATGAAGAACATCAAGTTTGTGCTTCTGCCAGCGAACAGTACCCATTTTACTCAGCCTCTTGATGTATCTTTTTTTAGGCCACTGAAAATAAAGTGGCGCCAAACATTAAGTGACTGGAAAGAGAAGAATCGTGGTACAATACCTAAGGATACATTCCCAAGACTATTGAAGAAGTGTATTGATGACATGGGTGAATAGAACATAGCAAAAAACTTGATAAGTGGTTTTAAAGGTTCAGCAATTTCACCTCTTGACAGGGAGCAAGTACTTAAGAGGCTTCCTAGTAGATCTAAGGAGAACGAAAGAGAAACCCTAAATGACTATGGAAACACTTGGGCTGCAACTTTACAATCCTTCCTTGAAAAAAACAGAGTTGAAGATACTACACAATCAGCCAAAGAAAAAAAAATTAAATGTACCACCTGGTGTAGGTGTACAGCCGGATGATATGAAGGACTCGATTGATAACCCTGCAGAGCAACAGCCAAGTACTTCAAAGCAAACTCAAGAGAAAACCCGTGTTTTAAAAAGAGCCAGAAAGGACAGTTCTGATTCTGGTGACAATGATGAAGTATTCTCACTGCAAGATTCAGATGCTGAACTTGTTTTAAGTGACTTCACTGATGACAATTTTGAGGAACCCGAACCTAAGAACGTCTATAAGAAAGCCACGAGGACCACAGTGAAATGGGAGGAGATTACTGGCAAATCAGCTATATTTGTAATTGTTGAACTGCTATTTGATGAGGGAACCAAAAAAGAAGCTGTAAAGCAGTTTTATGCAAAAGTGTTAAATACATCACCAGAAACAAATGAAGTGTCAGTTAGTTTCTTAAGAAAAAGTACGAAAACTGCTGGGACTGCTTTTGTCTTCTTTCTTATTTTTGTGCCACTCCTATCGGAGATTGGAAATCATCAAGGCTATTCTGACCTTGTTTACGGCTGACCTAAAGAGTTCATTACTGGTGCAGCCAAACCACTCTCTCAAATTCCGCAACCATGACATTATTCTACGGCCTGGATTCCGTTTTCCTTCTATTTTTCCCTGCATTATATTTTGAAGTAATGCGTATTTATGTCCTTTCATCTTACTGTTTTTGTATTTCCTTACAATGCTGATGAAATGGATGTAAATATATCACAAATTGTTAAAGTTGTTCACCCTATAAATGTAAAGCGTGGGCACTACACTTTTTTGTATGAGTTAAATTGATTATTTAATCTTCAAAAACTTTAAAACATATAATAATAATAGTAATTAAAGTTTTTCCAATTAAATTTATTTTTTTTAAATATAAGTATTGTTTATTTTAGCCATGTGTACGGATTTAGTTACCCCAGGAGTGTTTAACTTACGCCACACATTTATCTATCATGCCTGGTTTTTCATACCCCATTCCAAGGGAAAACTTAGGCCACTATGTTTTAAATTTTTTTGACAGGTAAAAAATTTTTTTAACTCTTTTTTTGGTATTAAACAATAAATTTAGATATAGACCCACGTTTTTACCAAGTTTTAAATCCCTAAAGTGATTGGTCTAGATTTGAAAGGTGTTTGAATTTCAAAAGTGGCCTAAGTAACCCCGTATTACGGTAACGTAATAAAGTAAAACTTATTTCTTGCTTAGTTTTCGAATTCCTATATTATTAGTATTTTTCATTTTTATCATCATTATACCTTTCCTTACCCTACTAGTTATACTCCATTATGGTGATGAAAATTGCGACTAGCTCCATTGACAAACCAAAACAAGTAAATAAAAAAGATAATCTTGATCAGATAAGTAGATCCTCAAAAAACAGGCTAAACG